>JANJXV010000086.1:1460000-1467500 GCA_024803745.1 Megascapheus bottae
GTTAGGGTTAGGGTAAGGGTAAAGTTAGGGTTAGGTTTAGGGTTAGTGTCAGGTTAAGGGTTAGGGTTAGGGGTTACGGTTAGGGTTAGAGTAAGAGTAAGGGTTAGGGTTAGGGTTATGGTTAAGGTTAGGGTTAGGTTTAGGGTTAGGGTTTGTGTTAGGGTTAGGTTTAAGGTTAGTGTTAGGGTGTGGGTAAGGGTAAGGGTTAGGGTTAGGTTTAGGGTTAGGGTTAGGGTTACGGTTAGGGTTTGGGTTAGGGTAAGGGTAAGGGTAAGGTTAGGGTTAGGTTTAGGGTTAGTGTTAGGTTAAAGGTTAGGGTTAGGGGTTATGGTTAGGGTTAGGATAAGGGTAAGGGTTAGGGTTAGGGTTAAGGCAAGGCATAGGTTTGGGTTAGTGTTAGGTTTAGGGTTAGTTTTAGGGTTACGGTTAGGGTTAGAGTTAGGTTTAGGGTTAGGGTAACGGTAAGGTTAGGTTTCGGGTTAGTGTTAGGTTAAGGGTTAGGGTTAGGGGTTAGGGTTAGAGTTAGGGTTAGGGTAAGGGTTAGGGTTAGGGTTATGGTAATGGTTAGGGTTATGGTTAGGGTTAGGGTAAGGGTAAGTGTTAGGGTTAGGGTTAAGGCAAGGCATAGGTTTGGGTTAGTGTTAGGTTTAGGGTTAGTTTTAGGGTTACGGTTAGGGTTAGAGTTAGGTTTAGGGTTAGGGTAACGGTAACATTAGGGTTAGGTTTAGGGTTAGTGTTAGGTCAAGGGTTATGGTTAGGTTTAGGGTTAGGGTAAGGGTTAGGATTTGGGTTAGTTTTAGGGTTAGGGTTAGGGTAAGGGTAAGGTTTAGGGTTAGATTTAGTGTTAGGGTAAGTTTAAGGGTTAGGGTTAGGTTAAGGTTAGGGTTAGGGGAAGGGTAAGGCTTAGATTTAGGGTTAGGGTTATGGTTAGGGTAAGTGTAAGGATGAGGGTTAGGGTTAGTGTTAGGTTTAGGGTTAGGGTTAGGGTTAAGGTTAGGGTTAGGGTTAGGTGTAGGGTTAAGTTTAGGTTAAGGTTAGGGTTAGGGTAAGGGTAAGGGTTAGGGTTAGGGTTAGGGTTATGGTTAGGGTAAGTGTAAGGGTTAGGGTTAGGGTTAGGGTTAGGGTTAGGGTAAGGGTTAGATTTAGGGTTAGGGTTAGGTTTAGAGTTAGGTTTAGGGTTAGGGTGAGGGTTAGGGTTAGGGTTAGTGTTAGGATAAGGTTTAGGGTTAGGATTAGTGTAAGGGTTAGTGTTAGGGTGAGGGTTCGGGTAAGGGTAAGTGTTAGGCTTAGGGTTAGGTTTAGGGTAAGTGTTAGAGTAAGGTTTAGGGTTAGGGTTAGGTTTAGGGTATGGGTTAAGTTTAGGGTTAGGGTGCGGGTAAGGGTAAGGGTTAGGGTTAGGGTTAGGGTAAGTGTTCTGTTTAGGGTTAGGTTTAGGGTTAGGTTAGGGTTATAATAAGGATAAGGTTTAGGGTTAAGTTTAGGGTTAGGGTTAGAGTTAGGGTTAGGTTTAAAGTTAGGGTTAGGGTGTGGGTAAGAGTAAGGGTTAGGGTTAGGGTTAGGGTTAGGGTTAGGGTAAGGGTTACTGTTATTATTAGGGTAAGGGTTAGGGTTAGGGTTAGGATTAGGGTAAGGTTAAGTGTTAGGGTTAGTGGAAGGGTAAGGGTTAGGGTTAGGGTTAGGGTTAGGGTTAGGGTTAAGTTTAGGGTTAGGGTTACGATAAGGTTAAGATTTAGGGTTAGGATGAGGGTTAGGGTAAGTGTTCTGGTTAGGGTTAGGGTAAGGGTACCGATAAAGATTAGGGTTAGGGTTAGGGTTATGGGTGAGGGTAAGGGTTAGGGTTAGGTTTAGGGTTAGATTAAGAGTTAGGGTTAGGGTAAGGGTTAGGGTTAGGCTTAGAGTTAGGTTTAGGGTTAATGTTAATGTTAAGGTTAGGGTTAGGGTTAGGGTAAGGGTAAGGTTAGGGTTAGGTTTAGGGTTAGTGTCAGGTTAAGGGTTAGGGTTAGGGGTTACGGTTAGGGTTAGGGTAAGAGTAAGGGTTAGGGTTAGGATTAGGGTTAAGGTTAGGGTTAGGTTTAGGGTTAGGGTTTGTGTTAGGGTTAGGTTTAAGGTTAGGGTTAGGGTGTGGGTAAGGGTAAGGGTTAGGGTTAGGTTTAGGGTTAGGGTTAGGGTTTGGGTTAGGGTAAGGGTAAGGGTAAGGTTAGGGTTACGTTTAGGGTTAGTGTTAGGTTAAAGGTTAGGGTTAGGGGTTAGGGTTAGGGTTAGGATAAGGGTAAGGGTTAGGTTTAGGGTTAGGGTTAAGGTTAGGGTTAGGGTTAGGGTTAGGTGTAGGGTTAGGTTTGGTGTTAGGGTAACGGTAAGGTTAGGTTTCGGGTTAGTGTTAGGTTAAGGGTTAGGGTTAGGGGTTAGGGTTAGAGTTAGGGTTAGGGGTAGGTGTAGGGTAAGGGTAAAGTTTAGGGTTAGGGTTAGGGGTAGGGTCAGGTTTAGGGTTAGGTTTAGGGTAAGGGCAAGGGTTAGGGTAGGGTTAGGGTTAAGGTTGGTTTAGGGTTAGTTTTAGGGTTAGGTTTAGGGTAAGTGTAAGGGTTAGGGTTAGGGTTAGGTTTAGGGTTAAGGTTAGGGTTAGGGTTAGGGTTAGGTTTAGGGTAAGGGTAAGGGTTAGGGTTAGGGTTAGGTTTAGGGTTAAGGTTAGGGTTAGGGTTAGGATTAGGATTAGGGTAAGGGTTAGGGTTAGGGTTAGGGTTAGTTTTAGTGTTAGGGGTTATGGTTAGGTTTAGGGTTAGGTTTAGGGTTAGAGTTAGGGTTAAGGTTAGGGTTAGGGTTAGTGTTAGGGTTAGGGTAAGGGTTAGGGTTAGGGTTAGGGTTATGGTTAGAGTTAGGTTTAGGGTTAGGGTAAGGGATAGGGTTAGGATTAGGGGTAGGTTTAGTGTTAGGGTTAGGGGTTAGGGTTAGGGTTAGGGTAAGGTTAGGGTTATGTTTAGGGTTAGGGTTAGGGTTAGGTTTAGGGTTAGGTTTAGGTTAGGGTTAGGGTTAGGGTTAGGGTTAGGGTTAGGGTAAGGGTAAGGGTTAGGGTTAGGGTAAGGGTAAGTGTTAGGGTTAGTGTTAGGTTTAGGTTTAGGGTTAGGGTAAGGGTTAGGGTTAGGGTTAGGGTAAGGGTAAGTGTTAGGGTTAGGGTTAGGGTAAGGTCAAGGGTTAGGGTTAGGGTTAGGATTAAGGTTAGGTTTAGGGTTAGGTTTAGGGTTAGGTTTAGGGTAAGGGTAAGGGTTAGGGTTAGAGTTAGGGTTAGGGTTAAGTGTAGGGTTAGGGTTAGGGCTGGGTAAGGGTTAGGGTTAGGGTTAGGGTAAGGGTTAGATTTAGGGTTAGGGTTAGGTTTAGAGTTAGTTTAGGGTTAGGGTGAGGGTTAGGGTTAGGGTTAGGGTTAGGGTAAGGTTTAGGGTTAGGATTAGTGTAAGGGTTAGTGTTAGGGTGAGGGTACGGGTAAGGGTAAGTGTTAGGCTTAGGGTTAGGTTTAGGGTATGGGTTAAGTTTAGGGTTAGGGTGAGGGTAAGGGTAAGGGTTAGGGTTAGGGTTAGGATAAGTGTTCTGTTTAGGGTTAGGTTTAGGGTTAGGTTTAGGGTAAGGGCAAGGGTTATGTTTAGGGTTAGGGTTAGGTTTAGGGTTAGGGTTAGGGTTAGTTTTAGGGTTAGGGTTAGGGTAAGGGTAAGGGTTAGGGTTAGAGTTAGTGTTAGGGTAAGGGTAAGGTTTAGGGTTAGGATTATGGTTAGGGTTAGTGTAATGGTACGGGTTAGATTTATGGTTAGCGTTAGGGTTAGGGTAAGGGTAAGTGTTAGGGTTAGCGTTAGGTTTAGGGTTAGGGTTAGGGTTAAGGTTAGGGTTAGGTTAAGGGTTAGGGTTAAGGTTAGGGTTAGCTTTAGGGTTAGGGTAAGGTAAGGGTTAGGGTTAGGTTTAGGGTTAGGGTTAGGGTAAAGGTAAGGTTTAAGTTTAGGGTAAGGGTTAGGTTTAGGGTTAGGGTTAGGGTTAGGTTTAGGGTAAGGGTATGATGTACGGTTAGGTTTAGGGTTAAGTTTAGGGTTAGGGTTAGGGTTAGGGTTAGGGTAAGGGTTAGGGTTAGGGTTTGGGTAAGGGTTAGAGTTAAGGTTAGGGTTTGGGTTAGAGTTAGGTTTAGGGTTAGGGTAAGAGTAAGGGTTAGGGCTAGGGTTAGGGTTAGGTTAAGGGTTAGGGTTAGGGGTTAGGGTTAGGGTTATTGCTAGGGTAAGTGTTAGGGTTAGGATTAGGGTAAGGGTTAGGGTTAGGGTTATGGTAAGGGTAAGTGTTAGGGTTAGGTTTAGGTTTAGGGTAAGTGTTAGGGTAAGGGTTAGGGTTAGGGTTAGGTTTAGGGTATGGGTTAAGTTTAGGGTTAGGGTTAGTGTTAGGGTAAGTGTTCTGGTTAGGGTTAGGGTTAAGGTTAGTGTAAGGAAAAAGGTTAGCTTTAGGGTTATGGGTTAGGGTTTGGGTTAGGTTTAGGGTAAGGGCAAGGGTTAGGTTTATGGGTAGGGTTAGTTTTTGGGTTAGGGTTAGGGTTAGGTTTAGGGTTAGGGTTAGGGTAATGGTAAAGGTTAGATTTAGTGTTAGGTTTAGGGTTAGGGGAAGGGTAAGGGTTAGGTTTAGTGTTAGGGTTAGGTTTAGGGTTAGTGTTAGGGTTAGTGTTAGGTTTAGGGTAAGGGTTACGGTTAAGGTTAGGATTAGGGTTAGGGTTAGGGTAAGGGTAAGGGTTAGGGTTAGGGTTGGGGTTAGGGTTAATGTAAAGGTACGGGTTAAGTTTAGGGTTAGGTTTAGGTTTAGGGTTAGGGTTAGGGTTATAATAAGGATAAGGTTTAGGGTTAAGTTTAGGGTTAGGGTTAGAGTTAGGGTTAGGTTTAAAGTTAGGGTTAGGGTGTGGGTAAGAGTAAGGGTTAGGGTTAGGGTTAGGGTTAGGGTAAGGGTTACTGTTATTATTAGGGTAAGGGTTAGGGTTAGGGTTAGGATTAGGGTAAGGTTAAGTGTTAGGGTTAGTGGAAGGGTAAGGGTTAGGGTTAGGGTTAGGGTTAGGGTTAAGTTTAGGGTTAGGGTTACGATAAGGTTAAGATTTAGGGTTAGTATGAGGGTTAGGGTTAGTGTTCTGGTTAGGGTTAGGGTAAGGGTAAGGATAAAGATTAGGGTTAGGGTTAGGGTTATGGGTTAGGGTAAGGGTTAGGGTTAGGTTTAGGTTTAGATTAAGAGTTAGGGTTAGGGTAAGGGTTAGGGTTAGGCTTAGAGTTAGGTTTAGGGTTAATGTTAATGTTACGGTTAGGGTTAGGGTTAGGGTAAGGGTAAAGTTAGGGTTAGGTTTAGGGTTAGTGTCAGGTTAAGGGTTAGGGTTAGGGGTTACGGTTAGGGTTAGAGTAAGAGTAAGGGTTAGGGTTAGGGTTATGGTTAAGGTTAGGGTTAGGTTTAGGGTTAGGGTTTGTGTTAGGGTTAGGTTTAAGGTTAGTGTTAGGGTGTGGGTAAGGGTAAGGGTTAGGGTTAGGTTTAGGGTTAGGGTTAGGGTTACGGTTAGGGTTTGGGTTAGGGTAAGGGTAAGGGTAAGGTTAGGGTTAGGTTTAGGGTTAGTGTTAGGTTAAAGGTTAGGGTTAGGGGTTATGGTTAGGGTTAGGATAAGGGTAAGGGTTAGGGTTAGGGTTAAGGCAAGGCATAGGTTTGGGTTAGTGTTAGGTTTAGGGTTAGTTTTAGGGTTACGGTTAGGGTTAGAGTTAGGTTTAGGGTTAGGGTAACGGTAAGGTTAGGTTTCGGGTTAGTGTTAGGTTAAGGGTTAGGGTTAGGGGTTAGGGTTAGAGTTAGGGTTAGGGTAAGGGTTAGGGTTAGGGTTATGGTAATGGTTAGGGTTATGGTTAGGGTTAGGGTAAGGGTAAGTGTTAGGGTTAGGGTTAAGGCAAGGCATAGGTTTGGGTTAGTGTTAGGTTTAGGGTTAGTTTTAGGGTTACGGTTAGGGTTAGAGTTAGGTTTAGGGTTAGGGTAACGGTAACATTAGGGTTAGGTTTAGGGTTAGTGTTAGGTCAAGGGTTATGGTTAGGTTTAGGGTTAGGGTAAGGGTTAGGATTTGGGTTAGTTTTAGGGTTAGGGTTAGGGTAAGGGTAAGGTTTAGGGTTAGATTTAGTGTTAGGGTAAGTTTAAGGGTTAGGGTTAGGTTAAGGTTAGGGTTAGGGGAAGGGTAAGGCTTAGATTTAGGGTTAGGGTTATGGTTAGGGTAAGTGTAAGGATGAGGGTTAGGGTTAGTGTTAGGTTTAGGGTTAGGGTTAGGGTTAAGGTTAGGGTTAGGGTTAGGTGTAGGGTTAAGTTTAGGTTAAGGTTAGGGTTAGGGTAAGGGTAAGGGTTAGGGTTAGGGTTAGGGTTATGGTTAGGGTAAGTGTAAGGGTTAGGGTTAGGGTTAGGGTTAGGGTTAGGGTTAGGGTAAGGGTTAGATTTAGGGTTAGGGTTAGGGTTAGAGTTAGGTTTAGGGTTAGGGTGAGGGTTAGGGTTAGGGTTAGTGTTAGGATAAGGTTTAGGGTTAGGATTAGTGTAAGGGTTAGTGTTAGGGTGAGGGTTCGGGTAAGGGTAAGTGTTAGGCTTAGGGTTAGGTTTAGGGTAAGTGTTAGAGTAAGGTTTAGGGTTAGGGTTAGGTTTAGGTTATGGGTTAAGTTTAGGGTTAGGGTGCGGGTAAGGGTAAGGGTTAGGGTTAGGGTTAGGGTAAGTGTTCTGTTTAGGGTTAGGTTTAGGGTTAGGTTAGGGTTATAATAAGGATAAGGTTTAGGGTTAAGTTTAGGGTTAGGGTTAGAGTTAGGGTTAGGTTTAAAGTTAGGGTTAGGGTGTGGGTAAGAGTAAGGGTTAGGGTTAGGGTTAGGGTTAGGGTTAGGGTAAGGGTTACTGTTATTATTAGGGTAAGGGTTAGGGTTAGGGTTAGGATTAGGGTAAGGTTAAGTGTTAGGGTTAGTGGAAGGGTAAGGGTTAGGGTTAGGGTTAGGGTTAGGGTTAGGGTTAAGTTTAGGGTTAGGGTTACGATAAGGTTAAGATTTAGGGTTAGGATGAGGGTTAGGGTAAGTGTTCTGGTTAGGGTTAGGGTAAGGGTACCGATAAAGATTAGGGTTAGGGTTAGGGTTATGGGTGAGGGTAAGGGTTAGGGTTAGGTTTAGGGTTAGATTAAGAGTTAGGGTTAGGGTAAGGGTTAGGGTTAGGCTTAGATTTAGGTTTAGGGTTAATGTTAATGTTACGGTTAGGGTTAGGGTTAGGGTAAGGGTAAGGTTAGGGTTAGGTTTAGGGTTAGTGTCAGGTTAAGGGTTAGGGTTAGGGGTTACGGTTAGGGTTAGGGTAAGAGTAAGGGTTAGGGTTAGGATTAGGGTTAAGGTTAGGGTTAGGTTTAGGGTTAGGGTTTGTGTTAGGGTTAGGTTTAAGGTTAGGGTTAGGGTGTGGGTAAGGGTAAGGGTTAGGGTTAGGTTTAGGGTTAGGGTTAGGGTTTGGGTTAGGGTAAGGGTAAGG
>JANJXV010000086.1:1470000-1475000 GCA_024803745.1 Megascapheus bottae
GTTAATGTAAAGGTACGGGTTAAGTTTAGGGTTAGGGTTAGGTTTAGGGTTAGGGTTAGGGTTATAATAAGGATAAGGTTTAGGGTTAAGTTTAGGGTTAGGGTTAGAGTTAGGGTTAGGTTTAAAGTTAGGGTTAGGGTGTGGGTAAGAGTAAGGGTTAGGGTTAGGGTTAGGGTTAGGGTTAGGGTAAGGGTTACTGTTATTATTAGGGTAAGGGTTAGGGTTAGGGTTAGGATTAGGGTAAGGTTAAGTGTTAGGGTTAGTGGAAGGGTAAGGGTTAGGGTTAGGGTTAGGGTTAGGGTTAAGTTTAGGGTTAGGGTTACGATAAGGTTAAGATTTAGGGTTAGTATGAGGGTTAGGGTTAGTGTTCTGGTTAGGGTTAGGGTAAGGGTAAGGATAAAGATTAGGGTTAGGGTTAGGGTTATGGGTTAGGGTAAGGGTTAGGGTTAGGTTTAGGGTTAGATTAAGAGTTAGGGTTAGGGTAAGGGTTAGGGTTAGGCTTAGAGTTAGGTTTAGGGTTAATGTTAATGTTACGGTTAGGGTTAGGGTTAGGCTAAGGGTAAAGTTAGGGTTAGGTTTAGGGTTAGTGTCAGGTTAAGGGTTAGGGTTAGGGGTTACGGTTAGGGTTAGAGTAAGAGTAAGGGTTAGGATTAGGGTTAGGGTTAAGGTTAGGGTTAGGTTTAGGGTTAGGGTTTGTGTTAGGGTTAGGTTTAAGGTTAGGGTTAGGGTGTGGGTAAGGGTAAGGGTTAGGGTTAGGTTTAGGGTTAGGGTTAGGGTTACGGTTAGGGTTTGGGTTAGGGTAAGGGTAAGGGTAAGGTTAGGGTTAGGTTTAGGGTTAGTGTTAGGTTAAAGGTTAGGGTTAGGGGTTATGGTTAGGGTTAGGATAAGGGTAAGGGTTAGGGTTAGGGTTAAGGCAAGGCATAGGTTTGGGTTAGTGTTAGGTTTAGGGTTAGTTTTAGGGTTACGGTTAGGGTTAGAGTTAGGTTTAGGGTTAGGGTAACGGTAAGGTTAGGTTTCGGGTTAGTGTTAGGTTAAGGGTTAGGGTTAGGGGTTAGGGTTAGAGTTAGGGTTAGGGTAAGGGTTAGGGTTAGGGTTATGGTAATGGTTAGGGTTATGGTTAGGGTTAGGGTAAGGGTAAGTGTTAGGGTTAGGGTTAAGGCAAGGCATAGGTTTGGGTTAGTGTTAGGTTTAGGGTTAGTTTTAGGGTTACGGTTAGGGTTAGAGTTAGGTTTAGGGTTAGGGTAACGGTAACATTAGGGTTAGGTTTAGGGTTAGTGTTAGGTCAAGGGTTATGGTTAGGTTTAGGGTTAGGGTAAGGGTTAGGATTTGGGTTAGTTTTAGGGTTAGGGTTAGGGTAAGGGTAAGGTTTAGGGTTAGATTTAGTGTTAGGGTAAGTTTAAGGGTTAGGGTTAGGTTAAGGTTAGGGTTAGGGGAAGGGTAAGGCTTAGATTTAGGGTTAGGGTTATGGTTAGGGTAAGTGTAAGGATGAGGGTTAGGGTTAGTGTTAGGTTTAGGGTTAGGGTTAGGGTTAAGGTTAGGGTTAGGGTTAGGTGTAGGGTTAAGTTTAGGTTAAGGTTAGGGTTAGGGTAAGGGTAAGGGTTAGGGTTAGGGTTAGGGTTATGGTTAGGGTAAGTGTAAGGGTTAGGGTTAGGGTTAGGTTTAGGCTTAGGGTTAGGGTTAAGGTTAGTTTTAGGGTTAGGTTTAGGGTTATGTTTAGGGTTAAGGTTAGGGTTAGGTTAAGGGTAAGGGTTAGGATTAGGATTAGGGTAAGTGTTAGGGTTAGGGTAAGGGTAAGGGTTAGGATTAGTGTTAGGTTTAGGGTAAGGGTAAGGTTTAGGGTTAGGGTTAGGTTTAGGGTTAGGTGTAGGGTAAGGGCAAGGGTTAGGCTTAGGGTTAGGGTTAGGGTTAGGGTTAGGATTAGGGTTAGGGTAAGTGTAAGGATTAGAGTTAGGGTTAGGGTTAGAGTAAGGGTTAGGGTTGGGGTTAGGGTTTGTGTAAGGTCAAGGGTTAGGGTTAGGGTTAGGGTTAAGGTTAGGTTTAGGGTTAGGTTTAGAGCAAAGGTAAGGGTTAAGTTTAGGGTTAGGGTTAGGTTTAGGGTTAGGGTTAGGGTAAAGGTAAGGGTTAAGTTTAGGGGTAGGGTTAGGTTTAGGGTTAGGGTTAGGGTTAGGGTTAGGTTAAGGATAAGTGTTGGGGTTAAGTTTAGGGTTAGTGTTAGAGTTAGGGTTAGGTTTAAATTTAGGGTTAGGGTGTGGGTAAGGGTAAGGGTTAGGGTTAGGGTTAGGTTTAGGTTTAGGGTTAGGGTAACGGTTTGGGTTAGGGTTAGGGTAAGGGTTGTGTTAGGGTTAGGGTTAGCGTTAGTGTAAGGGTAAGGGTTAGGGTTAGGGTTAAGGTAAGGGCAAGGGTTAGGGTTAGGTTTAGTGTTAGGTTTATCTTAAAGGTTACTATTAGGTTCAGGGTAAGGGTAAGGTTTAGGGTTAGGGTTAGGGTAAGGGTAAAGGTTAGGGTTAGGATTAGAGTTAGGTTAAGGGTTAGGGTTAGGGTTAGGGTTATGGTAAGGGTAAGGGTTGGATGAGTGTTAGGTTTAGGGTAAGGGTAAGTTTTAGGGTTAGGGATAGGGTTAGGGGTAGGTGTAGGGTAAGGGTAAAGTTTAGGGTTAGGGTTAGGGTTAGGGTTAGGGTCAGGTTTAGGGTTAGGGTTCGGGTAAGGGCAAGGGTTAGGGTAGGGTTAGGGTTAAGGTTGGTTTAGGGTTAGGTTTAGGGTTAGGTTTAGGGTTAGGTTTAGGGTAAGTGTAAGGGTTAGGGTTAGGGTTAGGTTTAGGGTTAAGGTTAGGGTTAGGGTTAGGGTTAGGTTTAGGGTAAGGGTAAGGGTTAGGGTTAGGGTTAGGTTTAGGGTTAAGGTTAGGGTTAGGGTTAGGATTAGGATTAGGGTAAGGGATAGGGTTAGGGTTAGGGTTAGTTTTAGTGTTAGGGGTTATGGTTAGGTTTAGGGTTAGGTTTAGGGTTAGAGTTAGGGTTAAGGTTAGGGTTAGGGTTAGTGTTAGGGTTAGGGTAAGGGTTAGGGTTAGGGTTAGGGTTAGGGTTAGGCTTAGGGTTAGAGTTAGGTTTAGGGTTAGGGTAAGGGATAGGGTTAGGATTAGGGGTAGGTTTAGTGTTAGGGTTAGGGGTTAGGGTTAGGGTTAGGGTAAGGTTAGGGTTATGTTTAGGGTTAGTGTTAGGGTTAGGTTTAGGGTTAGGTTTAGGTTAGGGTTAGGGTTAGGGTTAGGGTAAGGGTAAGGGTTAGGGTTAGGGCAAGGGTAAGTGTTAGGGTTAGTGTTAGGTTTAGGTTTAGGGTTAGGGTAAGGGTTAGGGTTAGGGTTAGGGTAAGGGTAAGTGTTAGGGTTAGGGTTAGGGTAAGTTTTATTGTTAGGTTTAGTGTAAGTGTAAGCTTTAGCGTTAGGGTTAGGGTTAGGGTTAGGGTAAGGGTTAGGGTTAGGGTTATGGCTAGGTTTAGTTTTAGGGTTAGGGTTAGGGTTAGGCTAAGGGTAAGGGTTAGGGTTAGGGTTAGGTATAGGGTTAGGTTTAGGGTTAGGGTAAGTATAAGGGTTAGTGTTTGGGTTAGGGTTAGAGTAAGGGTTAGGGTTAGGGTTAGGGTAAAGTCAAGGGTTAGGGTTAGGGTTAGGATTAAGTTTAGGTTTAGGGTTAGGTTTAGGGTTAGGTTTAGGGTAAGGGTAAGGGTTAGGGTTAGAGTTAGGGTTAGGGTTAAGGGTAGGGTTAGGGTTAGGCCTGGGTAAGGGTTAGGGTTAGGGTTAGGGTAAGGGTTAGGGTTAGGGTTAGGTTTAGGTTTAGAGTTATGTTTAGGGTTAGGGTAAGGGTTATGGTTAGGGTTAGGGTTAGGGTAAGGTTTAGGGTTAGGATTAGGGTAAGGGTTAGTGTTAGGGTTAGGGTTCGGGTAAGGGTAAGTGTTAGGCTTAGGGTTAGGTTTAGGGTAAGTGTTAGAGTAAGGTTTAGGGTTAGGGTTAGGTTTAGGGTATGGGTTAAGTTTAGGGTTAGGGTGAGGGTAAGGGTAAGGGTTAGGGTTAGGGTTAGGGTAAGTGTTCTGGTTATGGTTAGGTTTAGGGTTAGGTTTAGGGTAAGCGTAAGGTTTAGGTTTATGGTTAGGGTTAGCTTTAGGGTTAGGGTAAGGGTAAGGGTTAGGGTTAGGGTAAGGGTAAGTGTTAGGGTTAGTGTTAGGTTTAGGTTTAGGGTTAGGGTAAGGGTTAGGGTTAGGGTTAGGATAAGGGTAAGTGTTAGGGTTAGGGTTAGGGTAAGGTTTATTGTTAGGTTTAGTGTAAGTTTAAGCTTTAGCGTTAGGGTTAGGGTTAGGGTTAGGGTAAGGGTTAGGGTTAGGGTTATGGCTAGGTTTAGTTTTAGGGTTAGGGTTAGGGTTAGGCTAAGGGTAAGGGTTAGGGTTATGTTTAGGGTTAGGGTTAGGGTTAGGTTTAGGGTTAGGGTTAGGTTTAGGGTAAGGGCAAGGTTTAGGGTTAGGATTCGGGTTAGGGTTAGGGTAAGGGTTAGGTTAAGTGTTCTCTTTAGGGTTAGGCTTAGGGTAAGGAAAAATGTTAGGGTTAATGTTATTGTTATGGGTTAGGGTTAGGATTAGGTTTAGGGTTAGGATAAGGGCAATTGTTAGGTTTAGGGTTGGGGTTTGGTTTACGGTTAGGGTTAGGGTTAGGTTTAGGGTTAGGTTAAGGGTTTTAGGGTAAGGTTAAGTGTTAGGGTTAGAGTTATGGTTAGGGTAAGTGTAAGGGTTAGAGTTAGGTTTAATGTTACGGTTAGTGTAAGTGTAAGCGTTAGATGTAGGGTTAGGGTTAGGGTTAGGGTAATGGTAAGGGTTAGGGTTAGGGTTAGGGTTAGGTTTAGGGTTAGGCTTAGGGTTAGGGTTAGGGTAAGTGTTAGGGTTATGGTTAGGGTTAGGGTTAGGGTTAGGGAAAGGTTAAGGGTTAGGGTTAGGTTTAGGGTTAGGGTTAGGGTATAGGTAAGGGT
>JANJXV010000086.1:1477500-1487500 GCA_024803745.1 Megascapheus bottae
GGGTAAGGGTAAGGGTTAGGGTTAGGGTTAGGGTTAGGGTAAGTGTTCTGGTTAGGGTTAGGGTTAGGGTAAGGAAAAAGGTTAGCTTTAGGGTTATGGGTTAGGGTTAGGGTTAGGTTTAGGTTAAGGGCAAGGGTTAGGTTTAGGGGTAGGGTTAGTTTTAGGTTTAGGGTTAGGGTTAGGTTTAGGGTTAGGGTTAGGGTAAGGGTAAAGGTTAGGGTAATGGTAAGGGTTAGGGTTAGGTTTAGGGTTAGGGTTAGTGTAAGTGTAAGGGTTAGATTTAGTGTTAGGTTTAGGGTTAGGGAAGGGTAATGGTTAGGTTTAGGGTTAGGGTTATGTTTAGGGTTAGGGATTGGGTTAGTGTTAGGATGAGGGTAAGGATTAGGGTTAAGGTTAGTGTTAGGGTTAGGTTTAGGGTTACTGTAAGGGTAAGGGTTAGGGTTAGGTTTAGGGTTAGGGTTAGGGTAAAGGTAAGGGTTAAGTTTAGGGTTAGGTTTAGGGTTAGGGTTAGAGTTAGGGTTATAATAAGGATAAGGTTTAGGGTTAAGTTTAGGGTTAGGGTTAGAGTTAGGGTTAAGTTTAAAGTTAGGGTCAGGGTGTGCGTAAGGGTAAGGGTTAGGGGTAGGGTTAGGGTTAGGGTAAGGGTAAAGGTTACTGTTAGTATTAGGGTAAGGGTTAGGGTTAGGGTTAGGGTTAGGGTAAGGGTAAGTGTTAGGGTTAGGGTTAGGTTTAGGGTAAGTGTTAGGGTATGGGTTAGGGTTAGGGTTAGGTTTAGGGTATGGGTTAAGTTTAGGGTTAGGGTTAGGGTTAGGGTAAGTGTTCTGGTTAGGGTTTGGGTAAGGGTAAGGATAAAGGTTAGGGTTAGGGTTAGGGTTATGGGTTAGGGTTAGGGTTAGGGTTAGGTTTAGGATTAGGTTTAGGGTAAGGTCAATTGTTAGGTTTAGTGTTAGGGTTCCTTGTAGGGTTAGGGTTAGGGGTATGTTTAGGGTTAGATTATGGGTTAGGGTTAGGGTAAGGGTAAGGGTTAGGCTTAGATTTCGGTTTAGGCTTAGGGTTAGGGTTACAGTTAGGGTTAGGGTTAGGGTAAGGGTAAGGTTAGGGTTAGGTTTAGGGTTAGTGTTAGGTTAAGGGTTAGGGTTAGGGGTTAGGGTTAGGGTAAGGGTAAGGTTTAGGGTTAGGGTTAGGGTTAAGGTTAGGGTTAGGGTTAGGGTTGGTTTAGGGTTTGTTTTTGTGTTAGAGTTAGGTTTAAGGTTAGCGTTAGGGTGTGGGTAAGTGTAAGGGTTAGGGTTAGGTTTAGGTTTAGGGTTAGGGTTAGGGTTACGGTTAGGGTTTGGGTTAGGGTAAGAGTAAGGGTAAGGTTAGGGTTAGCATTAGGGGTAGCGTTAGGTTAAAGGTTAGGTTAGGGGTTAGGTTTAGGGTTAGGCTAAGGTTAAGTGTTAGGGTTAGGGTTAAGGCAAGGACTAGGGTTTGGGCTAGGGTTAGGTTTAGGGTTAGTTTTAGGGTTACGGTTAGAGTTAGAGTTAGGTTTAGGGTTAGGGTAACGGTAAGATTAGGGTTACGTTTAGGGTTAGTGTTAGGTCAAGGGTTAGGGTTGGGGTTAGGGTAAGGGTAAGTGTTAGGGTTAGGGTTAGGCTAAGGGTTATTGTTAGAGTTAGGGTTAGGTTTAGGGTAAGTGTTAGGGTTAGGGTTAGGGTTAGGCTAAGTGTTAGGTTAAGGGTTAGTGTTAGGGTTAGGTTATTGGTTCGGGTTAAGGTTAGGGTTAGGTTTAGGGTAAGGGTAAGGGTTAGGGTTAGGATTAGGTTGAGGGTAAGTGTTAGGGTTAGTGTTAGGGATAGGGTTAGGGTTAGGGTAAGGGTTAGGGTTAGGGTTAGTTTTAGGGTTAGGGGTTAGGGTTAGGTTTAGGGTTAGGGTTATTGTAAGGGTAAGGGTAAGGGTTACGGTTAGGGTTAGGTTTAGGTTTAGGGTAAGGGTAAGGGTTAATTTTAGGGTTAGGGTTAGGGTTGAGGTTAGGGTTAGGATTAGAATTAGGGTAAGTGTTAGGGTTAGGTTTAGGGTAAGGGTAAGGTTTAGGATTAGTGATAGGTTTAGGATAAGGGTAAGGTTTAGGGTTAGGGTTAGGTTTAGGTGTAGGGTAAGGGTTAGGGTTAGGGTTAGGTTTAGGGTTAGGTTTAGGGTTAGGGTAAGTATAAGGGTTAGTGTTTGGGTTAGGGTTAGAGTAAGGGTTAGGGTTAGGGTTAGGGTAAGGTCAAGGGTTAGGGTTAGGGTTAGGATTAAGTTTAGGTTTAGGGTTAGGTTTAGGTTTAGGTTTAGGGTAAGGGTAAGGGTTAGGGCTAGAGTTAGGGTTAGGGTTAAGGGTAGTGTTAGGGTTAGGCCTGGGTAAGGTTTAGGGTTAGGGTTAGGGTAAGGGTTAGGGTTAGGGTTAGGGTAAGGGTTAGGGTTAGGGTTAGGGTTAGGTTTAGAGTTATGTTTAGGGTTAGAGTAAGGTTAGGGTTAGGGTTAGGGTTAGGGTTAGGATAAGGTTTAGGGTTAGGATTAGGGTAAGGGTTAGTGTTACGGTTAGGGTTCGGGTAATGGTAAGTGTTAGGCTTAGGGTTAGGTTTAGGGTAAGTGTTAGAGTAAGGTTTAGGGTTAGGGTTAGGTTTAGGGTATGGGTTTAGTTTAGGGTTAGGGTAAGGGTAAGGGTAACGGTTAGGGTTAGGGTTAGGATTAAGGTTAGGTTTAGGGTTAGGTTTAGGGTTAGGTTTAGGGTAAGGGCAAGGGTTAGGTTTAGGGTTAGTTTTAGGGTTACGGTTAGGGTTAGAGTTAGGTTTAGGGTTAGGGTAACGGTAAGATTAGGGTAACGTTTAGCGTTAGTGTTAGGTCAAGGGTTAGGGTTAGGGTTAGGGTAAGGGTTAGGGTTAAGGTTAAGGTAAGGGTAAGTGTTAGGGTTAGGGTTAGGCTAAGGGTTATAGTTAGAGTTAGGGTTAGGTTTAGGGTAAGTGTTAGGGTTAGGGTTAGGGTTAGGCTAAATGTTAGGTTAAGGGTTAGTGTTAGGGTTAGGTTATTGGTTCGGGTTAAGGTTAGGGTTAGGTTTAGGGTAAGGGTAAGGGTTAGGGTTAGGATTGGGTTGAGGGTAAGTGTTAGGGTTAGTGTTAGGGTTAGGGTTAGTGTTAGGGTAAGGGTTAGGGTTAGGGTTAGTTTTAGGGTTAGGGGTTAGGGTTAGGTTTAGTGTTAGGGTTATTGTAAGGCTAAGGGTAAGGGTTACGGTTAGGGTTAGGTTTAGGTTTAGGTTAAGGGTAAGGGTAAGGGTTAATTTTAGGGTTAGGGTTAGGGTTGAGGTTAGGGTTAGGATTACAATTAGGGTAAGTGTTAGGGTTGGGTTTAGGGTAAGGGTAAGGTTTAGGATTAGTGATAGGTTTAGGATAAGGGTAAGGTTTAGGGTTAGGGTTAGGTTTAGGTGTAGGGTAAGGGTTAGGGTTAGGGTTAGGTTTAGGGTTAGGTTTAGGGTTAGGGTAAGTATAAGGGTTAGTGTTTGGGTTAGGGTTAGAGTAAGGGTTAGGGTTAGGGTTAGGGTAAGGTCAAGGGTTAGGGTTAGGGTTAGGGTTAGGATTAAGGTTAGGTTTAGGGTTAGGTTTAGGGTTAGGTTTAGGGAAAGGGTAAGGGTTAGGGTTAGAGTTAGGGTTAGGGTTAAGGGTAGGGTTAGGGTTAGGCCTGGGTAAGGGTTAGAGTTAGGGTTAGGGTAAGGGTTAGGGTTAGGGTTAGGGTTAGGTTTAGAGTTATGTTTAGGGTTAGGGTAAGGGTTAGGGTTAGGGTTAGGGTTAGGGTTAGGGTAAGGTTTAGGGTTAGGATTAGGGTAAGGGTTAGTGTTAGGGTTAGGGTTCGGGTAAGGGTAAGTGTTAGGCTTAGGGTTAGGTTTAGGGTAAGTGTTAGAGTAAGGTTTAGGGTTAGAGTTAGGTTTAATGTATGGGTTAAGTTTAGGGTTAGGTTTAGGGTAAGGGCAAGGGTTAGGTTTAGGGTTAGGGTTAGGGTTAGTTTTAGGGTTAGGGTTAGGGTAAGGGTAAGGGTTAGGGTTAGAGTTAGGGTTAGGGTAAGGGTAAGGTTTAGGGTTAGGATTAGGGTTAGGGTTAGTGTAAGGGTACGGGTTAGATTTAGGGTTAGCGTTAGGGTTAGGGTAACGGTAAGGGTTAGGGTCAGGTTTAGGGTTAGGGTTAGGGTTAAGGTTAGTGTTAGGTTAAGGGTTAGGGTTAAGGTTAGGGTTAGCTTTAGGGTTAGGGTAAGGGTAAGGGTTAGGGTTAGGTTTAGGGTTAGGGTTAGGGTAAAGGTAAGGGTTAAGTTTAGGGTTAGGGTTAGGGTTAGTTTTAGGGTAAGGGTATGATGTACGGTTAGGATTACGGTTAAGGTTAGGGTTAGGGTTTGGGTAAGGGTTAGCGTTAAGGTTAGGGTTTGGGTTAGAGTTAGGTTTAGGTTTAGGGTAAGAGTAAGGGTTAGGGTTAGGGTTAGGGTTAGGTTAAGGGTTAGGGTTAGGGGTTAGGGTTAGGGTTAGGGTTAGGGTAAGGGTTAGGGTTAGGGTTAGGGTTAGGGTTAGGGTTATGGTAAGGGTAAGTGTTAGGATTAGGGTTAGGTTTACGGTAAGTGTTAGGGTAAGGGTTAGGGTTAGGGTTAGGTTTAGGGTATGGGTTAAGTTTAGGGTTAGGCTTAGGGTAAGGGTAAGGGTTAGGTTTAGGTTTCGGGTTAGGGTAAGGGTAAAGGTTAGATTTAGTGTTAGGTTTAGGGTTAGGGGATGGGTAAGGGTTAGGTTTAGGGTTAGGGTTAGGTTTAGGGTTAGTGTTAGGGTTAGTGTTAGGTTTAGGGTAAGGGTTAGGGTTAAGGTTAGGGTTAGGGTTAGGGTTAGGGTAAGGGTAAGTGTTAGTGTTAGGGTTGGGGTTAGGGTTAATGTAAAGGTAAGGGTTAAGTTTAGGGTTAGGGTTAGGTTTAGGGTTAGGGTTAGGGTTATAATAAGGATAAGGTTTAGGGTTAAGTTTAGGTTTAGGGTTAGAGTTAGGTTTAGGTTTAAAGTTAGGGTTAGGTTGTGGGTAAGAGTAAGGGTTAGGGTTAGGGTTAGGGTTAGGGTAAGGGTTACTGCTAGTATTAGGGTAAGGGTTAGGGTTAGGGTTAGGATTAGGGTAAGGTTAAGTGTTAGGGTTAGGGTTAGGTTTACGGTAAGGGTTAGGTATGGGTTAGGGTTAGGGTTAGGTTTAGGGTATGGGTTAAGTTTAGGGTTAGGGTTACGATAAGGTTAAGATTTAGGGTTAGGATGAGGGTTAGGGTAAGTGTTCTGGTTAGGGTTAGTGTAAGGGTAAGGGTAAGGATAAAGATTAGGGTTAGGGTTATGGGTTAGGGGTAGGGGTAGGGTTAGGTTTAGGGTTAGATTAAGAGTTAGGGTTAGGGTAAGGGTAAGGGTTAGGCTTAGAGTTAGGTTTAGGGTTAATGTTAAGGTTACGGTTAGGGTTAGGGTTAGGGTAAGGGTAAGGTTAGGGTTAGGTTTAGGGTTAGTGTCAGGTTAAGGGTTAGGGTTAGGGGTTACGGTTAGGGTTAGGGTAAGAGTAAGGTTTAGGGTTAGGGTTAGGGTTAAGGTTTGGGTTAGGTTTAGGGTTAGGGTTTGTGTTAGGGTTAGGTTTAAAGTTAGGGTTAGGGTGTGGGTAAGGGTAAGGGTTAGGGTTAGGTTTAGGGTTAGAGTTAGGGTTACGGTTAGGGTTTGGGTTAGGGTAAGGGTAAGGGTAAGGTTAGGGTTAGGTTTAGGGTTAGTGTTAGGTTAAAGGTTAGGGTTAGGGGTTAGGGTTAGGGTTAGGATAAGGGTAAGGGATAGGTTTAGGGTTAGGGTTAAGGTTAGGGTTTGGGTTAGGGTTAGGTGTAGGGTTAGGTTTAGTGTTAGGGTAACGGTAAGGTTAGGTTTAGGGTTAGTGTTAGGTTAAGGGTTAGGGTTAGGGGTTAGGGTTAGAGTTAGGGTTAGGGTAAGGGTTAGGGTTAGGGTTAGGCTAATGGTTAGGGTTATGATTAGGGTTAGGGTAAGGGTAAGTGTTAGGGTTAGGGTTAAGGCAAGGCATAGGGTTTGGATTCTTGTTAGGTTTAGGGTTAGTTTTAGGGTTACGGTTGGGTTAGAGATAGGTTTAGGGTTAGGGTAAAGGTAACATTAGGGTTAGGTTTAGGGTTAGTGTTAGGTCAAGGGTTATGGTTAGGGTTAGGGTTAGGGTAAGGGTTAGGGTTTGGGTTAGTTTTAGGGTTAGGGTTATGGTAAGGGTAAGGTTTAGGGTTAGATTTAGTGTTAGGGTAAGGATAAGGGTTAGGGTTAGGTTAAGGTTAGGGTTAGTGGAAGGGTAAGGGTTAGATTTAGGGTAAGGGTTATGGTTAGGTTAAGTGTAAGGATGAGGGTTAGGGTTAGTGTTAGGTTTAGGGTTAGGGTTAGGGTTAAGGTTATGGTTAGGGTTAGGTGTAGGGTTAAGTTTAGGTTAAGGTTAGGGTTAGGGTAATTGTAAGGGTTAGGGTTAGGGTTAGGGTTATGGTTAGGGTAAGTGTAAGGGTTAGGGTTAGGGTTAGGTTTAGGCTTAGGGTTAGGGTTAAGGTTAGGGTTAGGGTTAGGTTTAGGGTTAAGTTTAGGGTTAAGGTTAGGGTTAGGGTAAGGGTAAGGGTTAGGATTAGGATTAGGGTAAGTGCTAGGGTTAGGGTAAGGGTAAGGGTTAGGATTAGTGTTAGGTTTAGGGTAAGGGTAAGGTTTAGAGTTAGGGTTAGGTTTAGGGTTAGGTGTAGGGTAAGGGTAAGGGTTAGGCTTAGGGTTAGGGTTAGGGTTAGGGTTAGGATTAGGGTTAGGGTAAGTGTAAGGGTTAGAGTTAGGGTTAGGGTTAGAGTAAGGGTTAGGGTTAGGGTTAGGGTTTGTGTAAGGTCAAGGGTTAGGGTTAGGGTTAGGGTTAAGGTTAGGTTTAGGGTTAGGTTTAGAGCAAAGGTAAGGGTTAAGTTTAGGGTTAGGGTTAGGTTTAGGGTTAGGGTTAGGGTAAAGGTAATGGTTAAGTTTAGGGGTAGGGTTAGGTTTAGGGTTAGGTTTAGGGTTAGGGTAAGGATAAGGGTTGGGGTTAAGTTTAGGGTTAGTGTTAGAGTTAGGGTTAGGTTTAAATTTAGGGTTAGGGTCTGGGTAAGGGTAAGGGTTAGGGTTAAGTTTAGGTTTAGGGTTAGGGTTACGGTTTTGTTAGGGTTAGGGTTAGGGTAAGGGTTGTGTTAGGGTTAGGGTTAGCGTTAGTGTAAGGGTAAGGGTTAGGGTTAGGGTTAAGGTAAGGGCAAGGGTTAGGGTTAGGTTTAGTGTTAGGTTTAGCTTAAATGTTACTATTAGGTTCAGGGTAAGGGTAAGGTTTAGGGTTAGGGTTAGGGTTAGGGTAAGGGTTAGGGTTAGG
Source organism: Megascapheus bottae (assembly GCA_024803745.1). Taxonomy (NCBI): domain Eukaryota; kingdom Metazoa; phylum Chordata; class Mammalia; order Rodentia; family Geomyidae; genus Megascapheus; species Megascapheus bottae. Next base: position 1,484,898 of record JANJXV010000086.1, read on the forward strand.
GTTAGGATTAGGGTTAGGTTAAGGGTTAAGGTTAGGGTTAGGGTTATGGTAAGGGTAAGGGTTGGATTAGTGTTAGGTTTAGGGTAAGGGTAAGGTTTAGGGTTAGGGTTAGGGTTAGGGTTAGGTGTAGGGTAAGGGTAAAGTTTAGGGTTAGGGTTAGGGTTAGGGTCAGGTTTAGGGTTAGGGTTAGGGTAAGGGCAAGGGTTAGGGTAGGGTTAGGGTTAAGGTTGGTTTAGGGTTGGGTTTAGGGTTAGGTTTAGGGTTAGGTTTAGGGTAAGTGTAAGGGTTAGGGTTAGGGTTAGGTTTAGGGTAAAGGTTATGGTTAGGGTTAGGGTTAGGTTTAGGGAAAGGGTAAGGGTTAGGGTTAGGGTTAGGTTTAGGGTTAAGGTTAGGGTTAGGGTTAGGATTAGGATTAGGGTAAGGGTTAGGGTTAGGGTTAGGGTTAGTTTTAGTGTTAGGGGTTATGGTTAGGTTTAGGGTTAGGTTTAGGGTTAGAGTTAGGGTAAGGGTTAGGGTTAGGTTTAGGTTTAGGGTTAGGGTAAGGTTAAGGGTAAATTTTAGGGTTAGGGTTAGGGTTAGGGTTGAGGTTAGGGTTAGCATTAGGATTAGGGTAAGGGTTAGGGTTAAGGTTAGGGTTAGGGTAAGGGTAAGGGTTAGGATTAGGGTTAGGATTAGGGTAAGGGTAAAGTTTAGGGTTAGGGTTATGGTTAGGGTTAGGTGTAGGGTAAGGGTAAGGGTTAGGGTTAGGGTTAGGGTTAGGGTTAGGGTAAGTGTAAGGGTTAGGGTTAGGGTTAGGGTTAGAATAAGGGTTAGGGTTAGGGTTAGGTTTTTGGTAAGGTCAAGGGTTAGGGTTATGGTTATGGTTAAGGTTAGGTTTAGGGTTAGGTTTAGAGTTGGGTTTAGGGTAAAGGTAAGGGTTAGGGTTAGGGTTAGGGTTAAAGTTAGGGTTAGGGTTTGGGTTAGGGTAAGGATTAGGATTATGGTTAGGGTAAGGGTTAGGATTAGGGTTTGGGTTAGAGTTAGGTTTAGGCTTATGGTAAGGGTAAGGGTTAGGGTCAGGGTAGGGTTAGGGTAAGGATTAGGGTTAGGGTTAGGGGTAGGGTTAGGGTTAGTGTAAGGGTAAGGGTTAGGGTTAGGGTTAAGGTAAGGGCAAGGTTTAGGGTTAGGTTTAGTGTTAGGTTTAGCTTAAGGGTTACGATTCGGTTCATGGTAAGGGTAAGGTTTAGGGTTAGGGTTAGGGTTAGGGTTACGGTAAGGGTAAGGGTTAGGGTAAGGGTTAGGGTTAGGTTTAGGTTTAGGGTTAGGGTTAAGGTTATGGTTAGTGTAAGGGTTAGGGTTAGCGTTAGGTTTAGGGTAAGGGTAAGTGTTATGGTTAGGTTTAGGGTTAGGGTTAGGGTAAAGGTAAGGGTTAAGTTTAGGGTTAGGGTTAGGTTTAGGGTTTGGGTTAGGGTTAGGGTAAGGAAAAATGTTGGGGTTAAGTTTGGGGTTAGGGTTAGAGTTAGGGTTAGGTTTAAAGGTAGGGTAAGGGTGTGGGTAAGGGTAAGGTTTAGGGTTAGGTTTAGGTTTAGGGTTAGGGTTACGGTTACGGTTAGGGTTAGGGTTAGGGTTAGGGTTAGGTTAAGGGTAAGTATTAGGGTTAGGGTTAGCGTTAGGATAAGCGTAAGGGTTAGGGTTAGGGTTAAGTTAAGGATAAGGGTTAGGGTTAGGGTTAGGGTTAGGTTTAGCTTAAGGGTTAGGGTTAGGTTCAGGATAAGGGTAAGGTTTAGGGTTAGGGTTAGTGTTAGGGTTTGGGTAAGGGTAAGAGTTAGGGTTAGGATTAGGGTTATGGTTAGGTTTATGGTTAGGGTAAGAGTAAGGGTTAGGGTTGGGTTTAGGGTAAGGGTTAGGGTAAGGGTGAGGGTTAGAGTTAGGGTAGATGTTAGGGTTAGGGTTAGGATTAGGGTAAGGGTTAGGGTTAGGGATAGGGTAAGGGTAAGGATTGGATTAGTGTTAGGTTTAGGGTAAGGGTAAGGTTTAGGGTTAGGGTTAGTGTTAGGGTTAGGTGTAGGGTAAGGGTAAGGTTTAGACTTAGGGTTAGGGTTAGGGTTAAGGTTTAGGGTAAGGGTAAGTGTAAGGGTTTGGGTTAGGGTTAGGGTTAGAGTAAGGGTTAGGTTTAGGGTTAGGGTAAGGGCAAGGGTTAGGGTTAGGATAGGGTTAAGGTTAGGTTTAGGGTTAGGTTTAGGGTTACGTTTAGGGTAAGGGTAAAGGTTAGGGTTAGGATTAGGTTTAGGGTTAAGGTTAGGGTAAGGGTTAGTGCTAGGGTTAGGGTAAGGGTTAGGAATAGGTTTAGGGTAAGGGTTAGGGTTAGGGTTAGGGTTAGGGTTAGAGTTAGGTTTAGGGTTAGGGTCAGGGATAGGGTTAGGATTAGGGGTAGGTTTAGGGTTAGGGTTAGGGGTTAGGGTTAAGGTTAGGGTAAGGTTAGGGTTATGTTTAGGGTTAGGGTTAGGGTTAGTTTTAGGGTTAGGTTTAGGTTAGGGTTAGGGTTAGGGTTAGGGTTAGGGTTAGCTAAGGGGAAGTGTTAGGGTTAGTGTTAGGTTTAGGACTAGGGTTAGGGTAAGGGTTAG
>JANJXV010000086.1:1505000-1507500 GCA_024803745.1 Megascapheus bottae
GGGTAACGGTAAAGTTAGGGTTAGGTTTAGGGTTAATGTTAGGTTAAGGGTTAGGGTTATGGTTAGGGTAAGGTTTAGGGTTAGGGTTAGGGTTAGGGTAAGGGTAAGTATTAGGGTTAGGATTAGGCTAAGGGTTATTGTTAGAGTTAGGGTTAGGGTTAGGGTAAGTGTTCTGGTTAGGGTTAGGTTTAGGGTTAGGTTTAGGGTAAGGGCAAGGGTTAGGTTTAGGATTATGGTTAGGTTTAGGGTTAGAGTTAGGGTAAGGGTAATGGTAAGGGTTAGGGTTAGGTTTAGGGTTAGGGTTAGTGTAAGGGTACGGGTGAGATATAGGGTTAGCGTTAGGGTTAGGGTAAGGTTAAGGGTTAGGGTTAGGGTTAGGTTTAGGGTTAGGTTTAGGGTAAAGGTATGGGTTAAATTTAGGGTTAGGATTAGGTTTATGGTTAGGGTTACAGTTAGGTTTAGGGTAAGGGTATGATGAAGCATTAGGGTTAGGGTTAGGGTGAAGGTTAGGGTTAGGGTTAGGGTTAGGGTTAGCGTAAGGGTTAGGTTTAGGGTTAGGGTAAGAGTAAGGGTTAGGGTTAGGGTTAGGTTAAGGGTTAGGGTTAGGGGTTAGGGTTAGGGTTAGGGTTAGGGTTAGGGTTAGGGTAAGGGTTAGGTTTAGGATTAGGGTAAGGGTTAGGTTTAGAGTTAAGGTGAGGGTAAGGGTAAGGGTTAGGGTTAGATTTAGGGTTAGGGTTAGGGTAAGAGTAAGGGTTAGGGTTAGGGTTAGGTTAAGGGTTAGGGTTAGGGGTTAGGGTTAGGGTTAGGGTTAGGGTTAGGGTAAGGGTTAGATTTACGGTATGGGTTAAGTTTAGGGTTATGGTTAGGGTAAGTGTAAGGGTTAGGGGTAGGGTTAGGGTTAGGGTAATGGTAAGGGTTAGGGTTAGGTTTAGGGTTAGGGTTAGTGTAAGGGTACTGGTTAGATTTAGGGTCAGCGTTAGGGTTAGGGTAAGGGTAAGGGTTAGGGTTAAGGTTAGGGTTAGGTTTAGGGTTAGGGTTAGGGTTAAGGTTAGGGTTAGGTTAAGGGTTAGGGTTAAGGTTAGGGTTAGCTTTAGGTTTAGGGTAATGGTAAGGGTTAGGGTTAGGTTTAGGGTTAGGTTTAGGGTAAAGGTAAGGGTTAAATTTAGGGTTAGGATTAAGTTTATGGTTAGGGTTAGGGTTAGGTTTAGGGTAAGGGTATGATGTAGGGTTAGGGTTAGGGTTAGGGTTAAGGTTAGCGTTAGGGTTAGGGTTAGGGTTAGCGTAAGGGTTAGGGTTAGGGTTAGGGTAAGGGTTGGCGTTAGGGTTAGGGTTTGGGTTAGAGTTAGGTTTAGGGTTAGGGTAAGAGTAAGGGTTAGGGTTAGGGTTAGGTTAAGGGTTAGGGTTAGGGGTTAGGGTTAGGGTTAGGGTTAGGGTTAGGGTAAGGGTTAGGGTTAGGATTAGGGTAAGGGTTAGGGTTAGGGTTAGGGTAAGGGTAAGTGTTAGGCTTAGAGTTAGGTTTAGGGTAAGTGTTAGGGTAAGGGTTAGTGTTAGGGTTAGGTTTAGGGTATGGGTTAATTTTAGGGTTAGGGTTAGGGTAAGGGTAAGGGTAGGGGTTAGGGTTAGGGTTAGGGTTAGGGTAAGTGTTCTGGTTAGGGTTAGGGTTAGGGGAAGGATAAAGGTTAGCTTTAGGGGTATGGGTTAGGATTAGGGTTAGGTTAGGGTAAGGGCAAGGGTTAGGTTTAGGGGTAGGGTTAGTTTTAGGGTTAGATTTAGGGTTAGTTTTAGGGTTAGGGTTAGGGTAAGGGTAAAGGTTAGGGTTAGAGTAATGGTTAGGGTAATCGTAAGGGTTAGGGTTAGGTTAGGGTTAGTGTAATGGTAAGGGTTAGATTTAGTGTTAGGTTTAGGGTTAGGGGAAGGGTAATGGTTAGGTTTAAGGTTAGGGTTAGGTTTAGGGTTAGGTTTTGGGTTATTGTTAGGATTAGGGTAAAGGTTAGGGTTAAGATTAGTGTTAGGGTTAGGGTTAGGGTTAGGGTAAGGGTAAGGGTTAGGGTTAGGTTTAGGGTTAGGGTTAGGGTAAAGGTAAGGGTTAAGATTAGGTTTAGGGTTAGGTTTAGGGTTAAGGATAGGGTTAGGGTTAGGGTTAGGTTTAGGGTAAGGGTAAGGGTTAGGGTTAGGGTTAGGTTTAGGGTTAAGGTTAGGGTTAGGGTTAGGATTAGGATTAGGGTAAGGGTTAGGGTTAGGGTTAGGGTTAGTTTTAGTGTTAGGGGTTATGGTTAGGTTTAGGGTTAGGTTTAGGGTTAGAGTTAGTGTAAGGGTTAGGGTTAGGTTTAGGTTTAGGGATAGGGTAAGGGTAAGGGTAAATTTTAGGGTTAGGGTTAGGGTTAGGGTTGAGGTTAGGGTTAGCATTAGGATTAGGGTAAGGGTTAGGGTTAAGGTTAGGGTTAGGGTAAGGGTAAGGGTTAGGATTAGGGTTAGGATTAGGGTAAGGGTAAAGTTTAGG
>JANJXV010000086.1:1512500-1540000 GCA_024803745.1 Megascapheus bottae
TAGGTTTATGGTTAGGTTTAGGGTAAGGGCAAGGGTTACGTTCAGGGTTAAGGTTAGGTTTAGGGTTAGGGTTAGGGTTAGTTTTATAGTTAGGGTTATGATAAGGGTAAGTGTTAGGGTTAGAGTTAAGGTTAGGGTAAGGGTAAGGGTTAGGGTTAGAATTAGGGTTAGGGTTAGGGTTAGGGTAAGGGTAAGGGTAAGGGTTAGGGTAAAGGTTAGGGTTAGGTTTAGGTTTAGGGTTAGGGTTAAGGTTATGGTTAGGGTAAGTGTTAGGGTTAAGGTTAGGGTTAGGGTTAGGGTTAGGTTTAGGGTAAGGGTAAGTGTTATGGTTAGGTTTAGGGTTAGGGTTAGGGTAAAGGTAAGGGTTAAGTTTAGGGTTAGGGTTAGGTTTAGGGTTAGGGTTAGGGTTAGGGTTAGGGTAAGGATAAATGTTGGGGTTAAGTTTGGGGTTAGGGTTAGAGTTAGGGTTAGGTTTAAGGTTAGGGTAAGGGTGTGGGTAAGGGTAAGGTTTAGGGTTAGGTTTAGGGTTAGGGTTAGGTGTAGGGTAAGGGTAAGGGTTAGGTTAGGATTTGGCTTAGGGGTAGGGTTAGGGTTAGGTTTAGGGTTAGGTTAAGTGTAAGTGTTAGGGTTAGGGTTAGGGTTAGAGTAATGGTTAGGGTTTGGGTTAGGGTTAGGGTTAGGGTAAGGTCAAGGTTTAGGATTAGGGTTAGGGTTAAGGTTAGGTTTAAGGTTAGGGTTAGGGTTAGGGTAAGGTTTAGGTTTAGGGTTAGGGTTAGGGTAAGGGTTAGGGTTAGGGTTAGAGTTAGGTTTAGGGTTAGGGTAAGGGTAAGGGTTAGGGTTAGTGTTAGGGTTAGGTTAAGGGTTAGGGTTAGAGTTAGGGTAAGGGTTAGGGTTAGGGTTAGGGTAAGGGTTAGGGTTAGGGTTAGGGTTCGGTAAATGTAAGTGTTAGGGCAAGGGTTATGTTTAGGGTAAGTGTTAGAGTAAGGGTTAGGGTTAGAGTTAGGTTTAGGGTATGGGTTAAGATTAGGGTTATGGTGAGGGTAAGGGTAAGGGTTAGTGTTAGTGTTAGGGTAAGGGTAAAGTTTAGGGTTAGGGTTAAGGTTATGGGTTAGTGTTATGGTTAGGGTTAGGTTTAGGGTAAGGGCAACGGTTACGTTCAGGGTTAAGGTTAGGTTTAGGTTTAGGGTTAGGGTTAGTTTTAGGGTTAGGGTTAGCGTTGGGGTAAGGGTAAGGGTTTGGGTTAGGGTAAGGGTTAGTTTTAGGGTTAGGGGTAAGGGTTAGGGTTAGGGTTAAATTTAGGTTTAGGGTTAGGGTAAGGGTAAGGGTTAGGGTTAGGTTTAGGGTTAGGGTAAGGGTAAGGGTAAGGGTTAATATTAGGGTTAGGGTTAGGTTTAGGGTTGAGATTAGGGTTAGATTAGGATTAGGGTAAGGGTTATGGTTAGGGTTAGGTTTAGGGTTAGGTTTAGCGTAAGGGCAAGAGTTACGTTCAGGCTTAAGGTTAGGTTTAGGGTTAGGGTTAGGGTTAGTTTTAGCGTTAGGGTTAGGATAAGGGTAAGAGTTAGGTTTAGAGTTAAGGTTAGGGTAAGGGTAAGGGTTACGGTTAGATTTAGGGTTAGGGTTAGGGTTAGGGTAAGGGTAAGGGTAAGGGTTAGGGTAACGGTTAGGGTTAGGTTTAGGTTGAGGGTTAGGGTTAAGGTTATGGTTAGGGTAAGGGTTAGGGTTAAGGTTAGGGTTAGGGTTAGGGTTAGGGTTAGGTTTAGGGTAAGGGTAAGTGTTATGGTTAGGTTTAGGGTTAGGGTTAGGGTAAAGGTAAGGGTTAAGTTTAGGGTTAGGGTTAGGTTTAGGGTTAGGGTTAGGGTTAGGGTTAGGGTAAGGATAAATGATGGGGTTAAGTTTGGGGTTAGGGTTAGAGTTAGGGTTAGGTTTAAGTTTAGGGTAAGGGTGTGGGTAAGGGTAAGGTTTAGGGTTAGGTTTAGGTTTAGGGTTAGGGTTACGGTTAGGGTTAGGGTTAGGGTTATGGTAAGGGTTGTGTTAGGGTTAGGGTTAGCGTTATGGTAAGGGTAAGGGTTAAGGTTAGGGTTAAGTTAAGGATAAGGGTTAGGGTTAGGGTTAGGATTAGGTTTAGCTTAAGGGTTAGGGTTAGGTTTAGGGTAAGGGCAATTGTTAGGTTTAAGGTTAGGGTTTGGTTTAGGGTTAGGGTTAGGGTTAGGTTTAGGGATAGGTTAATGGTTAGGGTTAGGGTTAGGGTAAGTGTAAGTGTTAGGGTTAGAGTTAGGGTTAGGGTTAGGTTTAGGTTTACGGTTAGTGTAAGGGTCAGGGTTAGATTTAGGGTTAGGGTTAGGGTTAGGTTAAGGGTAAGGGTTAGGGTTAGGTTTAGGGTTAGTGTTAAGGTTAGGGTAGGGTTAGGGTTAGCGTAAGGTTAAGGGTTAGGGTTATGTTTATGGTAAGGGTTAGGGTAAATGTAAGGGTTAAGTTTAGGGTTAGGGTTAGTTTTAGGGTTAGGGTTAGGTTTAGGGTAAGGATGAGGGTTAGGGTTAAGTTTAGGGTTAGGGTTAGAGTTAGGGTAAGGTTTAAGGTTAGGGTTAGGGTGTGGGTAAGGGTAAGGGTTAGGGTTAGGTTTAGGGTTAGGGTTAGGGTTACGGTTCGGGTTAGGGTTAGGGTAAGGGTAAGGTTAGGGTTAGGTTTAGGGTTAGTGTTAGGTTAAGGGTTAGGGTTAGGGTTAGGGTTAATGTTTGGGTTAGGGTTAGAGTTAGGCTTAGGTTTAGGGTTAGGTTTAGGGTTAGGGTTAGGGTTACAGTTAGGTTTAGGGTTAGGATAAGGGTAAGGTTAGGGTTAGGTTTAGGGTTAGTGTTAGGTTAATGGTTAGGGTTAGGGTTAGGGTAAGTGTTAGGGTTAGAGTTAGGGTTAGGCTAAGTGTTAGGTTAAGGGTTAGTGTTAGGGTTAAGTTAACTGTTGGGGTTAAGGTTAGGGTTAGGTTTAGGGTAAGGGTAAGGGTTAGGGTTAGAGTTAGGGTTAGGGTTAGGTTTAGGTTTACGGTTAGTGTAAGGGTCAGGGTTAGATTTAGGGTTAGGGTTAGGGTTAGGTTAAGGGTAAGGGTTAGGGTTAGGTTTAGGGTTAGTGTTAAGGTTAGGGTAGGGTTAGGGTTAGCGTAAGGTTAAGGGTTAGGGTTATGTTTATGGTAAGGGTTAGGGTAAAGGTAAGGGTTAAGTTTAGGGTTAGGGTTAGTTTTAGGGTTAGGGTTAGGTTTAGGGTAAGGATGAGGGTTAGGGTTAAGTTTAGGGTTAGGGTTAGAGTTAGGGTAAGGTTTAAGGTTAGGGTTAGGGTGTGGGTAAGGGTAAGGGTTAGGGTTAGGTTTAGGGTTAGGGTTAGGGTTACGGTTCGGGTTAGGGTTAGGGTAAGGGTAAGGTTAGGGTTAGGTTTAGGGTTAGTGTTAGGTTAAGGGTTAGGGTTAGGGTTAGGGTTAATGTTTGGGTTAGGGTTAGAGTTAGGCTTAGGTTTAGGGTTAGGTTTAGGGTTAGGGTTAGGGTTACAGTTAGGTTTAGGGTTAGGATAAGGGTAAGGTTAGGGTTAGGTTTAGGGTTAGTGTTAGGTTAATGGTTAGGGTTAGGGTTAGGGTAAGTGTTAGGGTTAGAGTTAGGGTTAGGCTAAGTGTTAGGTTATGGGTTAGTGTTAGGGTTAAGTTAACTGTTGGGGTTAAGTTTAGGGTTAGGTTTAGGGTAAGGGTAAGGGTTAGGGTTGGGATTAGGGTGAGGGTAAGTGTTAGTGTTAGGGTTAGGGTTAGCATTATGGTTGGGGTAAGGGTAAGGGTTAGGTTTAGGGTTAGGGTTAGTTTTAGGGTTAGGGGTAAGGGTTAGGGTTAGGTTTAGGGTTAGGGTTATTGTAAGGGTAAGGGTTAGGGTTAGGGTTAGGGTTAGGGTAAGGGTAAGGGTAAGGGTTAGGGTTAGGGTTGAGATTAGGGTTAGATTAGGATTAGGGTAAGGGTTAGGGTTAGGGTTAGGGTTAGGGTAAGGGTAAGGTTTAGGGTTAGGTTTAGGGTTAGGGTTAGGTGTAGGGTAAGGGTAAGGGTTAGGGTTAGGATTAGGGTTAGGGTTAGGGTTAGGGTTAGGTTTAGGGTTAGGTTAAGTGTAAGTGTTAGGGTTAGGGTTAGGCTTAGAGTAAGGGTTAGGGTTAGGGTTAGGGTTAGGGTTAGGGTAAGGTCAAGGTTTAGGATTAGGGTTAGGTTAAAGGTTAGGTTTAGGGTTAGGTTTAGGGTAAGGGTAAGGGTTACGGTTAGGGTTACGGTTAGGTTTAAGGTTAGGGTTAGGGTTAGGGTAAGGGTTAGGGTTAGGGTTAGGGTTACGGTAAGGGTTAGGGTTACGGTTAGGGTTAGAGTTAGGTTTAGGGTTATGGTAAGGCTAAGGGTTAGGGTTAGTGTTAGGGTTAGGTTAAGGGTTAGGGTTAGGGTTTGGATAAGGGTTAGGGTTAGGGTTAGGGTAAGGGTTAGGGTTAGGGTTAGGGTTCGGGTAAATGTAAGTGTTAGGGCAAGGGTTAGGTTTAGGGTAAGTGTTAGAGTAAGGGTTAGGTTTAGAGTTAGGTTTAGGGTATGTGTTAAGTTTAGGGTTACGGTGAAGGTAAGGGTAAGGGTTAGGGTTAGGTTTAGGGTAAGGGTAAAGTTTAGGGTTATTGTTAAGGTTATGGGTTAGTGTTATGGTTAGGGTTAGGTTTAGGGTTAGGTTTAGGGTAAGGGCAAGGGTTACGTTCAGGGTTAAGGTTAGGTTTAGGTTTAGGGTTATGGTTAGTTTTAGGGTTAGGGTTAGGGTTGGGGTAAGGGTAAGGGTTAGGGTTAGGGTTAGGGTTAGTTTTAGGGTTAGGGGTAAGGGTTAGGGTTAGGGTTAGGTTTAGGGTTAGGGTTAGTGTTACGGTTAGGGTTAGGGTTAGGGTTAGGGTAAGGGTAAGGGTAAGGTTTAGGCTTAGGGTTAGGGTTAGGGTTAATGTTTAGGTTTAGGGTAAGTGTAAGGGTATGGGTTAGGGTTAGGGTTAGAGTAAGGGTTAGGTTTAGGGTTAGGGTAAGGGTTAGGGTTAGAATGAGGTTTAGGGTATGGGTTAAGTTTAGGGTTAGGATGAGGTAAGGGTAAGGGTTAGGGTTTTGGTTAGGGTAAGGGTAAAGTTTATGGTTAGGGTTAAGGTTATGGGTTAGTGTTATGGTTAGGGTTAGATTTAGGGTTAGGTTTCGGGTAAGGGCAAGGGTTATGTTCAGGGTTAAGTTTAGGTTTAGGGTTAGGGTTAGGGTTAGTTTTAGGGTTAGGGTTAGGATAAGGGTAAGGGTTAGGGTTAGAGTTAAGGTTAGGGTAAGGGTAAGGGTTAGGGTTAGATTTAGGGTTAGGGTTAGGGTTAGGGTAAGGGTAAGGGTAAGGTTTAGGGTAAAGGTTAGGGTTAGGTTTAGGTTTAGGGTTAGGGTTATGGTTATGATTAGGGTAAGGGTTAGGGTTAAGGTTAGGGTTAGGGTTAGGTTTAGGGTTAGGTTTAGGGTAAGGGTAAGGGTAAGGGTTATGGTTCTGTTTAGGGTTAGGGTTAGGGTAAAAGTAAGGGTTAAGTTTCAGGTTAGGTTTAGGGTTAGGGTTAGGGTTAGGGTTAGGGTAAGGATAAATGTTGGGGTTAAGTTTGGGGTTAGGGTTAGAGTTAGGTTTAGGTTTAAGGTTAGGGTAAGGGTGTGGGTAAGGGTAAGGTTTAGGGTTAGGTTTAGGTTTAGGGTTAGTGTTACGGTTAGGGTTAGGGTTAGGGTTAGGGTAAGGGTAAGGGTAAGGTTTAGGCTTAGGGTTAGGGTTAGGGTTAATGTTTAGGTTTAGGGTAAGTGTAAGGGTATGGGTTAGGGTTAGGGTTAGAGTAAGGGTTAGGTTTAGGGTTAGGGTAAGGGCAAGGGTTAGGGTTAGGGTTAGGGTTAGGTTTAGGGTAAGGGTAAAGGTTAGGGTTAGGGTTAGGTTTAGGGTTAAGTTTAGGGTTAGGGTTAGTGTTTGGGTCAGGGTAAGGGTTAGGGTTAGGGTTAGGGTAAGGGTTAGGGTTAGGGTTAGGGTTAGAGTTAGGTTTAGGGATAGGATAAGGGATAGAGTTAGGGTTAGGGGTAGGTTAAGTGTTAGGGTTAGGGGTTAGGGTTATTGTTAGGGTAAGGTTAGGGTTATGTTTAGGGTTAGGGTTAGGGTTAGGTTTAGGTTTAGGTTTAGGTTAGGGTTAGGGTTAGGGTTAGGGTAAGGGTAAGGGTTAGGGTTAGGGTAAGTGTAAGTGTTAGGCTTAGTGTTAGGTTTAGGATTAGGTTTAGGGTAAGGGTTAGGGTTAGGGTTAGGTTAAGGGTAAGGGTTAGGGTTAGGGTTAGGGTTAGGGTAAGGGTAAGGGTAAGGGTTAGGGTTAGGGTTGAGATTAGGGTTAGATTAGGATTAGGGTAAGGGTTAGGGTTAGGGTTAGGGTTAGGGTAAGGGTAAGGTTTAGGGTTAGGTTTAGGGTTAGGGTTAGGTGTAGGGTAAGGGTAAGGGTTAGGGTTAGGATTAGGGTTAGGGTTAGGGTTAGGGTTAGGTTTAGGGTTAGGTTAAGTGTAAGTGTTAGGGTTAGGGTTAGGCTTAGAGTAAGGGTTAGGGTTAGGGTTAGGGTTAGGGTTAGGGTAAGGTCAAGGTTTAGGATTAGGGTTAGGTTAAAGGTTAGGTTTAGGGTTAGGTTTAGGGTAAGGGTAAGGGTTACGGTTAGGGTTACGGTTAGGTTTAAGGTTAGGGTTAGGGTTAGGGTAAGGGTTAGGGTTAGGGTTAGGGTTACGGTAAGGGTTAGGGTTACGGTTAGGGTTAGAGTTAGGTTTAGGGTTATGGTAAGGCTAAGGGTTAGGGTTAGTGTTAGGGTTAGGTTAAGGGTTAGGGTTAGGGTTTGGATAAGGGTTAGGGTTAGGGTTAGGGTAAGGGTTAGGGTTAGGGTTAGGGTTCGGGTAAATGTAAGTGTTAGGGCAAGGGTTAGGTTTAGGGTAAGTGTTAGAGTAAGGGTTAGGTTTAGAGTTAGGTTTAGGGTATGTGTTAAGTTTAGGGTTACGGTGAAGGTAAGGGTAAGGGTTAGGGTTAGGTTTAGGGTAAGGGTAAAGTTTAGGGTTATTGTTAAGGTTATGGGTTAGTGTTATGGTTAGGGTTAGGTTTAGGGTTAGGTTTAGGGTAAGGGCAAGGGTTACGTTCAGGGTTAAGGTTAGGTTTAGGTTTAGGGTTATGGTTAGTTTTAGGGTTAGGGTTAGGGTTGGGGTAAGGGTAAGGGTTAGGGTTAGGGTTAGGGTTAGTTTTAGGGTTAGGGGTAAGGGTTAGGGTTAGGGTTAGGTTTAGGGTTAGGGTTAGTGTTACGGTTAGGGTTAGGGTTAGGGTTAGGGTAAGGGTAAGGGTAAGGTTTAGGCTTAGGTTTAGGGTTAGGGTTAATGTTTAGGTTTAGGGTAAGTGTAAGGGTATGGGTTAGGGTTAGGGTTAGAGTAAGGGTTAGGTTTAGGGTTAGGGTAAGGGTTAGGGTTAGAATGAGGTTTAGGGTATGGGTTAAGTTTAGGGTTAGGATGAGGTAAGGGTAAGGGTTAGGGTTTTGGTTAGGGTAAGGGTAAAGTTTATGGTTAGGGTTAAGGTTATGGGTTAGTGTTATGGTTAGGGTTAGATTTAGGGTTAGGTTTCGGGTAAGGGCAAGGGTTATGTTCAGGGTTAAGTTTAGGTTTAGGGTTAGGGTTAGGGTTAGTTTTAGGGTTAGGGTTAGGATAAGGGTAAGGGTTAGGGTTAGAGTTAAGGTTAGGGTAAGGGTAAGGGTTAGGGTTAGATTTAGGGTTAGGGTTAGGGTTAGGGTAAGGGTAAGGGTAAGGTTTAGGGTAAAGGTTAGGGTTAGGTTTAGGTTTAGGGTTAGGGTTATGGTTATGATTAGGGTAAGGGTTAGGGTTAAGGTTAGGGTTAGGGTTAGGTTTAGGGTTAGGTTTAGGGTAAGGGTAAGGGTAAGGGTTATGGTTAGGTTTAGGGTTAGGGTTAGGGTAAAAGTAAGGGTTAAGTTTCAGGTTAGGTTTAGGGTTAGCGTTAGGGTTAGGGTTAGGGTAAGGATAAATGTTGGGGTTAAGTTTGGGGTTAGGGTTAGAGTTAGGTTTAGGTTTAAGGTTAGGGTAAGGGTGTGGGTAAGGGTAAGGTTTAGGGTTAGGTTTAGGTTTAGGGTTAGTGTTACGGTTAGGGTTAGGGTTAGGGTTAGGGTAAGGGTAAGGGTAAGGTTTAGGCTTAGGGTTAGGGTTAGGGTTAATGTTTAGGTTTAGGGTAAGTGTAAGGGTATGGGTTAGGGTTAGGGTTAGAGTAAGGGTTAGGTTTAGGGTTAGGGTAAGGGCAAGGGTTAGGGTTAGGGTTAGGGTTAGGTTTAGGGTAAGGGTAAAGGTTAGGGTTAGGGTTAGGTTTAGGGTTAAGTTTAGGGTTAGGGTTAGTGTTTGGGTCAGGGTAAGGGTTAGGGTTAGGGTTAGGGTAAGGGTTAGGGTTAGGGTTAGGGTTAGAGTTAGGTTTAGGGTTAGGATAAGGGATAGAGTTAGGGTTAGGGGTAGGTTAAGTGTTAGGGTTAGGGGTTAGGGTTATTGTTAGGGTAAGGTTAGGGTTATGTTTAGGGTTAGGGTTAGGGTTAGGTTTAGGTTTAGGTTTAGGTTAGGGTTAGGGTTAGGGTTAGGGTAAGGGTAAGGGTTAGGGTTAGGGTAAGTGTAAGTGTTAGGCTTAGTGTTAGGTTTAGGATTAGGTTTAGGGTAAGGGTTAGGGTTAGGTTAAGGGTAAGTGTTAGGGTTAGGTTTAGGTTTAGGGTAAGTGTTAGGGTTAGGTTTAGTGTAAGTGTAAGCTTTAGGGTTAGAGTTAGGGTTAGGGTTAGGGTAATGGTTAGGGTTAGGGTTAGGGCTAGGTTTCGGTTTAGGGTTAGGGTTAGGTTAGGCTAAGGGTAAGGGTTAGGGTTAAGTTTAGGGTTAGGGTTAGGTTTAGGGTTAGGGTAGGGTAAGGGCAAGGTTTAGGGTTAGGATTAGGGTTACGTTTAGGGTAAGGGCAAGGGATAGGGTTAGGATTAGGGTTAGGGTTAGAGTAAGGGTTAGGGTAAGTGTTCTGTTTAGGGTTAAGCTTAGGGTAAGGAAAAAGTTTAGGGTTAAGGTTATTGTTATGGGTTAGGGTTAGGGTTAGGGTTAGGGTAAGGGCAATTGTTAGGTTTAGGGTTAGGGTTTGGTTTAGGGTTAGGGTTAGGTTTAGGTTTAGGGTTAGGTTAAGGGTTTTAGGGTAAGGGTAAGGGTTAGGGTTAGAGTTATGGTTAGGGTAGGGTTAAGGGTTAGGGTTAGGTTTAGGGTTAGGGTTAGTGTAAGTGTAAGCGTTAGATTTAGGGTTAGGGTTAGAGTTAGGGTAAGGGTAAGGGTTAGGGTTAGGGTTAGGGTTAGGTTTAGGGATAGGCTTAGGGTTAGGGTTAGGGTAAGGGTTAGGGTTATGGTTAGGGTTAGGGTTAGGGTTAGGGAAAGGTTAAGGTTTAGGGTTAGGGTATAGGTAAGGGTTAATTTTATTGTTAGGGTTAGGGTTAGGGTAAGGATAAGGGTTAGGGTTAAGTTTAGGGTTACGGTTAGAGTTAGGGTTAGCTTTAATTTTAGGGTTAGGGTGTGGGTAAGGTTAAGTGTTAGGGTTAGGTTTAGGGTTAGGGTTAGGGTTACGGTTAGGGTTAGGGTTAGGGTAAGGGTAAGGTTCGGGTTAGGTTTAGGGTTAGTGTTAGGTTAAGGGTTAGTGTTAGGGGTTAGGGTAAGGGTTTGGGTTAGGGTTAGGGTTAAGGTTAGGGTTATTGTTAGGGTTGGGTTTAGGGTTAGAGTTAGGTTTAGGGTTAGGGTAACGGTAAGGTTAGGGTTAGGTTTAGGGTTAGTGTTAGGTTAAGGGTTAGGGGTTAGGGTTAGGGTTAGTGTTAGGGTAAGGGTTGGGGTTAGGGTTAGGGTTATGGTTAGGGTTAGGTTTAGGGTTAGGGAAAGGATAAGTTTTAAGGTTAGTGTTAAGGCAAGGACTAGGGTTTGGGTTAGGGTTAGGTTTAGGGTTAGTTTTAGGGTTAGGGTTAGAGTTAGGTTTAGGTTTAGGGTTAGGGTTAGGTTTAGGGTTAGGGTAAGGGTTAGGGTTAGGCTAAGGGTTATTGTTAGAGTTAGGGTTAGGGTTAGGGTAAGTGTTCTCGTTAGGGGTAGGTTTATGGTTAGGTTTAGGATAAGGGCAAGGGTTAGGTTTAGGGTTAGGGTTAGTTTTAGGGTTAGGGATATAGTTAGGTTTAGGGTTAGGGTTAGGGTAAGGGTAAGGGTTAGTGTAAGGGTACGGGTTAGATTTAGGGTTAGCGTTAGGGTTAGGGTAAGGGTAAGGGTTAGGGTTAGGGTTAGGTTCAGGATTAGGGTTAGGGTTAAGGTTAGGGTTAGGTTAAGGGTTACAGTTACAGTTAGGGTTAGCTTTAGGGTAAGGGCAAGGGTAAGGGTTAGGGTTAGGTTTAGGGTTAGGGTTAGGGTAAAGGTAAGGGTTAAATTTAGTGTTAGGATTAGGTTTAGGTTTAGGGTTAGGGTTAGGTTTAGGGTAAGGGTATTATGTAGGGTTAGGGTTAGGGTTAAGGTTATGGTTAGGGTTAGGGTTAGGGTTAGGGTAATGGTTAGGGTTAGGGTTAGGGTAAGGGTTAGCGTTAGGGTTAGGGTTTGTGTTAGAGTTAGGGTTAGGGTTAGGGTAAGAGTAAGGGTTAGGGTTAGGTTTAGGGTTAGGGGTTAGGGTTAGGGTTAGGGTTAGGGTAAGGGTTAGGGTTAGGATTAGGGTAAGGGTAAGGGTTAGGGTTAGGGTAAGGGTAAGTGTTAGGGTTAGAGTTAGGTTTAGGGTAAGTGTTAGGGTAAGGGTTAGGGTTAGGGTTAGTTGTAGGGTTTGGGTTAAGTTTAGGTTCAGGGTTTGGGTAAGTGTAAGGGTTAGGGTTAGGGTTAGGGTAAGTGTTCTGGTTAGGGTTAGGGTTAGGGTAAGGATAAAGGTTAGCTTTAGGGTTATGGGTTATGGTTAGGGTTAGGTTTAGGTTAAGGGCAAGGGTTAGGTTTAGGGGTAGGGTTAGTTTTAGGGTTAGGGTTAGGGTTAGGTTTAGGTTTAGGGTTAGGGTAAGGGTAAAGGTTAGGGTTAGATTTATGGTTAAGCTAATGGTAAGGGTTAGGGTTAGGTTAGGGTTAGGGTTAGTGTAAGGGTAAGGGTTAGATTTAGTGTTAGTTTTAGGGTTAGGGGAAGGATAATGGTTAGGTTTAGGGTTAGGGTTAGGTTAGGGTTAGGGTTTGGGTTAGTGTTAGGATTAGGGTAAGGGTTAGGGTTAGAGTTAAGGTTAGGGTAAGGGTAAGGGTTAGGGTTAGATTTAGGGTTAGGGTTAGGGTTAGGGTAAGGGTAAGGGTAAGGTTTAGGGTAAAGGTTAGGGTTAGGTTTAGGTTTAGGGTTAGGGTTATGGTTATGGTTAGGGTAAAGGTTAGGGTTAAGGTTGGGGTTAGGGTTAGGGTTAGGGTTAGGTTTAGGGTAAGGGTAAGGGTAAGGGTTATGGTTAGGTTTAGGGTTAGGGTTAGGGTAAAAGTAAGGGTTAAGTTTCGGGTTAGGTTTAGGGTTAGGTTTAGGGTTATGGTTAGGGTAAGGATAAATGTTGGGGTTAAGTTTGGGGTTAGGGTTAGAGTTAGTGTTAGGTTTAAGGTTAGGGTAAGGGTGTGGGTAAGGGTAAGTTTTAGGGTTAGGTTTAGGTTTAGGGTTAGGGTTACGGTTAGGGTTAGGATTAGGGTAAGGGTAAGGGTAAGGTTTAGGCTTAGGGTTAGGGTTAGGGTTAATGTTTAGGTTTAGGGTAAGTGTAAGGGTTTGGGTTAGGGTTAGGGTTAGAGTAAGGGTTAGGTTTAGGGTTAGGGTAAGGGCAAGGGTTAGGGTTAGGGTTAGGGTTAGGTTTAGGGTAAGGGTAAAGGTTAGGGTTAGGGTTAGGTTTAGGGTTAAGTTTAGGGTTAGGGTTAGTGTTTGGGTCAGGGTAAGGGTTAGGGTTAGGGTTAGGGTAAGGGTTAGGGTTAGGGTTAGGGTTAGAGTTAGGTTCAGGGTTAGGATAAGGGATAGAGTTAGGGTTAGGGGTAGGTTAAGTGTTAGGGTTAGGGGTTAGGGTTATTGTTAGGGTAAGGTTAGGGTTATGTTTAGGGTTAGGGTTAGGGTTAGGTTTAGGTTTAGGTTTAGGTTAGGGTTAGGGTATGGGTAAGGGTTAGGGTTAGGGTAAGGGTAAGTGTTAGGCTTAGTGTTAGGTTTAGGATTAGGGTTAGGGTAAGGGTTAGGGTTAGGGTTAGGTTAAGGGTAAGTGTTAGGGTTAGGGTTAGGGTTAGGTTTAGGTTTAGGGTAAGGTTTAGGGTTAGGTTTAGTGTAAGTGTAAGCTTTAGGGTTAGGGTTAGGGTAATGGTTAGGGTTAGGGTTAGGGCTAGGTTTCGGTTAAGGGTTAGGGTTAGGTTAGGCTAAGGGTAAGGGTTAGGGTTAAGTTTAGGGTTAGGGTTAGGTTTAGGGTTAGGGTTAGGGTAAGGGCAAGGTTTAGGGTTAGGATTAGGGTTAGGGTTAGGGTAAGTGCAAGGGATAGGGTTAGGATTAGGGTTAGGGTTAGAGTAAGGGTTAGGGTAAGTGTTCTGTTTAGGGTTAAGCTTAGGGTAAGGAAAAAGGTTAGGGTTAAGGTTATTGTTATGGGTTAGAGTTAGGGTTAGGGTTAGGGTAAGTGCAATTGTTAGGTTTAGGGTTAGGGTTTGGTTTAGGGTTAGGGTTAGGTTTAGGTTTAGGGTTAGGTTAAGGGTTTTAGGGTAAGGGTAAGGGTTAGGGTTAGAGTTATGGTTAGGGTAGGGGTAAGGGTTAGGGTTACGTTTAGGGTTAGGGTTAGGGTTAGTGTAAGTGTAAGCGTTAGATTTAGGGTTAGGGTTAGGGTTAGGGTAAGGGTAAGGGTTAGGGTTAGGGTTAGGGTTAGGTTTATGGATAGGCTTAGGGTTAGGGTTAGGGTAAGGGTTAGGGTTAGGGTTAGGGTTAGGGTTAGGGAAAGGTTAAGGTTTAGGGTTAGGGTATAGGTAAGGGTTAATTTTATTGTTAGGGTTAGGGTAAGGATAAGGGTTAGGGTTAAGTTTAGGGTTACGGTTAGAGTTAGGGTTAGCTTTAATTTTAGGGTTAGGGTGTGGGTAAGGTTAAGTGTTAGGGTTAGGTTTAGGGTTAGGGTTAGGGTTAGGGTTAGGGTTAGGGTTAGGGTAAGGGTAAGGTTCGGGTTAGGTTTAGGGTTAGTGTTAGGTTAAGGGTTAGTGTTAGGGGTTAGGGTAAGGGTTTGGGTTAGGGTTAGGGTTAAGGTAGGGTTATTGTTAGGGTTGGGTTTAGGGTTAGAGTTAGGTTTAGGGTTAGGGTAACGGTAAGGTAAGGGTTAGTTTTAGGGTTAGTGTTAGGTTAAGGGTTAGGGGTTAGGGTTAGGGTTAGTGTTAGGGTAAGGGTTAGGGTTAGGTTTAGGGTAATGTTTAGGGTTAGGTTTAGGGTTAGGGAAAGGATAAGTTTTAGGGTTAGGGTTAAGGCAAGGACTAGGGTTTGGGTTAGGGTTAGGTTTAGGGTTAGTTTTAGGGTTAGGGTTAGGGTTAGAGTTAGGTTTAGGTTTAGGGTTAGGGTTAGGTTTAGGGTTAGGGTAAGGGTTAGGGTTAGGCTAAGGGTTATTGTTAGAGTTAGGGTTAGGGTTAGGGTAAGTGTTCTCGTTAGGGGTAGGTTTATGGTTAGGTTTAGGATAAGGGCAAGGGTTAGGTTTAGGGTTAGGGTTAGTTTTAGGGTTAGGGATATAGTTAGGTTTAGGGTTAGGGTTAGGGTAAGGGTAAGGGTTAGTGTAAGGGTACGGGTTAGATTTAGGGTTAGCATTAGGGTTAGGGTAAGGGTAAGGGTTAGGGTTAGGGTTAGGTTTAGGGTAAGGGTATTGTGTAGGGTTAGGGTTAGGGTTAGGGTTAAGGTTATGGTTAGGGTTAGGGTTAGGGTTAGGGTAATGGTTAGGGTTAGGGTTAGGGTAAGGGTTAGCATTAGGGTTAGGGTTTGTGTTAGAGTTAGGGTTAGGGTTAGGGTAAGAGTAAGGGTTAGGGTTAGGTTTAGGGTTAGGGGTTAGGGTTAGGGTTAGGGTTAGGGTAAGGGTTAGGGTTAGGATTAGGGTAAGGGTAAGTGTAAGGGTTAGGGTAAGGGTAAGTGTTAGGGTTAGAGTTAGGTTTAGGGTAAGTGTTAGGGTAAGGGTTAGGGTTAGGGTTAGGTGTAGGGTTTGGGTTAAGTTTAGGGTTAGGGTTTGGGTAAGTGTAAGGGTTAGGGTTAGGATTAGGGTTAGGGTAAGTGTTCTGGTTAGGGTTAGGGTTAGGGTAAGGATAAAGGTTAGCTTTAGGGTTATGGGTTATGGTTAGGTTTAGGTTTAGGTTAAGGGCAAGGGTTAGGTTTAGGGGTAGGGTTAGTTTTAGGGTTAGGGTTAGGGTTAGGTTTAGGGTTAGGGTTAGGGTAAGGGTAAAGGTTAGGGTTAGAGTTATGGTTAAGGTAATTTTAAGGGTTAGGGTTAGGTTAGGGTTAGGGTTAGTGTAAGGGTAAGGGTTAGATTTAGTGTTAGTTTTAGGGTTAGGGGAAGGATAATGGTTAGGTTTAGGGTTAGGGTTAGGTTTAGGGTTAGGGTGTGGGTTAGTGTTAGGATTAGGGTAAGGGTTAGGGTTAAGGTTAGTGTTAGGGTTAGGGTAAGGGTAAGGTTTAAGGTTAGGTTTAGGGTTAGGTTTAGGGTAAAGGTAAGGGTTAAGTTTAGGGTTAGGGTTAGGTTTAGGGTTAGGATTAGGGTTAGGGTTATAATAAGGATAAGGTTTAGGGTTAAGTTTAGGGTTAGGGTTAGAGTTAGGGTTAAGTTTAAAGTTAGGGTTAGGGTGTGCGTAAGGGTAAGGGTTAGGGTTAGGGTTAGGGTAAGGTTAAGTGTTAGGGTTAGGGTTCGGTTTAGGGTAAGTGTTAGGGTATGGGTTAGGGTTAGGGTTAGGTTTAGGGTATGGGTTAAGTTTAGGGTTAGGGTTAGGGTTAGGGTAAGCTCAATTGTTAGGTTTAGTGTTAGGGTTTCGTTTAGGGTTAGGGTTAGGGGTAGGTTTAGGGTTAGATTATGGGTTAGGGTTAGGGTAAGGGTAAGGCTTAGGCTTAGAGTTAGGTTTAGGCTTAGGTTTAGGGTTACAATTAGAGTTAGGGATAGGGTAAGGGTAAGGTTAGGGTTAGGTTTAGGGTTAGTGTTAAGTTAAGGGTTAGGGTTAGGGGTTAGGGTAAGGGTAAGGGTAAGGTTTAGGGTTAGGGTTAGGGTTAAGGTTAGGTTTAGGGTTAGGGTTAGGTTTAGGGTTAGTTTTTGTATTAGGGTTAGGTTTAAGGTTAGGGTTAGGGTGTGGGTAAGGGTAAGGGTTAGGGTTAGGTTTAGGGTTAGGGTTACGGTTACGGTTAGGGTTTGGGTTAGGGTAAGGGTAAGGGTAAGGTTAGGGTTAGGTTTAGGGCTAGAGTTAGGTTAAAGTTTAGCGTTAGGGGTTAGGGTTAAGGTTAAGATAAGGGTAAGGGTTAGGGTTAGGGTTAGGGTTAAGGTTAGGGTTAGGGTTGGGGTTAGGTTTAGGGTTAGGTTTAGGGGTAGGGTAACGGTAAGGTTAGGTTAGGGTTAGTGTTAGGTTAAGGATTAGGGTTAGGGGTTAGGGTTAGAGTTAGGGTTTGGGTAAGGGTTAGGGTTAGAGTTAGGGTAATGGTTAGGGTTAGGGTTAGGCTAAGGGTAAGTGTTAGGGTTAGGGTTAAGGCAAGGACTAGGGTTTGGGCTAGGGTTAGGTTTAGGTTTAGTTTTAGGATTACGGTTAGGTTTAGAGTTAGGTTTAGGGTTAAGGTAATGGTAAGATTAGGGTTACGTTTAGGGTTAGTGTTAGGTCAAGGGATAGGGTTAGGGTTAGGGTAGGGTTAGGGTTAGGTTTAGGGTAAGGGTAAGTGTTAGGGTTAGGGTTAGGCTAAGGGTTATTGTTAGAGTTAGGGTTAGGGTTAGGGTAAGTGTTAGGGTTAGGGTTAGGGTTAGGCTAAGTGTTAGGTTAAGGGTTAGAGTTAGGGTTAGGTTTAGGGTTCGGGTTAAGATTAGGGTTAGGTTTAGGGTAAGGGTAAGGGTTAGGGTTAGGATTAGGTTGATGGTAAGTGTTAGGGTTAGTGTTAGGGTTAGGGTTAGGGTTAGGGTAAGGGTTAGGGTTAGAGTTAGTTTTAGGGTTAGGTGTTAGGGTTAGGTTTAGGGTTAGGGTTATTGTAAGGGTAAGGGTTAGGGTTACGATTAGGGTTAGGTTTAGGGTTAGGGTAAGTGTAAGGGTAAGGGTTAATTTTAGGGTTAGGGTTAGGGTTGAGGTTAGGGTTAGGATTAGAATTAGGGTAAGTGTTAGGGTTAGGTTTAGGGTAAGGGTAAGGTTTAGGATTAGTGATAGGTTTAGGATAAGGTTAAGGTTTAGGGTTAGGGTTAGGTTAAGTGTAGGGTAAGGGTAAGGGTTAGGGTTAGGGTTAGGTTTAGTGTTAGGTTTAGGGTTAGGGTAAGTATAAGTGTTAGTGTTAGGGTTAGGGTTAGAGTAAGGGTTAGGGTTAGGGTTAGGGTAAGGTCAAGGGTTAGGGTTAGGGTTAGGATAAGGTTAGGTTTAGGGTTAGGTTTAGGGTTAGGTTTAGGGAAAGGGATAGGGTTAGAGTTAGGGTTAGGGTTAAGGTTAGGGTTAGGGTTAGGGCTGGGTAAGGGTTAGGGTTAGGGTTAGGGTAAGGGTTAGGGTTAGGGTTAGGGTTAGGGTTAGAGTTAGGTTTAGGGTTAGGGTAAGGGTTAGGGTTAGGGTTAGGGTAAGGTTTAGGGTTAGGATTAGGGTAAGGGTTAGTGTTAGGTTTAGGGTTCGTGTAAGGGTCAGTGTTAGGGTTTGGGTTAGGTTTAGGGTAAGTGTTAGAGTAAGGTTTAGGGTTAGGGTTAGGTTTAGGGTATGGGTTAAGTTTAGGGTTAGGGTGAGGGTAAGGGTAAGGGTTAGGGTTAGGGTTAGGGTAAGTGTTCTGGTTAGGGTTAGGTTTAGGGTTAGGTTTAGGGTAAGTGCAAGGGTTAGGTTTAGGGTTAGGGTTAGGTTTAGGGTTAGGGTTAGGGTTAGTTTTAGGGTTAGGGTTAGGGTAAGGGTAAGGGTTAGGGTTAGAGTTAGGGTTAGGGTAAGGGTAAGGGTTAGGGTTAGGATTAGGATTAGGGTTAGTGTAAGGGTACGGGTTAGATTTAGGGTTAGCGTTACGTTTAGGGTAAGGGTAAGGGTTAGGTTTAGGGTTAGGGTTAGGGTTAGGGTTAAGGTTAGGCTTAGGTTAAGGGTTAGGGTAAAGGTTAGGGTTAGCTTTAGGGTTAGGGTAAGGGTAAGGGTTAGGGTTAGGTTTAGGGTTAGGGTTAGGGTAAAGGTAAGGGTTAAGTTTAGGGTTAGGATTAGGTTTAGGGTTAGGGTTAGGGTTAGATTTAGGGTAAGGGTATGATGTAGGGTTAGGTTTAGGGTTAAGGTTAGGGTGAGGGTTAGGGTTAGGGTTAGGGTAAGGGTTAGGATTAGGGTTTGGGTAAGGGTTAGCGTTAGGGTTAGGGTTTGGGTTAGAGTTAGGTTTAGGGTTAGGGTAAGAGTAAGGGTTAGGGTTAGGGTTAGGGTTAGGTTAAGGGTTAGGGTTAGGGGTTAGGGTTAGGGTTAGGGTTAGAGTTAGGGTAAGGGTTAGTGTTAGGATTAGGCTAAGGGTTAGGGTTAGGGTTAGGGTAAGGGTAAGTGTTAGGGTTAGGGTTAGGTTTAGGGTAAGTGTTAGGGTAAAGATTAGTGTTAGACTTAGGTTTAGGGTATGGGTTAAGTTTAGGGTGAGGGTTAGGGTAAGGGTAAGGGTTAGGGTTATGGTTAGGGTTAGGGTAAGTGTTCTGATTAGGGTTAGGGTTAGGGTTAGGTTAAGGATAAAGGTTAGCTTTAGGGTTATGGGTTAATGTTAGGGTTAGGTTTAGGGTAAGGGCAAGGGTTAGGTTTAGGGGTAGGGTTAGTTTTAGGGTTAGTGTTAGGGTTAGGTTTAGGGTTAGGGTTAGGGTAAGGGTAAAGTTTAGGGTTAGAGTTATGGTTAGGGAAATTGTAAGGGTTAGGGTTAGGTTTAGGGTTAGGGTTAGTGTAAGGGTAAGGGTTAGATTTAGTGTTAGGTTTAGGGTTAGGGGAAGGGTAAGGGTTAGGTTTAGGGTTAGGGTTAGGTTTAGGTTTAGGGTTAGGGTTAGTGTTAGGATTAGGGTAAGGGTTAGGTTTAAAGTTAGGGTTAGGGTTAGGATTAGGTTAAGGGTAAGGGTTAGGGTTAGGTTTAGGGTTAGGGTTAATGTAAAGGTAAGGGTTAAGTTTAGGGTTAGGTTTAGGTTTAGGTTTAGGGTTAGGGTTAGTGTTATAATAACGATAAGGTTTAGGGTTAAGTTTAGGGTTAGGGTTAGTGTTAGGGTTAGGTTTAAAGTTAGGGTAAGGGTGTGGGTAAGGGTAAGGGTTAGGGTTAGGGTAATGGTTACTGTTAGTATTAGGGTAAGGGTTAGTGTTAGGTTTAGGATTAGGGTAAGGTTAAGTGTTAGGGTTAGGGTTAGGTTTAGGGTCAGTGTTAGGGTATGTGTTAGGGTAAGGGTTAGGGTTAGGGTATGGGTTAAGTTTAGGGTTAGGGTTACAATAAGGTTAAGATTTAGGGTTAGGATGAGGGTTAGGGTAAGTGTTCTGGTTAGGGTTAGGGTAAAGGTAAGGATAAAGGTTAGTGTTAGGTTTAGGGTTATGTGTTAGGGTTAGGGTTAGGGTTAGGTTTAGGGTTAGATTAAGGGTTAGTGTTAGGTTAAGGGTTAGGGTTACGGGTTACGGTTAGGGTTAGGGTAAGAGTAAGGGTTAGGGTTAGGGTTATGGTTAGGGTTAGGGTTAGGGTTAGGTTTAGGGTTAGGGTTTGTGTTAGGGTTAGGTTTAAGGTTAGGGTTAGAGTGTGGGTAAGGGTAAGGTTTAGGGTTAGGTTTAGGGTTAGGGTTAGGGTTACGGTTAGGGTTTGGGATAGGGTAAGAATAAGGGTAAGGTTAGGGTTAGGTTTAGGGTTAGTGTTAGGTTAAAGGTTAGGGTTAGGGTTAGGGTTAGGTTTAGGGTTAGGTTTAGTGTTAGGGTAATGGCAGGATTAGGTTTAGCGTTAGTGTTAGGTTAAGGGTTAGGGTTAGGGGTTAGGGTTAGAGTTAGTGTAAGTGTTAGGGTTAGGGTAATGGTTAGGGTTACAGTTAGGGTTAGGGTAAGGTTAAGTGTTAGGGTTAGGATTAAGGCAAGGACTAGGGTTTGGGTTAGGGTTAGGTTTAGGGTTAGTTTTAGGGTTATGGTTAGGGTTAGAGTTAGGTTTAGGGTTAGGGTAACGGTAAGATTAGGGTTAGGTTTAGGGTTAGTGTTAGGTCAAGGGTTAGGGTAAGGGTTAGGGTTAGGGTTAGTTTTAGGGTTAGGGTTAAGGTAAGGGTAAGGTTTAGGGTTAGATTTAGTGTTAGGGTAAGGGTAAGCATTAGGGTTAGGGTTAGGGTAAGGGTAAGGGTTAGGTTTAGGGTTAGGGTTATGGTTAGGGTAAGTGTAAGTGTTAGGGTTAGGGTTAGGTTTAGGGTTAGGATTAGGGTTAAGGTTAGGGTTAGGGTTAGGTTTAGGGTTAAATTTAGGGTTAAGGTTAGGGTTAGGGTAAGGGTAAGGGTTAGGTTTAGGGTTAGGGTTATGGTTAGGCTAAGTGTAAGGGTTAGGGTTAGGGTTAGGTTTAGGGTTAGGGTCAGGGTTAAGGTTAGGGTTAGGGTTAGGTTTAGGGTTAAGTTTAGGGTTAAGGTTAGGGTTAGGGTAAGGGTAAGGGTTAGGGTTAGGTTTAGGTTTACGGTTAGGGTAAGGGTAAGGGTTAATTTTAGGGTTAGGGTTAGGATTTCGGTTAGGGTTAGGATTAGGATTAGTGTAAGGGTTAGGGTTAGGGTAAGGGTAAGGGTTAGGATTAGTGTTAGGTTTAGGGTAAGTGTAAGGGTTAGGCTTAGGGTTAGTGTTAGGGTTAGGGTTAGGATTAGGGTTAGGGTAAGTGTAAGGGTTAGAGTTAGGGTTAGGGTTAGAGTAAGGGTTAGGGTTAGGGTTAGGGTTTGTGTAAGGTCAAGGGTTAGGGTTAGGGTTAGGGTTAAGTTTAGGTTTAGGGTTAGGTTTAGAGCAAAGGTAAGGGTTAAGTTTAGGGTTACTCTTATGTTTAGGCTTAGGGTTAGGTTAAAGGTAAGGGTTAAGTTTAGGGGTAGGGTTAGGTTTAGGGTTAGGGTTAGGGTTAGGGTTAGGGTAAGGATAAGGGTTGGGGTTAAGTTTAGGGTTATTGTTAGAGTTCGGGTTAGGTTTAAATTTAGGGTTAGGGTGTGGGTAAGGGTAAGGGTTAGGGTTAGGTTTAGGTTTAGGGTTAGGGTTACGGTTTGGGTTAGGGTTAGTGTTAGGGTAAGGGTTGTGTTAGGGTTAGGGTTAGCGTTAGTGTAAGGGTAAGGTTTAGGGTTAGGGTTAACGTAAGGGCAAGGGTTAGGGTTAGGTTTAGTGTTAGGTTTAGCTTAAAGGTTACGATTAGGTTCAGGGTAAGTGTAAGGTTTAGGGTTAGGGCTAGGGTTAGGGTAAGGTAAGGGTTAAGGTTAGGGTTATGGTTAGGTTTAGGGTTAGGGGAAGAGTAAGGGTTAGGGTTAGTGTTATGATTAGGGTTAGTGTAAGGGTTAGGGTTAGGGTTAGGTTTAGGGTAGATGTTAGGGTTAGGGTTAAGATTAGGGTAAGGGTTAGCGTTAGGGTTAGGGTTAGGGTTAGGGTTAGGGTTATGATAAGGTTAACGTTTGGATTAGAGTTAGATTTAGGGTAAGGGTAAGGTTTAGGATTAGGGTTAGGGTTAGGTGTACGGTAAGGGTAAGGTTTAGGGTTAGGGTTAGGGTTAGGGTTAGGGTTAGGTTTAGGGTTAGGGTTAGGGTAAGGGCAAGGGTTAGGGTAGGGTTACGGTTAAGGTTAGGTTTAGGGTTAGGTTTAGGTTTAGGGTTAGGGTAAGGGTAAGGGTTAATTTTAGGGTTAGGGTTAGGGTTAGGGTTGAGGTTAGGGTTAGGATTAGGATTAGGGTAAGGGTTAGGGTTAAGGTTAGGGTTAGGGTAAGGGTAAGGGTTAGGATAAGTGTTAGGATTAGGGTAAGGGTAAGGTTTAGGGTTAGGGTTATGGTTAGGGTTAGGTGTAGGGTAAGGGTAAGGGTTAGGGTTAGGGTTAGGGTTAGGTTTAGGGTTAGGGTAAGTGTAAGGGTTAGCGTTCGGGTTAGGTTTAGGGTAAGGGTATTATGTAGGGTTAGGGTTAGGGTTAGGGTTAAGGTTAGGGTTAGGGTTAGGGTTAGGCTTAGGGTAAGGGTTAGGGTTAGGGTTAGGGTAAGGGTTAGCGTTAGGGTTAGGGTTTGGGTTAGAGTTAGGTTTAGGGTTAGGGTAAGAGTAAGGGTTAGGGTTAGGGTTATGTTAAATGTTAGAGTTTGTGGTTAGGGTTAGGGTTAGGGTTAGGGTTAGGGTAAGGGTTACTGTTAGTATTAGGGTAAGGGTTAGGGTTAGGGTTAGGGTTAGGGTAAGGTTAAGTGTTATGGTTAGGGTTAGGTTTAGTGTTAGTGTTACGTTATGGGTTAGGGTAGGGTTAGGTTTAGGGTATGGGTTAAGTTTAGGGTTAGGTTTACGATAAGGTTAAGGGTTAGGGTTAGGATGAGGGTTAGGGTAAGTGTTCTGGTTAGGGTTAGTGTAAGGGTAAGGATAAAGGTTAGGGTTAGTGTTAGGGTTTCGTTTAGAGTTAGGGTTAGGGGTAGGTTTAGGGTTAGATTATGGGTTAGGGTTAGGTAAGGGTATGGGTTAGGCTTAGAGTTAGGTTTAGGCTTAGGGTTAGGGTTAGGGTTAGGGTTAGTGTTAGGTTAAGGGTGAGGGTTACGGGTTATAGTTAGGGTTAGGGTAAGTGTAAGGGTTAGGGTTAGGGTTAGTTTTAGGGTTAAGGTTAGGGTTAGGGTTAGGGTTAGGTTTAGGATAAGGGTAAGGGTTAGGGTTAGGGTTAGGTTTAGGGTTAAGGTCAGGGTTAGGGTTAGGGTTAGGATTAGGGTTAGGGTAAGGGTTAGGATTAGTGCTAGGATTAGGGTAGATGTTAGGGTTAGGGTTAAGATTAGGGTAAGTGTTAGCGTTAGGGTTAGGGTTAGGTTTAGGGTAAGGGTTAGGGTTAGGGTTAGGGTTAGGGTTAGGTTTAGGTTTAAGGTTAGGGTTAGGGTTAGGGTTAGGATTAGGGTTAGGTTAAGTGTTAGGGTTAGGGTTTGGTTTAGTTTTAGTGTTAGGGCTTAGGGTTAGGTTTAGGGTTAGGTTTAGGGTTAGGGTTAGGGTAAGGGTTAGGGTTAGGGTTAGGATTAGGGTTAGGGTAAGGGTAAGGGTTAATTTTAGGGTTAGGGTTAGGGTTAGGGTTGAGGTTAGGGTTAGGATTAGAATTAGGGTAAGGGTTAGGATTAAGTTTAGGGTTAGGGTAAGGGTAAGGTTTAGGATTAGGGTTAGGATTAGGGTAAGGGTAAGGTTTAGGGTTAGGGTTAGGGTAAGGATAAGCGTTAGGGTTAGGGTTAGGGTTAGGGTTAGGTTTAGGGTTAGGGTAAGAGTAAGGGTTAGGGTTAGGGTTAGGATTAGGGTAAGGGTAAGGGTTAGGATTAGTGCTAGGGTTAGGGTAGATGTTAGGGTTAGGGTTAAGATTAGGGTAAGTGTTAGCGTTAGGGTTAGGGTTAGGTTTAGGGTTATGGTAACGGTAAGGATTGGATTAGTTTTAGGTTTAAGGTAAGGGTAAGGTTTAGGGTTAGGGTTAGGGTTAGGGTTAGGGTTAGGGTTAGGTGTAGGGTAAGGGTAAGGTTTAGGGTTAGGGTTAGGGTCAGGGTTAAGTTTAGGGTAAGTGTAAGGGTTAGGTTTAGGGTTAGGGATAGAGTAAGGGTTAGGGTTAGGGTTAGGGTAAGGGCAAGGGTTAGTGTAGGGTTAGGGTTAACGTTAGGTATAGGGTTAGGTTTAGGGTTAGGTTTAGGGTTAGGTTTAGGGTAAGTGTAAGGGTTAGGGTTAGGGTTAGGTTTAGGGTTAAGGTCCGGGTTTGGGTTAGGGTTAGGTTTAGGGTAAGGATAAGGGGTAGGGTTAGGGTTAGGTTTAGGGTTAAGGTTAGGGTTAGGGTTAGGATTAGGTATAGGGTAAGTGTTAGGGTTAGGGTTAGGGTTAGTTTTAGTGTTAGGGGTTAGGGTTAGGTTTAGGGTTAGGGTTAGGGTAAGGGTTAGGGTTAGGGTTAGATTTAGGGTTATTGTAAGGGTAAGGGTTAATTTTAGGGTTAGGGTTAGGGTTAGGGTTGAGGTTAGGTTTAGGATTAGCATTAGGGTAAGGGTTAGGATTGAGGTTAGGGTTAGGGAAAGGGTAAGGGTTAGGATTAGGGTTAAGATTAGGGTAAGGGTAAGGTTTAGGGTTAGGGTTATGGTTAGGGTTAGGTGTAGGGTAAGGGTTAGGGTTAGGTTTAGGGTTAGGGTTAGGTTTAGGGTTAGGGTAAGCGTAAGTTTTAGGGTTAGGGTTAGGTTTAGGGTTAGGAATAGAGTTAGGTTTAGGGTTGGTGTTACGGTAAGGGTAAGGGTTAGGGTTAGGGTTAGGATAAGGGTTAGGTTAAGGGTTAGGGTTAGGATTAGGGTTAGGGTTAGCGTAAGGGAAAGGGTTAGATTTAGGATTTGGGTTAGGGTTACGGTAAGAGTAAGGGTTATGGTTAGGGTTAGGTTTGGGGTTAGGGTTAGTGTTAGGGTAAGGGTAAGGGTTAGGGTTAGCTTTAGGGTTATGGTTAGGTTTAGGGTAAAGGTAAGGGTTAAGTTCACGGTTAGGGTTAGGGTTAGGGTTAGGGTTAGGGTTAGGTTAGGGTAAGGATTGGGGTTAGGGTTAAGTATAGGGTTAGGGTTAGAGTTAGAGTTAGGTTTAAGGTTAGGGTTAGGGTGAGGGTAAGGGTAGGGGTAAGGGTTAGGGTTAGGTTTAGGGTTAGGGTTAGGGATACGGTTAGGGTTAGCGTTAGGGTAAGAGTAAGGATAAGGGTTAGGGTTAGGTTTAGGGATAAGGTAAGGGTAAGGGTTAGGGTTAGGGTTAGGGTTAGGTTTAGGGTAAGGGTAAGGGTTAGGGTTAGGGTTAGGTTAGGGTTAGCGTAAGGGTAAGGGTTAGGGATAGGGTTAGGGTTATGGTTAGTTTTATGGTTAGGGTAAGGGTAAGGATTAGGGTTAGGTTATGATTAGGGTTAGGGGTTACTGTTAGGGTGAGGGTTAGAGTTAGGTGTTGGGGATAGTTTTAGGGTTAGGGTTAGGGTTAGGTTTATGGTAAGGGTTAGGGTTTTGGGTTAGGGTTAGTGTTAGGGTTAGGTTAAGGTTTAGGGTTAGGTTTAGGGTTAGGTTTAGGATAAGGTTTAGGGTTAGTGTTATGGTTAGGGTAAGGTTAAGTGTTAGGGTTAGGGTTAGGGTTAGGGTTAGGGTTAGGGTTAGGGTAAGGTTTAGGGTTAGGTTTAGGGTTAGGTTTAGAGTTGGGGTTAAGGTTAGGGTTATGGTTAGTTTAAGGGTAAGGTTAGTTTTAGGGTTAGGGTTAGGGTAAGTTTTAGCGTAAGGGTAAGGTTTAGGGTTAGGGTTAGGGTTAAGGTAAGGGTAAAGGTTAGGGTTAGGGTTAGGGTTAGGGTTAGGTTTAGGGTAAGAGTCAGGGTTAGGTTTAGTGTAAGTGTAAGGTTTAGGGTTAGGGTTAGGGTTAGGGTAAGGGTAAGGGTTAGGGTTAGGGTTAGGGATACGGTAAGGGTTAGGTGTAGGGTTAGGGTTATTGTTAGGGTTAGGGTAGGGTTTAGGGTAACGGTAAGTTTTAGGGTTAGGGTTAGGGTTAGGTGTAGGGTTAGGGTTTGGTAAGGGTAAGGATAAGGGTGAGCGTTAGGGTTAGGGTTAGGGTTGGGGTTAGTGTTAAGTTTAGCATTAGGGTTAGGGTAAGGGCAAGGGTTGGGTTAGGGTTAGGGTTAAGGTTAGCGTTAGGATTAGGGTTAGGGATTGGTTTAGGGTTAGAGTTAGGGTAACGGTAAAGGTTAAGGTTAGGGTTAGGGTTAAGGTTATGGTTAGTGTTAGGGTTAAGGTTGAGGTTAGTTTTAGGTTTAGAGTAAGGTTTAGGATTAGTGTTAGGGTAAGTGTTAGGGTTCGGGATATGGTTAGGGTTAGAGTTAGGGTTAGGGTTAGGTTAAGGGTAAGAGTTAGGTTTAGGTTTAGGGTAGAGGTTAGGGTAATGGTAAGTGTTAGGGTTAGGGTTAGGGTTAGGATATGTGTTAGGGTTAGGGTTAGGGTTAGGGGTTAGTGTTATTGTTAGGGTTAGGGTTAGAGGTTAGGGTTAGTGTTAGGGTTAGGGTTAGGGTTAGGGTTATGGTAAGGGTTAGGGTTAGGTGTTAGGGATAGTGTTAGGGTTAGGTGAAGTGTTAGGTTTATGGTTAGGGTAAGGGTTAGGGTTAGGGTTAGGTTTAGAGTTGGGGTTAAGGTTAGGGTTATGGTAAGTTTAAGGGTAAGGTTAGTTTTAGGGTTAGGGTTAGGGTAAGTTTTAGCGTAAGGGTAAGGTTTAGGGTTAGGGTTAGGGTTAAGGTAAGGGTAAAGGTTAGGGTTAGGGTTAGGGTTAGGTTTAGGGTTAGGGTTAGGGTAAAGGTAAGGGTAAGAATTAGGGTTAGGTTAAGTGTTCTGGTTAGGGTTAGGGTTAGGGTTAGTGTAAGGGTAAAGTTTAGGGTTAGGGTTAGGTTTAGGGTTAGGGTTAGGGTTAGGTTTAGGGTTGGTGTTACGGTAAGGGTAAGGGTTAGGGTTAGTGTTAGGGTAAGGGTAAGGGTAGGGGTTAGGGTTAGGTTTAGGGTTAAGGTTAGCGTAAGGGAAAGGGTTAGATTTAGGATTTGGGTTAGGGTTACGGTAAGGGTCAGGGTTAGGGTTAGGGTTAGGGTTAGGTTTAGGTTTAGGGTTAGGGTAAGGGAAAGGATTAGGGTTAGCTTTATGGTTAGGGTTAGGTTTAGGGTAAAGGTAAAGGTTAAGTTCACGGTTAGGGTTAGGTTTAGGGTTAGGGTTAGGGTTAGGTTAGGGTAAGGATTAGGGTTAGGGTTAAGTATAGAGTTAGGGTTAGAGATAGCGTTAGGTTTAAGGTTAGGGTTAGGGTGAGGGTAAGGGTAAGGGTTAGGGTTAGGTTTAGGGTTAGGGTTAGGGATAAGGTTAGGGTTAGGATTAGGGTTAGGGTAAGGTTATGTGTTAGGGTTAGGGTTAGGGTTACGGTTAGGGTTAGCGTTAGGGTAAGGGTAAGGATAAGGGTTAGGGTTAGGTTTAGGGATAAGGTAAGGGTAAGGGTTAGGGTTAGGGTTAGGGTTAGGGTAAGGGTAAGGTTTAGGGTTAGGGTTAGGTTAGGGTTAGGGTAAGGGTAAGGGTTAGGGATAGGGTTAGGGTTATGGTTAGGTTTATGGTTAGGGTAAGGGTAACGATTAGGGTTAGGTTATGATTAGGGTTAGTGGTTACTGTTAGGGTGAGGGTTAGGATTAGGGGTTGGGGATAGTTTTAGGGTTAGGGTTAGGTTTAGGTTTATGGTAAGGGTTAGGGTTTTGGGTTAGGGTTAGTGTTAGGGTTAGGTTAAGGGTTAGGGTTAGGTTTAGGGTTAGGTTTAGGATAAGGTTTAGGGTTAGAGTTATGGTTAGGGTAAGGTTAAGTGTTAGGGTTAGGGTTAGGGTTAGGGTAAGGTTTAGGGTTAGGGTTAGGGTTAGGTTTAGAGTTGGGGTTAAAGTTAGGGTTATGGTTAGTTTAAGGGTAAGGTTAGTTTTAGGGTTAGGGTTAGGGTAAGTTTTAGCGTAAGGGTAAGGTTTAGGGTTAGGGTTAGGGTTAAGGTAAGGGTAAAGGTTAGGGTTAGGGTTAGGGTTAGGGTTAGGGTTAGGTTTAGGGTAAGAGTCAGGGTTAGGTTTAGTGTAAGTGTAAGGTTTAGGGTTAGGGTTAGGGTTAGGGTAAGGGTAAGGGTTAGGGTTAGGGTTAGGGTTAGGCTAAGGGTTAGGTGTAGGGTTAGGGTTATTGTTAGGGTTAGGGTAGGGTTTAGGGTAACGGTAAGTGTTAGGGTTAGGGTTAGGGTTAGAATAAGGGTAAGGGTTAGGGTTAGGCTTACGGATAGGGTTAGGGGTTATGGTTAGGTTTAGGTGTAGGGTTAGGGTTTGGTAAGGGTAAGGATAAGGGTCAGCGTTAGGGTTAGGGTTAGGGTTAGGGTTCGTGTTAATTTTAGCGTTAGGGTTAGGGTAAGGGCAAGGGTTGGGTTAGGGTTAGGGTTAAGGTTAGCGTTAGGATTAGGGTTAGGGTTTGGTTTAGGGTTAGAGTTATGGTAAGGGTAAAGGTAAGGTTAGGGTTAGGGTTAAGGTTATGGTTAGTGTTAGGGTTAAGGTTGAGGTTAGTTTTAGGTTTAGAGTAAGGTTTAGGATTAGTGTTAGGGTAAGTGTTAGGGTTAGGGATATGTTTAGGGTTAGAGTT
>JANJXV010000086.1:1545000-1555000 GCA_024803745.1 Megascapheus bottae
TTAGGTTTAGGGTAAGGGTAAGGGTTAGGGTTAGGATTAGGTTGATGGTAAGTGTTAGGGTTAGTGTTAGGGTTAGGGTTAGGGTTAGGGTAAGGGTTAGGGTTAGAGTTAGTTTTAGGGTTAGGTGTTAGGGTTAGGTTTAGGGTTAGGGTTATTGTAAGGGTAAGGGTTAGGGTTACGATTAGGGTTAGGTTTAGGGTTAGGGTAAGTGTAAGGGTAAGGGTTAATTTTAGGGTTAGGGTTAGGGTTGAGGTTAGGGTTAGGATTAGAATTAGGGTAAGTGTTAGGGTTAGGTTTAGGGTAAGGGTAAGGTTTAGGATTAGTGATAGGTTTAGGATAAGGTTAAGGTTTAGGGTTAGGGTTAGGTTAAGTGTAGGGTAAGGGTAAGGGTTAGGGTTAGGGTTAGGTTTAGTGTTAGGTTTAGGGTTAGGGTAAGTATAAGTGTTAGTGTTAGGGTTAGGGTTAGAGTAAGGGTTAGGGTTAGGGTTAGGGTAAGGTCAAGGGTTAGGGTTAGGGTTAGGATAAGGTTAGGTTTAGGGTTAGGTTTAGGGTTAGGTTTAGGGAAAGGGATAGGGTTAGAGTTAGGGTTAGGGTTAAGGTTAGGGTTAGGGTTAGGGCTGGGTAAGGGTTAGGGTTAGGGTTAGGGTAAGGGTTAGGGTTAGGGTTAGGGTTAGGGTTAGAGTTAGGTTTAGGGTTAGGGTAAGGGTTAGGGTTAGGGTTAGGGTAAGGTTTAGGGTTAGGATTAGGGTAAGGGTTAGTGTTAGGTTTAGGGTTCGTGTAAGGGTCAGTGTTAGGGTTTGGGTTAGGTTTAGGGTAAGTGTTAGAGTAAGGTTTAGGGTTAGGGTTAGGTTTAGGGTATGGGTTAAGTTTAGGGTTAGGGTGAGGGTAAGGGTAAGGGTTAGGGTTAGGGTTAGGGTAAGTGTTCTGGTTAGGGTTAGGTTTAGGGTTAGGTTTAGGGTAAGTGCAAGGGTTAGGTTTAGGGTTAGGGTTAGGTTTAGGGTTAGGGTTAGGGTTAGTTTTAGGGTTAGGGTTAGGGTAAGGGTAAGGGTTAGGGTTAGAGTTAGGGTTAGGGTAAGGGTAAGGGTTAGGGTTAGGATTAGGATTAGGGTTAGTGTAAGGGTACGGGTTAGATTTAGGGTTAGCGTTACGTTTAGGGTAAGGGTAAGGGTTAGGTTTAGGGTTAGGGTTAGGGTTAGGGTTAAGGTTAGGCTTAGGTTAAGGGTTAGGGTAAAGGTTAGGGTTAGCTTTAGGGTTAGGGTAAGGGTAAGGGTTAGGGTTAGGTTTAGGGTTAGGGTTAGGGTAAAGGTAAGGGTTAAGTTTAGGGTTAGGATTAGGTTTAGGGTTAGGGTTAGGGTTAGATTTAGGGTAAGGGTATGATGTAGGGTTAGGTTTAGGGTTAAGGTTAGGGTGAGGGTTAGGGTTAGGGTTAGGGTAAGGGTTAGGATTAGGGTTTGGGTAAGGGTTAGCGTTAGGGTTAGGGTTTGGGTTAGAGTTAGGTTTAGGGTTAGGGTAAGAGTAAGGGTTAGGGTTAGGGTTAGGGTTAGGTTAAGGGTTAGGGTTAGGGGTTAGGGTTAGGGTTAGGGTTAGAGTTAGGGTAAGGGTTAGTGTTAGGATTAGGCTAAGGGTTAGGGTTAGGGTTAGGGTAAGGGTAAGTGTTAGGGTTAGGGTTAGGTTTAGGGTAAGTGTTAGGGTAAAGATTAGTGTTAGACTTAGGTTTAGGGTATGGGTTAAGTTTAGGGTGAGGGTTAGGGTAAGGGTAAGGGTTAGGGTTATGGTTAGGGTTAGGGTAAGTGTTCTGATTAGGGTTAGGGTTAGGGTTAGGTTAAGGATAAAGGTTAGCTTTAGGGTTATGGGTTAATGTTAGGGTTAGGTTTAGGGTAAGGGCAAGGGTTAGGTTTAGGGGTAGGGTTAGTTTTAGGGTTAGTGTTAGGGTTAGGTTTAGGGTTAGGGTTAGGGTAAGGGTAAAGTTTAGGGTTAGAGTTATGGTTAGGGAAATTGTAAGGGTTAGGGTTAGGTTTAGGGTTAGGGTTAGTGTAAGGGTAAGGGTTAGATTTAGTGTTAGGTTTAGGGTTAGGGGAAGGGTAAGGGTTAGGTTTAGGGTTAGGGTTAGGTTTAGGTTTAGGGTTAGGGTTAGTGTTAGGATTAGGGTAAGGGTTAGGTTTAAAGTTAGGGTTAGGGTTAGGATTAGGTTAAGGGTAAGGGTTAGGGTTAGGTTTAGGGTTAGGGTTAATGTAAAGGTAAGGGTTAAGTTTAGGGTTAGGTTTAGGTTTAGGTTTAGGGTTAGGGTTAGTGTTATAATAACGATAAGGTTTAGGGTTAAGTTTAGGGTTAGGGTTAGTGTTAGGGTTAGGTTTAAAGTTAGGGTAAGGGTGTGGGTAAGGGTAAGGGTTAGGGTTAGGGTAATGGTTACTGTTAGTATTAGGGTAAGGGTTAGTGTTAGGTTTAGGATTAGGGTAAGGTTAAGTGTTAGGGTTAGGGTTAGGTTTAGGGTCAGTGTTAGGGTATGTGTTAGGGTAAGGGTTAGGGTTAGGGTATGGGTTAAGTTTAGGGTTAGGGTTACAATAAGGTTAAGATTTAGGGTTAGGATGAGGGTTAGGGTAAGTGTTCTGGTTAGGGTTAGGGTAAAGGTAAGGATAAAGGTTAGTGTTAGGTTTAGGGTTATGTGTTAGGGTTAGGGTTAGGGTTAGGTTTAGGGTTAGATTAAGGGTTAGTGTTAGGTTAAGGGTTAGGGTTACGGGTTACGGTTAGGGTTAGGGTAAGAGTAAGGGTTAGGGTTAGGGTTATGGTTAGGGTTAGGGTTAGGGTTAGGTTTAGGGTTAGGGTTTGTGTTAGGGTTAGGTTTAAGGTTAGGGTTAGAGTGTGGGTAAGGGTAAGGTTTAGGGTTAGGTTTAGGGTTAGGGTTAGGGTTACGGTTAGGGTTTGGGATAGGGTAAGAATAAGGGTAAGGTTAGGGTTAGGTTTAGGGTTAGTGTTAGGTTAAAGGTTAGGGTTAGGGTTAGGGTTAGGTTTAGGGTTAGGTTTAGTGTTAGGGTAATGGCAGGATTAGGTTTAGCGTTAGTGTTAGGTTAAGGGTTAGGGTTAGGGGTTAGGGTTAGAGTTAGTGTAAGTGTTAGGGTTAGGGTAATGGTTAGGGTTACAGTTAGGGTTAGGGTAAGGTTAAGTGTTAGGGTTAGGATTAAGGCAAGGACTAGGGTTTGGGTTAGGGTTAGGTTTAGGGTTAGTTTTAGGGTTATGGTTAGGGTTAGAGTTAGGTTTAGGGTTAGGGTAACGGTAAGATTAGGGTTAGGTTTAGGGTTAGTGTTAGGTCAAGGGTTAGGGTAAGGGTTAGGGTTAGGGTTAGTTTTAGGGTTAGGGTTAAGGTAAGGGTAAGGTTTAGGGTTAGATTTAGTGTTAGGGTAAGGGTAAGCATTAGGGTTAGGGTTAGGGTAAGGGTAAGGGTTAGGTTTAGGGTTAGGGTTATGGTTAGGGTAAGTGTAAGTGTTAGGGTTAGGGTTAGGTTTAGGGTTAGGGTTAG
Source organism: Megascapheus bottae (assembly GCA_024803745.1). Lineage (NCBI taxonomy): Eukaryota > Metazoa > Chordata > Mammalia > Rodentia > Geomyidae > Megascapheus > Megascapheus bottae. The sequence continues at coordinate 1,548,515 of JANJXV010000086.1, forward strand.
GGTTAAGGTTAGGGTTAGGGTTAGGTTTAGGGTTAAATTTAGGGTTAAGGTTAGGGTTAGGGTAAGGGTAAGGGTTAGGTTTAGGGTTAGGGTTATGGTTAGGCTAAGTGTAAGGGTTAGGGTTAGGGTTAGGTTTAGGGTTAGGGTCAGGGTTAAGGTTAGGGTTAGGGTTAGGTTTAGGGTTAAGTTTAGGGTTAAGGTTAGGGTTAGGGTAAGGGTAAGGGTTAGGGTTAGGTTTAGGTTTACGGTTAGGGTAAGGGTAAGGGTTAATTTTAGGGTTAGGGTTAGGATTTCGGTTAGGGTTAGGATTAGGATTAGTGTAAGGGTTAGGGTTAGGGTAAGGGTAAGGGTTAGGATTAGTGTTAGGTTTATGGTAAGTGTAAGGGTTAGGCTTAGGGTTAGTGTTAGGGTTAGGGTTAGGATTAGGGTTAGGGTAAGTGTAAGGGTTAGAGTTAGGGTTAGGGTTAGAGTAAGGGTTAGGGTTAGGGTTAGGGTTTGTGTAAGGTCAAGGGTTAGGGTTAGGGTTAGGGTTAAGTTTAGGTTTAGGGTTAGGTTTAGAGCAAAGGTAAGGGTTAAGTTTAGGGTTACTCTTATGTTTAGGCTTAGGGTTAGGTTAAAGGTAAGGGTTAAGTTTAGGGGTAGGGTTAGGTTTAGGGTTAGGGTTAGGGTTAGGGTTAGGGTAAGGATAAGGGTTGGGGTTAAGTTTAGGGTTATTGTTAGAGTTCGGGTTAGGTTTAAATTTAGGGTTAGGGTGTGGGTAAGGGTAAGGGTTAGGGTTAGGTTTAGGTTTAGGGTTAGGGTTACGGTTTGGGTTAGGGTTAGTGTTAGGGTAAGGGTTGTGTTAGGGTTAGGGTTAGCGTTAGTGTAAGGGTAAGGTTTAGGGTTAGGGTTAACGTAAGGGCAAGGGTTAGGGTTAGGTTTAGTGTTAGGTTTAGCTTAAAGGTTACGATTAGGTTCAGGGTAAGTGTAAGGTTTAGGGTTAGGGCTAGGGTTAGGGTAAGGTAAGGGTTAAGGTTAGGGTTATGGTTAGGTTTAGGGTTAGGGGAAGAGTAAGGGTTAGGGTTAGTGTTATGATTAGGGTTAGTGTAAGGGTTAGGGTTAGGGTTAGGTTTAGGGTAGATGTTAGGGTTAGGGTTAAGATTAGGGTAAGGGTTAGCGTTAGGGTTAGGGTTAGGGTTAGGGTTAGGGTTATGATAAGGTTAACGTTTGGATTAGAGTTAGATTTAGGGTAAGGGTAAGGTTTAGGATTAGGGTTAGGGTTAGGTGTACGGTAAGGGTAAGGTTTAGGGTTAGGGTTAGGGTTAGGGTTAGGGTTAGGTTTAGGGTTAGGGTTAGGGTAAGGGCAAGGGTTAGGGTAGGGTTACGGTTAAGGTTAGGTTTAGGGTTAGGTTTAGGTTTAGGGTTAGGGTAAGGGTAAGGGTTAATTTTAGGGTTAGGGTTAGGGTTAGGGTTGAGGTTAGGGTTAGGATTAGGATTAGGGTAAGGGTTAGGGTTAAGGTTAGGGTTAGGGTAAGGGTAAGGGTTAGGATAAGTGTTAGGATTAGGGTAAGGGTAAGGTTTAGGGTTAGGGTTATGGTTAGGGTTAGGTGTAGGGTAAGGGTAAGGGTTAGGGTTAGGGTTAGTGTTAGGTTTAGGGTTAGGGTAAGTGTAAGGGTTAGCGTTCGGGTTAGGTTTAGGGTAAGGGTATTATGTAGGGTTAGGGTTAGGGTTAGGGTTAAGGTTAGGGTTAGGGTTAGGGTTAGGCTTAGGGTAAGGGTTAGGGTTAGGGTTAGGGTAAGGGTTAGCGTTAGGGTTAGGGTTTGGGTTAGAGTTAGGTTTAGGGTTAGGGTAAGAGTAAGGGTTAGGGTTAGGGTTATGTTAAATGTTAGAGTTTGTGGTTAGGGTTAGGGTTAGGGTTAGGGTTAGGGTAAGGGTTACTGTTAGTATTAGGGTAAGGGTTAGGGTTAGGGTTAGGGTTAGGGTAAGGTTAAGTGTTATGGTTAGGGTTAGGTTTAGTGTTAGTGTTACGTTATGGGTTAGGGTAGGGTTAGGTTTAGGGTATGGGTTAAGTTTAGGGTTAGGTTTACGATAAGGTTAAGGGTTAGGGTTAGGATGAGGGTTAGGGTAAGTGTTCTGGTTAGGGTTAGTGTAAGGGTAAGGATAAAGGTTAGGGTTAGTGTTAGGGTTTCGTTTAGAGTTAGGGTTAGGGGTAGGTTTAGGGTTAGATTATGGGTTAGGGTTAGGTAAGGGTATGGGTTAGGCTTAGAGTTAGGTTTAGGCTTAGGGTTAGGGTTAGGGTTAGGGTTAGTGTTAGGTTAAGGGTGAGGGTTACGGGTTATAGTTAGGGTTAGGGTAAGTGTAAGGGTTAGGGTTAGGGTTAGTTTTAGGGTTAAGGTTAGGGTTAGGGTTAGGGTTAGGTTTAGGATAAGGGTAAGGGTTAGGGTTAGGGTTAGGTTTAGGGTTAAGGTCAGGGTTAGGGTTAGGGTTAGGATTAGGGTTAGGGTAAGGGTTAGGATTAGTGCTAGGATTAGGGTAGATGTTAGGGTTAGGGTTAAGATTAGGGTAAGTGTTAGCGTTAGGGTTAGGGTTAGGTTTAGGGTAAGGGTTAGGGTTAGGGTTAGGGTTAGGGTTAGGTTTAGGTTTAAGGTTAGGGTTAGGGTTAGGGTTAGGATTAGGGTTAGGTTAAGTGTTAGGGTTAGGGTTTGGTTTAGTTTTAGTGTTAGGGCTTAGGGTTAGGTTTAGGGTTAGGTTTAGGGTTAGGGTTAGGGTAAGGGTTAGGGTTAGGGTTAGGATTAGGGTTAGGGTAAGGGTAAGGGTTAATTTTAGGGTTAGGGTTAGGGTTAGGGTTGAGGTTAGGGTTAGGATTAGAATTAGGGTAAGGGTTAGGATTAAGTTTAGGGTTAGGGTAAGGGTAAGGTTTAGGATTAGGGTTAGGATTAGGGTAAGGGTAAGGTTTAGGGTTAGGGTTAGGGTAAGGATAAGCGTTAGGGTTAGGGTTAGGGTTAGGGTTAGGTTTAGGGTTAGGGTAAGAGTAAGGGTTAGGGTTAGGGTTAGGATTAGGGTTAGGGTAAGGGTTAGGATTAGTGCTAGGGTTAGGGTAGATGTTAGGGTTAGGGTTAAGATTAGGGTAAGTGTTAGCGTTAGGGTTAGGGTTAGGTTTAGGGTTATGGTAACGGTAAGGATTGGATTAGTTTTAGGTTTAAGGTAAGGGTAAGGTTTAGGGTTAGGGTTAGGGTTAGGGTTAGGGTTAGGGTTAGGTGTAGGGTAAGGGTAAGGTTTAGGGTTAGGGTTAGGGTCAGGGTTAAGTTTAGGGTAAGTGTAAGGGTTAGGTTTAGGGTTAGGGATAGAGTAAGGGTTAGGGTTAGGGTTAGGGTAAGGGCAAGGGTTAGTGTAGGGTTAGGGTTAACGTTAGGTATAGGGTTAGGTTTAGGGTTAGGTTTAGGGTTAGGTTTAGGGTAAGTGTAAGGGTTAGGGTTAGGGTTAGGTTTAGGGTTAAGGTCCGGGTTTGGGTTAGGGTTAGGTTTAGGGTAAGGATAAGGGGTAGGGTTAGGGTTAGGTTTAGGGTTAAGGTTAGGGTTAGGGTTAGGATTAGGTATAGGGTAAGTGTTAGGGTTAGGGTTAGGGTTAGTTTTAGTGTTAGGGGTTAGGGTTAGGTTTAGGGTTAGGGTTAGGGTAAGGGTTAGGGTTAGGGTTAGATTTAGGGTTATTGTAAGGGTAAGGGTTAATTTTAGGGTTAGGGTTAGGGTTAGGGTTGAGGTTAGGTTTAGGATTAGCATTAGGGTAAGGGTTAGGATTGAGGTTAGGGTTAGGGAAAGGGTAAGGGTTAGGATTAGGGTTAAGATTAGGGTAAGGGTAAGGTTTAGGGTTAGGGTTATGGTTAGGGTTAGGTGTAGGGTAAGGGTTAGGGTTAGGTTTAGGGTTAGGGTTAGGTTTAGGGTTAGGGTAAGCGTAAGTTTTAGGGTTAGGGTTAGGTTTAGGGTTAGGAATAGAGTTAGGTTTAGGGTTGGTGTTACGGTAAGGGTAAGGGTTAGGGATAGGGTTAGGATAAGGGTTAGGTTAAGGGTTAGGGTTAGGATTAGGGTTAGGGTTAGCGTAAGGGAAAGGGTTAGATTTAGGATTTGGGTTAGGGTTACGGTAAGAGTAAGGGTTATGGTTAGGGTTAGGGTTAGGTTTGGGGTTAGGGTTAGTGTTAGGGTAAGGGTAAGGGTTAGGGTTAGCTTTAGGGTTATGGTTAGGTTTAGGGTAAAGGTAAGGGTTAAGTTCACGGTTAGGGTTAGGGTTAGGGTTAGGGTTAGGGTTAGGTTAGGGTAAGGATTGGGGTTAGGGTTAAGTATAGGGTTAGGGTTAGAGTTAGAGTTAGGTTTAAGGTTAGGGTTAGGGTGAGGGTAAGGGTAGGGGTAAGGGTTAGGGTTAGGTTTAGGGTTAGGGTTAGGGATACGGTTAGGGTTAGCGTTAGGGTAAGAGTAAGGATAAGGGTTAGGGTTAGGTTTAGGGATAAGGTAAGGGTAAGGGTTAGGGTTAGGGTTAGGGTTAGGTTTAGGGTAAGGGTAAGGGTTAGGGTTAGGGTTAGGTTAGGGTTAGCGTAAGGGTAAGGGTTAGGGATAGGGTTAGGGTTATGGTTAGTTTTATGGTTAGGGTAAGGGTAAGGATTAGGGTTAGGTTATGATTAGGGTTAGGGGTTACTGTTAGGGTGAGGGTTAGAGTTAGGTGTTGGGGATAGTTTTAGGGTTAGGGTTAGGGTTAGGTTTATGGTAAGGGTTAGGGTTTTGGGTTAGGGTTAGTGTTAGGGTTAGGTTAAGGTTTAGGGTTAGGTTTAGGGTTAGGTTTAGGATAAGGTTTAGGGTTAGTGTTATGGTTAGGGTAAGGTTAAGTGTTAGGGTTAGGGTTAGGGTTAGGGTTAGGGTAAGGTTTAGGGTTAGGTTTAGGGTTAGGTTTAGAGTTGGGGTTAAGGTTAGGGTTATGGTTAGTTTAAGGGTAAGGTTAGTTTTAGGGTTAGGGTTAGGGTAAGTTTTAGCGTAAGGGTAAGGTTTAGGGTTAGGGTTAGGGTTAAGGTAAGGGTAAAGGTTAGGGTTAGGGTTAGGGTTAGGGTTAGGTTTAGGGTAAGAGTCAGGGTTAGGTTTAGTGTAAGTGTAAGGTTTAGGGTTAGGGTTAGGGTTAGGGTAAGGGTAAGGGTTAGGGTTAGGGTTAGGGATACGGTAAGGGTTAGGTGTAGGGTTAGGGTTATTGTTAGGGTTAGGGTAGGGTTTAGGGTAACGGTAAGTTTTAGGGTTAGGGTTAGGGTTAGGTGTAGGGTTAGGGTTTGGTAAGGGTAAGGATAAGGGTGAGCGTTAGGGTTAGGGTTAGGGTTGGGGTTAGTGTTAAGTTTAGCATTAGGGTTAGGGTAAGGGCAAGGGTTGGGTTAGGGTTAGGGTTAAGGTTAGCGTTAGGATTAGGGTTAGGGATTGGTTTAGGGTTAGAGTTAGGGTAAGGGTAAAGGTTAAGGTTAGGGTTAGGGTTAAGGTTATGGTTAGTGTTAGGGTTAAGGTTGAGGTTAGTTTTAGGTTTAGAGTAAGGTTTAGGATTAGTGTTAGGGTAAGTGTTAGGGTTCGGGATATGGTTAGGGTTAGAGTTAGGGTTAGGGTTAGGTTAAGGGTAAGAGTTAGGTTTAGGTTTAGGGTAGAGGTTAGGGTAATGGTAAGTGTTAGGGTTAGGGTTAGGGTTAGGATATGTGTTAGGGTTAGGGTTAGGGTTAGGGGTTAGTGTTATTGTTAGGGTTAGGGTTAGAGGTTAGGGTTAGTGTTAGGGTTAGGGTTAGGGTTAGGGTTATGGTAAGGGTTAGGGTTAGGTGTTAGGGATAGTGTTAGGGTTAGGTGAAGTGTTAGGTTTATGGTTAGGGTAAGGGTTAGGGTTAGGGTTAGGTTTAGAGTTGGGGTTAAGGTTAGGGTTATGGTAAGTTTAAGGGTAAGGTTAGTTTTAGGGTTAGGGTTAGGGTAAGTTTTAGCGTAAGGGTAAGGTTTAGGGTTAGGGTTAGGGTTAAGGTAAGGGTAAAGGTTAGGGTTAGGGTTAGGGTTAGGTTTAGGGTTAGGGTTAGGGTAAAGGTAAGGGTAAGAATTAGGGTTAGGTTAAGTGTTCTGGTTAGGGTTAGGGTTAGGGTTAGTGTAAGGGTAAAGTTTAGGGTTAGGGTTAGGTTTAGGGTTAGGGTTAGGGTTAGGTTTAGGGTTGGTGTTACGGTAAGGGTAAGGGTTAGGGTTAGTGTTAGGGTAAGGGTAAGGGTAGGGGTTAGGGTTAGGTTTAGGGTTAAGGTTAGCGTAAGGGAAAGGGTTAGATTTAGGATTTGGGTTAGGGTTACGGTAAGGGTCAGGGTTAGGGTTAGGGTTAGGGTTAGGTTTAGGTTTAGGGTTAGGGTAAGGGAAAGGATTAGGGTTAGCTTTATGGTTAGGGTTAGGTTTAGGGTAAAGGTAAAGGTTAAGTTCACGGTTAGGGTTAGGTTTAGGGTTAGGGTTAGGGTTAGGTTAGGGTAAGGATTAG
>JANJXV010000086.1:1560000-1647500 GCA_024803745.1 Megascapheus bottae
GGTTTAGTTTAAGTGTAAGGTTTAGGTTTAGGGTTAGGGTAAGGGTAAGGGTTACTTTTAGGGTTAGGGTTAGGTTTAGGTTTAGGGTAAGGGTAAGGGTTAGGGTTAGGGTTAGTTTTAGGGTAAGGTTTACGTGTAGGGTTAGGGTTAGGGTTAGGGTAGGGTTTAGGGTAACGGTAAGTGTTAGGGTTAGGGTTAGCGTTAGAATAAGGGTAAGGGTTAGGGTTAGGGTTAGGGATAGGGTTAGGTTTTACTGTTAGGGTTAGGGTTAGGGTTAGGGTTAGGGTAAGGGTAAGGGTAAGGGTTAGCGTTAGGGTTAGTGTTAGGTTTAGTGTTAAGTTTAGGTTTAGGGTAAGGGCAAGGGTTGAGTTATTGTTAGGGTAAAGGTTAGGGTTAGGATTAGGGTTAGGGTTTGGTTTAGCGTTAGATTAAGGGTAAGGGTAAGGTTTAGGTTTAGGGTTATGGTTAAGGTTAGGTTTAGGGTTAGGGTTAAGGTTGAGGTTAGGGTTAGGGTTAGAGTAAGGGTTAGGATTAGGGTTAGTTTAAGTGTTAGGGTTAGGGATATGGTTAGGGTTAGAGTTAGGGTTAGGGTTAGGTTAAGGGTAAGAGTTAGGGTTAGGGTTAGGTTTAGGGTAAGGTTTAGGTTTAGTGGTTAGTGTTAGTGTTAGGGTTAGGTTAAGGGTTAGGGTTAGGTTTAGGGTTAGGTTTAGGATAAGGGTTAGTGTTAGGGTTAGGGTTAGGGTTAGGGTTAGGGTTAGGGTAAGGGTTAGGGTTAGGGTTAGGGTTAGGGTTAGAGTTAAGGTTAGGGTTAGGGTTAGGATTAGGGTTAGGGTAAGGGTAAGGGTTAGGTTTAGGGTGAGAATAAGTATTACAGTTAGGGGTAGGGTTAGGGTAAGGGTTAGGGTTAGGGTTAGGGTTAGCATTAAGGTTAGGGGTAGGGTTAGGGTAAGGTAAGGGTTAGTTTTAGGGGTAGGGTTACGGTTAGGGTTAGGGGTTAGCGTTAGGTTTAGGGTTAGGGTTAGGGTAAGGATAAGAGTTAGGGTTAGGGATAGGGTTAGGGTTAGGTTTAGGGTTAGTGTAAGGGTAAGGGTTAGGTTTAGGGTTACAGTTCGGGTTAAGCTTAGGGTAAGGTTTAGGGTCAGGTTTAGGGTTAGGGTAAGGGTAAGGGTTAGGTTTAAGGTTAGGGTTAGGTTTATTGTTAGGGTTAGGAAACGGTAAGGGTTAGGGTTAGGGTTAGGGTAAGGGTTAGGGTTAGGTATAGGGTTAGGGTTATGGTTAGGATTAGGGTTAGGGAAAGGGTAAGGGTTAGGGTTAGGGTAAGGGTTAGGGTTAGGGTAAGGGTTAGGGTTAGGGTTAGGGTTAGGGTAATGGTTAGGGTTAGGGTTAGGGTTAGGGTTAGGGTAAGGGTTATGGTAAGGGTTAGGGTTAGGGTTAGGGTAAGGGTTAGGGTTAGGGTTAGGGTTAGGTTAAGGGTTAGGGTTAGGGTTAGGGTTAGGGTTAGGGTAAGGGTTATGGTTAGGGTTAGGGTTAGGGTTAGGATTAGGGTAGAGATTAGGGTAAGGGTAAGTGTTAGGTTAGGGTTAGGGTTAGAATAAGGGTAAGGGTTAGGGTTAGGGTTAGGGTTAGGGGTTAGGGTTAATGTTAGGGTTAGGGTTATGTTTGGGGTAGGGTTAGGGTAAGGGCAAGGGTTATGGTTAGGGTTAGGGTTAAGGTTATGCTTAGGGTTAGGGTTAGGATTAGGTTTAGGTTTAGGGTTAGGGTAAGGGTAAGGTTTAGGGTTAGGGTTAGAGTTAGGGTTAAGGTTATGGTTAGGGTTAGGGTTAGGGTAAGGGTTAGGGTTAGGGTTAGGGTAAGGGTAAGGGATGGTGTTAGGGTTGGGTTAGGTTATGGTTTAGGGTTAGGGGTTAGGGTTACGGTTAGGGTAAAGGTTAGGGTTAGGATTAGGGTTAGGGTAAGTGTTAGGGTTAGGGTTGCGGTGTTAGGGTTAGGGTTAGCATTAGGGTTAGTGTTCGGGTAACTGTAAGGTTAGGGTTAGGGTAAGGGTAAGGGTTAGGATTAGGGTTAGGGTTAGTTTTAGGGTTAGGGTTAGGGTTAGGGTAAGGGTAAGGGTTAGGGTTAGGATTAGCGTTAGGTTAAGGGTTATTATTAGGGTTAGGGTTAGGTTTATGGTTAGGGTTAGGGTAAGAGTAAGAATTAGGGTTAGGGTTAGGGTTAGTTTTAGGGTAAGGGTAATGGTTAGGGTTAGGGTTAGTGTTAGGGTTAGTGTTAATTTTAGGGTTAGGGTTAGGGTAAGGGTAAGGGTTAGGGTTAAGGTTACGGTTAAGGTTAGGTTTAGGGTTAGGGTTAGGGTTAGGATAAGGGTAATGGTTAGGGTTAGGATTAGGGTTAGGGTTAGGGTAAGGGTTAGGGTTAGTGTTAGGGTTAAGGTTAGTTTTAGGGTTAGCGTTAGGGTAAGGGTATGGGTTAGAGTTAGGGTTAGGTTTAGTGTTGGCGTTAAGGTTAGGGTTAGGGTTAGGGTTAGGGTTAGGTTTAGGGTTAGGTTTTGGGTTAGGGTTAGGGTTAGGGTTAGGGATTAGGGTTATGGTTAGGGTAATCGTTAGGGTTAGGTGTTAGGGTTAGTGTTAGGGTTAGGGATAGGGTTAGGATAAGGGTTAGGGTTCGGGTTCTGGTTAGGGTTAGGTTTAGGGTTAGGGTTAGGATAAGGGTAAGGGTTAGGGTTCGGATTAGGGTTAGGGTTAAGGTAAGGGTAAGGGTTAGGGTTAGGATTAGGGTTAGGTTTAGGGTAAGGATTAGGGTTACGGTTAGGGTTAGGTTTATGCTTGGGGTTAAGGTTAGGGTTAGGGTTAGGGTAAGGGTAAGGGTTAGGCTTAGGGTTAGGATTAGGGTAAGATTTAGTTTTAGGGTTAGGGTTAGTGTTGGGGTTAAGGTTAGGATTAGGTTAAGGGTTAGGACTATTGTTAAGGTTAGGGGTTAGGGTTAGGGTTAGGTTTAGGGTTAGGGTTAGGTTAAGGGCAAGGGTTAGGGTTAGGGTTAGGGTTAAGGATAGGGATATGGTTAGTGGTAGGGTTAGAATTAGGTTTAGGATTAGGATAATGGTAAGGTTTAGGGTTAGGGTAAGTTTTAGGGTTAAGGTTAGGATTAGGGTTAGGGTTAGGGTTAGGGTTAGGGTAAGGTTTAGGGTTAGGGTTAGGGTAAGGGTTAGTGTTAGGGTTAGGGTTAGAGTTAGGTTTAGGGTTAGGGTAAGGGTAAGGGTTATGGTTAGGGTTAGGGTTAGGTTAAGGGTTAGTGTTAGGGTTAGGCTTAGAGTTAGGGATTAGGGTTAGGGTTAGGGTTAAGGTAAAGTTTAGGGTTAGGGATAGGGTTAGGGTAAGGGTAAGGGTTAGGGTTAGGGTAAGTGTTAAGGTTAGGGTTAGGGTTAGCGTAAGTGTTAAGTTTAGTGTTAGTGTTAGGGTTTGGGTTAGGGTAACTGTAAGGTTAGTGTTAGGGTAAGGGTAAGGGTTAGGGTTAGTGTTAGGGTAAGGGTTACGATTAGGATTACAGTAAGGGTAAGGCTTAGGGTTAAGGTTAGGTTTAGGGTTAGTTTTAGGGTTAGGGTTAGGTTTAGGGTTAGCTTTAGTGTTACGTTTAGTCTTAGGGTTAGGTTAAGGGTATGTGTTAGTGTTAGGGTTAGGGTTAGGGTTAGAGTTAGGGAAAGGGTAAGGGTAAGGGTTAGGGTTAGGTTTAGGGACAAGTTAAGGGTAAGGGTTAGGTTTATGGTTAGGGTTAGGGTTAGGGTAAGTGTGAGGTTTAGTTTTAGGGTTAGGTTTAGGGTTGGGTTTAAGGTTAGGGTTAGGGTTAGGGTAAGGGTAAAAGTTAAGGTTGTGGTTAGGGTTAGGGTAATTGTTAGGGTTAGGCTTAGGGTTATTGTTGGGGTTAAGGTTAGGTTTAGGGTAACTGTTAGGGTTAGAGTTGGGGTTATGTTTAGGGTAAGGGTTTGGGTTAGGGTTAGGGTTAGGTTTAGCGTAAGGTTTATGGTTAGTTTTAGGGTAAGGGTATGGTTTAGGGTTAGGGTTAGAGTTAGGGTTAGGGTAAGGGTAAGAGTTAGGGTTAGGGTTAGGTTTAGGGTTAGATTTAGGGTTAGGGTAAGGGTTAGGGTAAGGGTAAGTGTTAGGGTTAGGGTTACAGTTTAGGGTTAGGGTTAGGTTCAGGGTTATTGGTTAGGTTTAGGGTTAGGGTTAGGGTAAGGGTTAGGGTTAGTGGTTAAGGTTAGTGTTAGTGTTAGGTTAAGGATTAGGGTTAGGGTTAGGGTTAGGGTAGGATAAGGGTTAGGGTTAAGGTTAGTCTTAGTGTTAGGGTAAGTGTTCTGTATAGGGTAGTGTTAGCGTTAAGGTAAGGGTTAGGGTTAGGATTAGGGTTTGGTTTAGGTTAAGGGTTAGGGTTAGGTTTAGGATAAGGGTAAGGTATAGGGTTAGGATTAGGGTTAGGGTAAGGTTAGGGTTAGTGTTAGGGTTAAAGTTAGCTTTAGGTTTAGCGTTAGGGTAAGGGTATGGGTTAGGGTTAGGGTTAGGGTTAGGTTTTGGGTTAGGGTTAGGGTTAGGGTTAGGGTAAGGGTATGTGTTAGGGTTAGGGTTCGGGTTAGGGTTATGGTTAGCATTAGGGTAAGTGTAAGGGTTAGGGTTAGTGTTAAGGTTTAGGGTAAGGGTCAGGGTTAGGGTTAGGTATAGGTTTAGGGTAAAGATTAGGGTTAGGTTTATGGTAAGGGTTAGGGTTAGGGTTAGGGTTAGGTTTAGGGTAAGGGTAAGGTTTAGATTTAGGGTTACGTTTAGGGTTAGGGTAAGGGTAAGGGTTAGGGTTAGTGTTAGGGTTAGGGTTAGGGGTTAGGTAAGGGTAAGGGTTATGGTTAGGGTTGTTGGTAGGGTAAGGATAAGTGTTAGGGTTAGTGTTTTGGTTAGGATAAGGGTAAAGTTTAGGGTTAGGGTTAGGGTAATCGTTAGGGTTAGGGGTTAGGGTAGTGTTAGGGTTAGGGATAGGGTTAGGATAAGTGTTAGGGTTCGGGTTCTGGTTAGGGTTAGGGTAAGTGTAAGTGTTAGGTTAGGGTTAGGGTTAGGGTTAGGGTTAGGGTAAGGGTTAGGGTTAGGTTTAGGTTTAGGGTTAGGGTTACGGTAAGGGTAAGCTTTAGGGTTACGTTTAGGGTTAGGGTTAGGTTTAGGTTTAGAGTTAGGGTTAGGGTAAGGTTAATTGTTAGTGTTAGGATTAGGTTTAGGGTTAGGCTTAGGGTAAGGTTTAGGGTTAGGATTAGGGTTAGGGTTAGGGTAAGTGTTAAGGTAAGGGTAACTTTTAGGGTTAGGGTTAGGTTTAAGGTTAGGGTTAGGGTAAGGGTTAGGGTTAGGGTTAGGGTTAGGTTTATGTGAAGGGTTAGGGTTAGGTTTAGTGTAGGGTAAGGTTTAGGGTTAGGGTTAGCGTTAGGGTTAGGTTTAAGTTTAGGGTAAGGCGAAGGGTTAGGGTTAAGGTTAGGGTTAGGGTTAGGGTTAGGGTAGGAGTTAGGGTAAGCGAAAGTGTTAGGTTAAGGGTTAGGGTTAGAATAAGAGTAAAGATTAGGGTTAGGGTTAGGGTTAGGGGTTAGGGTTAGGGTTAGGGTTAGGTTTGGGGTTCGGGTTAGGGTAAGGGTAATGGTTAGGTTTAGGGTTAGGGTTAGTGTAAGTTCAAGAGTTAGGTTTAGGGTTAGGTTTAAGGTTAGGGGTAGGGTTAGGTTTAGGGTTAGGGTTAGGGTAAGGGTTAGGGTTAGGGTTAGGGTTAGGGTTAAGGTTAGGGTTATGGTTAGTGTTAGGGTAAGGGTTAGGTTTAGAGTTAGGGTAAGGTTTAGGCTTAGGGTTAGGGTTAGGGTTAGGGTTAGAGTTAGGTTTAGGGTTAGGATAAGGTAAGGGTTAGGGTTAGGGTTAGGGTTAGTTTAGGGGTTAGGGTTAGGGCTAGGTTTAGTGTAAGGTTTACGTTTAGGGTTAGGGTTAGGGTAAGGGTTAGGGTTAGGGTTAGGGTTCGGATTAGGGTAAGTGTTAGTGTTAGGTTTAGGGTTAGAGTTAGGGTTAGAATCAGTGTTAGGGTTAGGGTTAGGTTAAGGGTAATGGTTAGGGTTAGGGTTAGGGTTAGATTTAGTGTTAGGGTTAGGGATACGGTAAGGGTAAGTGTTTGGGTTAGGGTTAGGGTTAGGTTAAAGGTACGGGTTAGGATTAGGATTAGGGTTAGGGTTAGGGTAAAGTTTAGGGTTATGGTTAGGGTTAGGGTTAGGTTTAGGGTTAGGGTTAGCGTAAGGTTAAGCGTTAGTGTTAGGGTTGGGTTTAGGTTTAGTGTTGTGGTTAAGGTTAGGGTTAGGGTAAGTTTTAGGGTTAGGGTTAGGTTTAGGGTTAGGTTTAGGGTTACGGTTAGTGTTAGGGTTAGGGTTAGGGTAAGGGTATGTGTTAGGGTTAGGGTTAGGTTTAGGTTTAGGTTAAGGGTTAGGGTTAGGATTAAGGTTAGGTTAAGTTTTAGGGTTAGGGTTAGGTTAGGGTTAGGGTTAGGCTAAGGGTAAGGGTTAGGATTAGGGTTATGCTTAGGGTTAGGTTTAGGGTTAGAGTTAGTTAAGTGTTAGGGTTAGGCTTAGGGTTAGGGTAAGAGTTAGGGTTAGGGTTAGGGTTAGGATAAGGGTAAGGGTTAGGGTTAGGGTTAGGTGTTAGGGTTAGGGTTAGGGATATGTTTAAGGGTTTGGGTTAGGGTTAGGGTTAGGGTTAGGGTAAGGGTTAGGGTTAGACTTTAGAGTTAGTGTTAGGGTTAGGGTTAGGTGTTAGGGTTAGGGTTAGGGATATGGTTAGGGGTTAGGGTTAGGGTTAGGGTTAGGGTAAGTGTTTTGGTTAGGGTTTAGAGTTAGTGTTAGGGTTAGGGTTAGGGTTAGGGTTAGGATAAGGGTTAGGGTTATGGTTAGGGTTAGGGTAAGGTTTAGTGTTACAGTTAGGGTTAGCGTAAGTGTTAGGGTTAGGGTACGGTTTAGGGTTAGGGTTAGGTTAAGGTTAAGGGTTAGTGTTAGGTTTAGGGTTAGGTTTAGTTTTAGGGTTAGGGTTAGGGTTACGCTAAGGGTAATTTTTAGGGTTAAGTTTAGGGTTAGGGTTAGGGTTAGGGTAAGGGTTAGGGTTAGGATTAGGGTTAGGGTTAGGGTAAGGGTAAGGGTTAGGTTTAGGGTTAGGGTTAGGGTTAGGGTTAGGGTTAGGGTAAGGGTTAGGGTTAGGGTTTAGAGTTAGTGTTAGGGTTAGGGTTAGGGTTAGGGTTAGGATAAGGGTTAGGGTTAGGGTTCGGGTTAGGGTAAGTTTTAGTGTTACAGTTAGGGTTAGCGTAAGTGTTAGGGTTAGGGTAAGGTTTAGGGTTAGGGTTAGGTTAAGGTTAAGGGTTAGTGTTAGGTTTAGGGTTAGGTTTAGGTTTAGGGTTAGGGTTAGGGTTACGCTAAGGGTAATGTTTAGGGGTAAGTTTAGGGTTAGCGTTAGGGTTAGGGTAAGGGTTAGGGTTAGGATTAGGGCTAGGGTTAGGGTTAGGGTTTAGAGTTAGTGTTAGGGTTAGGGTTAGGGTTAAGTTTAGGATAAGGGTTAGGGTTATGTTTAGGGTTAGGGTAAGGTTTAGTGTTACAGTTAGGGTTTGGGTAAATGTTAGGGTTAGGGTTAGGGTTAGGGTAAGGTTTAGGGTTAGGGTTAGGTTAAGGTTAAGGGTTAGGTTTAGGGTTAGGGTTAGGTTTAGGTTTAGGGTTAGGGTTAGGGTTACGCTAAGGGTAATGTTTAGGGTTAAGTTTAGGGTTAGGGTAGGGTTAGGTTAGGGTTAGGGTTAGGGTTACGGTAAGGGAAAGTGTTAGGGTTAGAATTAGGGTTAGGTTTAGGGTAAGGTTTAGGGTTAGGATTAGGGTTAGGGTTAGGGTAAGGGTAAGGGTTAGGTTTAGGGTTAGAGTTAGGGTTAGGGTTATGGTAAGGGTAAGGGTTTGGGTTAAGGTTATTGTTAGGGTTAGTTTTAGGGTTAGAGTTAAGGTTAGGTTAAGGGTACGGGTTAGGGTTAGGATTAGGGTTAGGGTTAGAATAAGTTTTAGGGTTATGGTTAGGGTTAGGATTAGGTTCAAGTTTAGGGTTAGCGTAAGGGTAAATGTTAGGGTTGGGGTTGGGGTTAGGTTTAGTGTTGTGGTTAAGGTTAGGGTTAGAGTAAGGTTTAGGGTTAGGATTAGGTTTAGGTTTAGGTTTAGGTTTAGTGTTAGGCTTAGTGTTAGAGTTAGGGTGAACGTTAGGGTAAGGGTTAGGGTAAGGGTTAGAGTTAGGGTTAGGGTTAGGCTAAGGGTAAGGTTTAGGGTTAGGGTTAGGGTTAGGGTTAGGTTTAGTGTTAGGAATCGGTTAAGTGTTAAGGTTAGGGTTAGGGTTAGGGTAAGGGTTAGGGTTAGGGTTAGGGTAGGTGTTACGGTTAGGGAAAGTGTTAGGGTTAGGGTTAGGGTTAGGATAAGGGTAAGGGTTAGGGTTAGGATTAGTGTTAGGTGTTACTGTTAGGGTTAGGGTTAGGGTTAGGGGTTAGAGTTAGGTTTAGGGTTACGGTAAGTGTTAGGGTTAGTGGTTAGAGTTAGTGTTAGTGTTATGCTTAGGGTTAGGGTTAGGGTTAGGATAAGGGTTAGGGTTAGGGTTATGGTAAGGGCAAGTGTTTGGGTTAGGGTTAGAGTTAGGGGATTTGTTAGGGTTAGGGTTAGGGTCAGGGTACGGGTATGGGTTAGGGTTATGGTTAGGGTTAGGTTTAGGGTTAGGGTTAGGGTTAGGGTTAGCGTTACGGTAAGGGTAAGGTTTAGGGTTAAGGTTAGGGTTAGTTTAGGTTTACGGTTAGGGTCAGGCTAATGGTAAGGGTTAGTGTTAGGATTAGGTTTAGGGTTAGGGTTAACGTAAAGTTTAGGGTTAGGATTAGGGTTAGGTTTATGGTTGGGGGTAAGGTTAGGGTTAGGGTTAGGGTAAGGGTAATGGTTAGGTTTAGGTTTAGGGTGAGGGTGTTAGTGTGAGGGTAAGATTTTGGGTTATGGTTAGGGTTCAGCTTAGGGTAAGGGTTAGGGTTAGGTTTAGGGTTAGGTTTAGGGGAAGGGTTAGTTTTAGGTTTAGTGTAAGGGTAAGGTTTAGTGTTAGGGTTAGGGTTAGGGTTAGGGTTAGGTTAAGGGTAAGGGTTAGGGTTAGCCTTAGGGTTAGGTTTTAAGTTTACGGTTAAGGTTAAGGTTAGGGTTAGGGTTAGGGTTAGGGTTAGGGTAGGGGTTAGGGTAAGGGAAAGTGTTAGGGTTAGGGTTAGAATAAGGGTAAGGGTTAGGGTTAGGGTGAGGGTTAGGGTTATTGGTTAGGGTTAGGGTTAGGTTTAGGGTTCGGGTTAGTGTAAGGGTAAGGGTTAGGTTTAGGGTTAGGTTTAGGGTAAGTTCAAGTGTTAGATTTAGGTTTAGGGTTAAGGTTAGGGTTAGGGATAGGGTTTTGGTAAGGGTTAAGTTTAAGGTTAGGGTTAGGGTTAGGGTTAGGGTTAGGTTAGGGGTTAGTGTAAGGGTAAGGGTTAGGGTTAGGTTAGGGTTAGGATAAGGGTAAGTGTTAGGGGTTAGGGTTAGGGTTAGGGTTAGGGGTTATTGTTAATATTAGAGTTATGGTTAGAGTAAGTTTTAGGGTTAGGGGTTAGAGTTAGTGTTAGGGTTAGGTTAAGAGTTAAGGTTAGTGTTAGGGTTTGGATAAGTGTTAGTGTTAAGGTTAGGGTAAGGGTTAGATTTATGTTTAGGGTTAGGGTAAGGGTTAGGATAAGGGTAAGTGTTAGGGTTATGGTTAGGGTTAGAATAAGGGTAAACGTTAGGGTTGGGGTTATGGTTAGGGTTAGGGTAAGGGTAAGGTTTACGGTTAGTGTTAGGGTTAGGGTTAGGGTTAGGGTTAGTGTTAGGTTAGGGTTAGGGTAAGTTCAAGTGTTAGGTTTAGGTTTAGGGTTAAGGTTAGGGTTAGGGTTAGGGGTTATTGTTAATGTTAGGGTTAGGGTTAGGGTAAGGGTTAGGGTTAGGGGTTAGTGTTAGTGTTAGGGTTAGGTTAAGAGTTAAGGTTAAGGTTAGGGTTTGGATAAGTGTTAGGGTTAGGGTTAGGGTAAGGTTTAGGGTTAGGTTTAGGGTAAGGGTTAGGGTTAGCTTTAGAGTAAGGGTAAGGTTTAGGGTTAGGGTTAGGGTTAGGGTAAGGGTTAGTGTAAGGTTAAGTGTTAGGGTTATGGTTAGGGTTAGAATAAGGGTAAGCGTTAGGGTTGGGGTTAGGGTTAGGGTGAGGGTGAGGGTTAGGGTTAGGATTAGGCTTAGGGTTACAGTTAGGGTTAGAGTTAGTTTTTGGGTTAGGGTAAGGGTAAGGGTAAGGGTTAGGGTTAGGGGTAGGGTTAGTTTAAGGGTTAGGGTTAGCGCTTAGGGTTAGGGTTAGGGTTAGGGTTAGGGTAAGAGTTAGGGTTAGGTTTAGGGTTACGGTAAGGGTTAGGGTTAGAGTTAGGGTTAGGGGTAGGGTTAGTGTTGGGGTTAAGTTTACGGTTAGGGTAAGTGTTAGGGTTAGGCTTAGGTTAGGTTTAGGGTTAGCTTTAGGGGTAGGTATAGGGTTAGGGTTAGGTTTAGGCAAGGGTATGTGTTAGCGTTAGGGTTAGGGTTAGGGTTAGCATTAGAGTAAGGGTAAAGGTTAGGGTTAGGGTTAGGTTAGGGTTAGGGTTAGTGTAAGGGTTACGGTTAGGGGAAAGTGTTAGTGTTAGGGTTAGGTTAAGAGTTAGGGTTAGGGTTAGGGTTGGGATAAGTGTTAGGGTTAGGGTTAGGGTAAGGGTTAGGGTTAGGTTTAGAGTAAGGGTTAGGGTTAGCTTTAGAGTAAGGGTAAGGTTTAGGGTTGGGGTTAGGGTAAGGGTTAGGTTTAGGGTTAGGATTAGGGTAGGGATTAGGGTAAGAGTAATTGTTAGGGTTAGTGTTAGGGTTAGAATAAGGGTAAGGTTTAGGGTTGGGGCTAGTTTTAGGGGTTAGGGTTAGGGTTAGGATTAAGTTTAGGGTTAGGGTTAAGGTAAGGGCAAGGGTTAGGGTTAGGGTTAGGGTTACGGTAAGGGCAACTGTTAGGGTTAGGGTTAGGGTAAGGGTTAGGCTTAGGGTTAGGGTTAGAGTTAGGTTCAGGGTTAGGGTAAGTGTAAGGGTTAGGGTTAGGGTTAGGGTTAGGTTAAGGGTTAGGGTTAGGGGTTAGGGTTAATGTTAGGGTTAGGGTAAGGTTTAGGGTTAGGGCTTAGGGTTAGTGTTAGCGTTAGGTTAAGGGTTAGGGTTAGGGTTAGGGTTATGGTTATGGTTAGAATAAGGGATAGGGTTAGATTTAGTGTTAGGGTTAGGGTTTGGGTAAGCGTAAGTGTTACGGTTAGGTTTAGGTTTAGGGTTAGGGTTAGGGTAAGGGTTTGGGTTAGGATTAGGGTTAGGTTTAGGGTTGGGCGTAAGGATAGGGTTAGGGTTAGGGTAAGGGTAAGCGTTAGGGTTAGGGTTAGGGTTAGGGTAAGTGTTAGGGTAAGGGTGAGGTTTAGGATTAGTGTTAGGGTTAAGGTAAAGTTAAGGATTAGGGTTAGGTTTAGGGTTAGGTTTAGGGTAATGGTTAGGGTTAGGTTAAGTGTAAGAGTAAGGTTTGGGTTAGGGTTAGCTTTAGGGTTGGGGTTAGGGAAAGGGTAAGGGTTAGGGTTAGGGTTAGGGTTAGGTTTAGTGTTAGTGTAAGTGTAAGGGTTAGGGTTAGGGTAAGGATTGGGGTTAGGGTTAGGGTTAGTTTTACGTTTAGGGTAAGGGTAAGTGTTAAGGTTAGGGTTAGGTTTAGAATAAGGGTAAGCTTTAGGGTTGGGGTTAGGGTTATGGAAAGGGTTAGGGTTAGGGTTAGGGTTAGTTTTAGGGTTAGGGTTAGGGTAAGGGAAAGGGTTAGGGTTAGGGTTGGGGTTAGTGTTAGGTTTAGGTTAGGTTTAGGGTAAGAGCAAGGATTAGGGTTAGGGTTAGGGTAAGGTTTAGGGTTAGGGTTAGCGTAAGGGTAAGGGTTAGAGTTAGGGTTAGGGTTAGGGTTAAGGTTAGGGTTAGGGTTAGGGTTAGGTTAAGGGTTAGGATTAGGGTTAGGGTAAGGGTTAGGCTTAGGGTTAGGGTTACGGTTAGGGTTAAAGTTAGGTTTTGGGTTAGGGTGAGGGTTAGATTTAGGTTTAGGGTTAGGGTTAGGGTTAGGGTTAGTTTAAGGGTTAGGGCTTAGAGTTAGGGTTAGGGTTAGGGTAAGGGTTAGGGTTAGGGTTAGGCTAAGGGTTAGGGTTAGGGTTAGGATTCGGTTTAGGGTAAGTGTTAGGGTTATGGTTAGGGTAAGGGTAAGGGTTAGGTTTAGGTTTAGTGTTAGGTTTAGTGTTAGGGTTATGGTTAGGGTAAGTGTTAGGGTTAGGGTTAGGGTAAGGGTAAGGGTTAGGTTTAGGTTTAGTGTTAGGTTTAGGGTTAGGGTTAGGGATAGGGTAATGGTAAGGGTTACAGTTAAGGTGAGGGTTAAGGTTAGGTTTAGGTTTAGGGTTAAGGTAAGTGTAAGGGTTAGAGTTAGGATTAGTGTTAGGGTTAGGGTAAGGGTTAGGATTATGGTTAGGTTTAGGGTTAGGTTTAAGTTTAGGGTGAGGGTAAAGGTAAGGGTTAGGGTTAGGGTTAGGGTTAGGTTTAGTGTTGGGGTTAAGTTTAGGGTTAGGGTAAGGGTTAGGGTTAGGTTTAGGTTAGGTTTAGGGTTACATTTAGGGGTACGTTTAGGGTTAGGTTTAGGGTTAGGGTAAGGGTATGTGTTAGGGTTAGAGTTAGGGTTAGGGTTAGCATTAGAGTAAGGGTAAGGGTTAGGGTTAGGGTTAGGGTTAAGGTAAGAATAAGGGTTAAGGTTCGGGTTAGGGTTAGGTTTAGGTTAAGGGTTAGGTTTAGGTTTACGGTAAGTGTAATGTTTAGGGTTAGGGTTAGGGTTAGGCTAAGGGTTAGAGTTAGGGTTAGGGTTAGGGTTAGGTTGAGGTTTAGGGTAAGTATAAGTGTTAGGGTTAGGGTTAGGTTTAGGGTTATGGTAAGGGTTAGGGTTAGGGTTAGGTTAGGGTTTAGGTAAGGGTAAGTGTTAGTGTCAGGGTGAGGGTTAGGTTAAGGGTAAGTGTTAGGGGTTAGGGTAAGGGTTAGGTTTAGGGGTTATTGTTAGGGTTAGGGTTAGGGTTAGGGTAACGGTTAGGGTTACGGGTTAGAGTTAGTGTTAGGGTTAGGTTAAGAGTTAATGTTAGGGTTAGTGTTTGGATAAATGTTAGTGTTAGGGTTAGGGTAAGTGTTAGGGTTAGGTTTAGGGTAAGGGTTACTGTTAGCTTTAGAGTAAGGGTAAGGTTTAGGGTTAGGTTTAGGGTTAGGGTAATGGTTAGGGTTAGGGTTAGGATTAGGGTAGGGATTACGGTAAGCGTAAGTGTTAGGGTTAGTGTTAGCGTTAGAATAAGGGTAAGGTTTAGGGTTAGGGTTAGGATTAGGGGTTAGGGTTAGTGTTAGGGTTAGGGTTAGGGTTAGGGTTAAGGTAAGGGCAAGGATGAGGGTTAGGGTTAGGGTTACGGTAAGGGCAAGGGCTAGGGTTAGGGTTAGGGTAAGTTTTAGGCTTAGGGTTAGGGTTAAGGTTAGGGTTAGAGTTAGGTTTAGGGTTAGGGTAAGGGTAAGGGTTAGGGTTAGGTTTAGGGTAAGGGTTAGTGTTAGCTTTAGAGTAAGGGTAAGGTTTAGGGTTAGGTTTAGGGTTAGGGTAAGGGTTAGGGTTAGGGTTAGGATTAGGGTAGGGATTACGGTAAGCGTAAGTATTAGGGTTAGTGTTAGCGTTAGAATAAGGGTAAGGTTTAGGGTTAGTGTTAGGATTAGGGGTTAGGATTAGTGTTAGTGTTTGGGTTAGGGTTAGGGTTAAGGTAAGGGCAAGGATGAGGGTTAGGGTTAGGGTTACGGTAAGGGCAAGGGTTAGGGTTAGGGTTAGGGTAAGTGTTAGGCTTAGGGTTAGGGTTACGGTTAGGGTTAGAGTTAGGTTTAGGGTTAGGGTAATGGTAAGTGTTAGGGTTAGGGTTAGGGTTAGGTTAAGGGTTAGGGTTAGGGGTTAGGGTTAATGTTAGGGTTAGGGTTAGGGGTTAGGGTTAGTGTTAGAGTTAGGTTAAGGGTTAGGGTTAGGTTTAGGGTTAGGGTTAGGGTTAGGATAAGGGTTAGGGTTAGGGTTAGTATTAGGGTTAGGGTTAGGGTAAGGGTAAGTGTTAGGGTTAGGTTTAGGTTTAGGGTTAGGGTTAGGGTAAGGGTTAGGGTTAGGATTAAGGTTAGGTTTAGGATTGGGCGTAAGGATAGGTTTAGGTTTAGGGTAAGGGTAAGTGTTAGGGTTAGGGTTAGGGTTAGGGTAAGTGTTAGGGTAAGGTTAAGGTTTAGGGTTAGTGTTAGGGTTAAGGTAAGGTTAAGGATTAGGGTTAGGGTTAGGGTTAGGTTTAGGGTAAGGGTTAGGGTTAGGTTAAGTGTAAGGGTAAGGTTTAGGTTTAGGTTTAGGTTTAGGGTTAGGGTTAGCTTTAATGTTAGGGTTAGGGTTAGGGTTAGGGTTAGGGTTAGGGTTAGGGTAAGGGTTAGGGTTAGTGTTAGGGTTAAGGTTAGCTTTAGGATCAGCGTTAGAGTAAGGGTATGGGTTAGGGTTAGGGTTAGTGTTAGGTTTACTGTTGGGGTTGAGGTTATGTTTATTGTTAGGGTTAGGGTTAGGGTTAGGTTTAGGGTTATGTTTTGGGTTAGGGTTAGGGTTAGGTTTAGGGTTACGGTAAGCGTATGTGTTAGGGTTAGGGTTAGGGTTAGGGTTTGGTTTAGGGTAAGGGTTAGGGTTAGCGTTAGGGTAAGTGTAAGGGTTAGGGTTAGTGTTAGGGGTTAGGGTTAGGGTCAGGGTTTGGGTTAGGGTTTGGTTTATGGTAAGGGTTAGGGTTAGGTTTAGGGTAAGGGTAAAGTTTAGGGTTAGGGTTAGGGTTAGGGTTAGGTTTAGGGTAAGGGTAAGGGTTAGGGTTAAGGTTACGTTTAGGCTTAGGGTAAGGATAAGGGTTAGGGTTAGGGTTAGGGGTTTGGTAAGGTTTAGGGTTAGGGTTAGTGTTGTTGGTAGGGTAAGGATAAGTGTTAGGGTTAGTGTTATGGTTAGCATAAGGGTAAGGGTCAGGGTTAGGGTTAGGGTTAGGGGTTAGTGTTAGGGTTAGGGTTAGGGTAATCGTTAGGGTTAGGGGTTAGGGTTAGTGTTAGGGTTAGGGATAGGGTTAGGATAAGGGTTAGGGTTCGGGTTCTGGTTAGGGTTAGTGTAAGTGTAAGTGTTAGGTTAGGGTTAGGGTTAGGGTTAGGGGTAGGGTTAGGGTTAGGGTATGAGTTAGGGTTAGGGTTAGGTTTAGGGTTGGGGTTAAGGTTATTGTAAGGGTAAGAGTTAGGGTTAGGGTTAGGTTTAGTGTTAGGATTAGGTTAAGAGTTAGTGTTAGGGTTAGGGTTAGTGTTGGGGTTAAGGTTAAGATTAGGGTAAGGGTTAGGACTAGGGTTAGGGTTAGGGGTTAGGGTTAGGGTTAGGGTTAGGTTTAGGGTTAGGTTTAGGGTAAGGGCAAGGGTTAGGGTTAGGGTTAGGGTTAAGTTTAGGGTTAGGGTTAGTTTTAGGGTTAGGATTAGGTTTAGGGTTAGGATAAGGGTAAGGGTTAGGTTTAGGGTTAGGGTTATTGTTAATTTTAGGATTAGGGTTAGGTTAGGTTTAGGGTAAGGGTAAGGGTTAGGGTTAAGGTTAGGTTTAGGCTTAGGGTAAGGATAAGGGTTAGGGTTAGGGTTAGGGTTAGGGTTAGGGTTAGGGTTAGGGTTAGGTTTAGCGTAAGGTTTATGGTTAGTTTCGGGTTAAGTGTATGGTTTAGGGTTAGGGTTAGAGTTAGGGTTAGGTAAGGGTAAGAGTTAGGGGTAGGGTTAGGGTTAGGTTTAGGGTTAGGGTAAGGGTTAGTGTAAAGGTAAGGGTTAGGGTTAGGGTTAGGGTTACGGTTTAGGGTTAGGGTTAGGGTTATTGGTTAGGTTTAGGGTTAGGTTTAGGGTAAGGGTTAGGGTTAGGGGTTGGGGTTAGTGTTAGTGTTAGTTTAAGGGTTAGGGTTAGGTTTAGGGTTACGGATAGGATAAGGGTTAGGGTTAGGGTTAGTCTTAGGGTTAGGGTAAGTGTTAGCGTTAGGGTAGTGTTAGGGTTAAGGTAAGGGTTAGGGTTAGGATTAGGGTTAGAGCAAGGTTAAGGGTTAGGGTTAGGGTTAGGGTTATCTTTAGGTTTACGGTTAGGGTTAGGGTAAGGGTAAGGATTAGGGTTAAGGTTAGGGTTAGGGTGAGGTTAAGGGTTAGGGTTAGGGTTAGGATAAGGGTAATGTTTAGGGTTAGGATTAGGGTTAGGGTTAGGGTAAGGGCAAGGGTTAGGGTTAGGGTTAGGGTTAAGTTTAGGGTTAGGGTTAGTTTTAGGGTTAGGATTAGGTTTAGGGTTAGGATAAGGGTAAGGGTTAGGTTTAGGGTTAGGGTTATTTTTAATTTTAGGATTAGGGTTAGGTTAGGTTTAGGGTAAGGGTAAGGGTTAGGGTTAAGGTTAGGTTTAGGCTTAGGGTAAGGATAAGGGTTAGGGTTAGGGTTAGGGTTAGGGTTAGGGGTTTGGTAAGGGTTAGGGTTAGGGTTAGTGTTGTTGGTAGGGTAAGGATAAGTGTTAGGGTTAGTGTTATGGTTAGCATAAGGGTAAGGGTCAGGGTTAGGGTTATTGTTAGGGGTTAGGGTTAGGGTTCGGGTTAGGGTAATCGTTAGGGTTAGGGGTTAGTGTTAGTGTTAGGGTTAGGGATAGGGTTAGGATAAGGGTTAGGGTTCGGGTTCTGGTTAGGGTTAGTGTAAGTGTAAGTGTTAGGTTAGGGTTAGGGTTAGGGTTAGGGGTAGGGTTAGGGTTAGGGTATGAGTTAGGGTTAGGGTTAGGTTTAGGGTTGGGGTTAAGGTTAGGGTAAGGGTAAGGGTTAGGGTTAGGGTTAGGGTTAGGGGTTAGGGTTAGGGTTAGGTTTAGGGTTAGGTTTAGGGTAAGGGCAAGGGTTAGGATTAGGTTAAGAGTTAGTGTTAGGGTTAGGGTTAGTGTTGGGGTTAAGGTTAAGATTAGGGTAAGGGTTAGGACTAGGGTTAGGGTTAGGGGTTAGGGTTAGGGTTAGGTTTAGGGTTAGGTTTAGGGTAAGGGCAAGGGTTAGGGTTAGGGTTAGGGTTAAGTTTGGGGTTAGGGTTAGTTTTAGGGTTAGGATTAGGTTTAGGGTTAGGATAAGGGTAAGGGTTAGGTTTAGGGTTAGGGTTATTGTTAATTTTAGGATTAGGGTTAGGTTAGGTTTAGGGTAAGGGTAAGGGTTAGGGTTAAGGTTAGGTTTAGGCTTAGGGTAAGGATAAGGGTTAGGGTTAGGGTTAGGGTTAGGGGTTTGGTAAGGGTTAGGGTTAGGGTTAGTGTTGTTGGTAGGGTAAGGATAAGTGTTAGGGTTAGTGTTATGGTTAGCATAAGGGTAAGGGTCAGGGTTAGGGTTATTGTTAGGGGTTAGGGTTAGGGTTAGGGTTAGGGTAATCGTTAGGGTTAGGGGTTAGGTTAGTGTTAGGGTTAGGGATAGGGTTAGGATAAGGGTTAGGGTTCGGGTTCTTGTTAGGGTTAGGGTAAGTGTAAGTGTTAGGTTAGGGTTAGGGTTAGGGGTAGGGTTAGGGTTAGGGTATGAGTTAGGGTTAGGGTTAGGTTTAGGGTTGGGGTTAAGGTTAGGGTAAGGGTAAGAGTTAGGGTTAGGGTTAGGGTTAGTGTTAGGATTAGGTTAAGAGTTAGTGTTAGGGTTAGGGTTAGTGTTGGGGTTAAGGTTAAGATTACGGTAAGGGTTAGGACTAGGGTTAGGGTTAGGGGTTAGGGTTAGGGTTAGGGTTAGGGTTAGGTTTAGGGTAAGGGCAAGGGTTAGGGTTAGGGTTAGGGTTAAGTTTAGGGTTAGGTTAGTTTTAGGGTTAGGATTAGGTTTAGGGTTAGGATAAGGGTAAGGGTTAGGTTTAGGGTTAGGGTTATTGTTAATTTTAGGATTAGGGTTAGGTTAGGTTTAGGGTAAGGGTTAGGTTTAGCTTTAGGGTTACGTTTAGGCTTAGGGTTAGGTTAAGGGTATGTGTTAGTGTTAGGATTAGGGTTAGGGTTAGCGTTAGGCTAAGGGTAAGGGTTAGGGTTATGTTTAGGGATAAGTTAAGGGTAAGGGTTAGGGTTAGGGTTAGGGTTATGTTTAGGGTAAGGGTTAGGTTTAGGGTTAGGGTTAGGTTTAGGGTTGGGGTTAAGGTTAGGGTTAGGGTTAGGGTAAGGGTAAAGGTTAGGGTTGGGGTTAGGGTTAGGGTAATTGTTAGGGTTAGGGTTAGGGTTAGTGTTGGGGTTAAGGTTTGGGTTAGGGTTAGGTTTAGGGTTAGGGTTAGGGTTAGGGTTAGGGTTAAGTTTCGGGTTAGGGTTAGGGTAAGTGTAAGGGTTAGTGTTAGGGTTACGGTTAGGGTAAGAGTTAGGTTTATGGTTAGGGTTAATTTTGGGGTTAAGGTTAAGTTTAGGGTAAGGGTTTGGGTTAGGGTTAGGGTTAGGTTTAGCGTAAGGTTTATGGTTAGTTTCGGGTTAAGTGTATGGTTTAGGGTTAGGGTTAGAGTTAGGGTTAGGTAAGGGTAAGAGTTAGGGGTAGGGTTAGGGTTAGGTTTAGGGTTAGGGTAAGGGTTAGTGTAAAGGTAAGGGTTAGGTTTAGGTTTAGTGTTAGGTTTAGGGTTAGGGTTAGGGATAGGGTAATGGTAAGGGTTACAGTTAAGGTGAGGGTTAAGGTTAGGTTTAGGTTTAGGGTTAAGGTAAGTGTAAGGGTTAGAGTTAGGATTAGTGTTAGGGTTAGGGTAAGGGTTAGGATTATGGTTAGGTTTAGGGTTAGGTTTAAGTTTAGGGTGAGGGTAAAGGTAAGGGTTAGGGTTAGGGTTAGGGTTAGGTTTAGTGTTGGGGTTAAGTTTAGGGTTAGGGTAAGGGTTAGGGTTAGGTTTAGGTTAGGTTTAGGGTTACGTTTAGGGGTACGTTTAGGGTTAGGTTTAGGGTTAGGGTAAGGGTATGTGTTAGGGTTAGAGTTAGGGTTAGGGTTAGCATTAGAGTAAGGGTAAGGGTTAGGGTTAGGGTTAGGGTTAAGGTAAGAGTAAGGGTTAAGGTTCAGGTTAGGGTTAGGTTTAGGTTAAGGGTTAGGTTTAGGTTTACGGTAAGGGTAATGTTTAGGGTTAGGGTTAGGGTTAGGCTAAGGGTAAGAGTTAGGGTTAGGGTTAGGGTTAGGTTGAGTTTTAGGGTAAGTATAAGTGTTAGGGTTAGGGTTAGGTTTAGGGTTATGGTAAGGGTTAGGGTTAGGGTTAGGTTAGGGGTTAGGTAAGGGTAAGTGTTAGTGTCAGGGTGAGGGTTAGGTTAAGGGTAAGTGTTAGGGGTTAGGGTAAGGGTTAGGTTTAGGGGTTATTGTTAGGGTTAGGGTTAGGGTTAGGGTAACGGTTAGGGTTACGGGTTAGAGTTAGTGTTAGGGTTAGGTTAAGAGTTAATGTTAGGGTTAGTGTTTGGATAAATGTTAGTGTTAGGGTTAGGGTAAGTGTTAGCGTTAGGTTTAGGGTAAGGGTTACTGTTAGCTTTAGAGTAAGGGTAAGGTTTAGGGTTAGGTTTAGGGTTAGGGTAATGGTTAGGGTTAGGGTTAGGATTAGGGTAGGGATTACGGTAAGCGTAAGTGTTAGGGTTAGTGTTAGCGTTAGAATAAGGGTAAGGTTTAGGGTTAGGGTTAGGATTAGGGGTTAGGGTTAGTGTTAGGGTTAGGGTTAGGGTTAGGGTTAAGGTAAGGGCAAGGATGAGGGTTAGGGTTAGGGTTACGGTAAGGGCAAGGGCTAGGGTTAGGGTTAGGGTAAGTGTTAGGCTTAGGGTTAGGGTTACGGTTAGGGTTAGAGTTAGGTTTAGGGTTAGGGTAAGGGTAAGGGTTAGGGTTAGGTTTAGGGTAAGGGTTAGTGTTAGCTTTAGAGTAAGGGTAAGGTTTAGGGTTAGGTTTAGGGTTAGGGTAAGGGTTAGGGTTAGGGTTAGGATTAGGGTAGGGATTACGGTAAGCGTAAGTATTAGGGTTAGTGTTAGCGTTAGAATAAGGGTAAGGTTTAGGGTTAGTGTTAGGATTAGGGGTTAGGATTAGTGTTAGTGTTTGGGTTAGGGTTAGGGTTAAGGTAAGGGCAAGGATGAGGGTTAGGGTTAGGGTTACGGTAAGGGCAAGGGTTAGGGTTAGGGTTAGGGTAAGTGTTAGGCTTAGGGTTAGGGTTACGGTTAGGGTTAGAGTTAGGTTTAGGGTTAGGGTAAGGGTAAGTGTTAGGGTTAGGGTTAGGGTTAGGTTAAGGGTTAGGGTTAGGGGTTAGGGTTAATGTTAGGGTTAGGGTTAGGGGTTAGGGTTAGTGTTAGAGTTAGGTTAAGGGTTAGGGTTAGGTTTAGGGTTAGGGTTAGGGTTAGGATAAGGGTTAGGGTTAGGGTTAGTATTAGGGTTAGGGTTAGGGTAAGGGTAAGTGTTAGGGTTAGGTTTAGGTTTAGGGTTAGGGTTAGGGTAAGGGTTAGGGTTAGGATTAAGGTTAGGTTTAGGATTGGGCGTAAGGATAGGTTTAGGTTTAGGGTAAGGGTAAGTGTTAGGGTTAGGGTTAGGGTTAGGGTAAGTGTTAGGGTAAGGTTAAGGTTTAGGGTTAGTGTTAGGGTTAAGGTAAGGTTAAGGATTAGGGTTAGGGTTAGGGTTAGGTTTAGGGTAAGGGTTAGGGTTAGGTTAAGTGTAAGGGTAAGGTTTAGGTTTAGGTTTAGGGTTAGGGTTAGGGTTAGCTTTAATGTTAGGGTTAGGGTTAGGGTTAGGGTTAGGGTTAGGGTTAGGGTAAGGGTTAGGGTTAGTGTTAGGGTTAAGGTTAGCTTTAGGATCAGCGTTAGAGTAAGGGTATGGGTTAGGGTTAGGGTTAGTGTTAGGTTTACTGTTGGGGTTGAGGTTATGTTTATTGTTAGGGTTAGGGTTAGGGTTAGGTTTAGGGTTATGTTTTGGGTTAGGGTTAGGGTTAGGTTTAGGGTTACGGTAAGCGTATGTGTTAGGGTTAGGGTTAGGGTTAGGGTTTGGTTTAGGGTAAGGGTTAGGGTTAGCGTTAGGGTAAGTGTAAGGGTTAGGGTTAGTGTTAGGGGTTAGGGTTAGGGTCAGGGTTTGGGTTAGGGTTTGGTTTATGGTAAGGGTTAGGGTTAGGTTTAGGGTAAGGGTAAAGTTTAGGGTTAGGGTTAGGGTTAGGGTTAGGTTTAGGGTAAGGGTAAGGGTTAGGGTTAAGGTTACGTTTAGGCTTAGGGTAAGGATAAGGGTTAGGGTTAGGGTTAGGGGTTTGGTAAGGTTTAGGGTTAGGGTTAGTGTTGTTGGTAGGGTAAGGATAAGTGTTAGGGTTAGTGTTATGGTTAGCATAAGGGTAAGGGTCAGGGTTAGGGTTAGGGGTTAGTGTTAGGGTTAGGGTTAGGGTAATCGTTAGGGTTAGGGGTTAGGGTTAGTGTTAGGGTTAGGGATAGGGTTAGGATAAGGGTTAGGGTTCGGGTTCTGGTTAGGGTTAGTGTAAGTGTAAGTGTTAGGTTAGGGTTAGGGTTAGGGTTAGGGGTAGGGTTAGGGTTAGGGTATGAGTTAGGGTTAGGGTTAGGTTTAGGGTTGGGGTTAAGGTTAGGGTAAGGGTAAGAGTTAGGGTTAGGGTTAGGGTTAGTGTTAGGATTAGGTTAAGAGTTAGTGTTAGGGTTAGGGTTAGTGTTGGGGTTAAGGTTAAGATTAGGGTAAGGGTTAGGACTAGGGTTAGGGTTAGGGGTTAGGGTTAGGGTTAGGTTTAGGGTTAGGTTTAGGGTAAGGGCAAGGGTTAGGGTTAGGGTTAGGGTTAAGTTTAGGGTTAGGGTTAGTTTTAGGGTTAGGATTAGGTTTAGGGTTAGGATAAGGGTAAGGGTTAGGTTTAGGGTTAGGGTTATTGTTAATTTTAGGATTAGGGTTAGGTTAGGTTTAGGGTAAGGGTTAGGTTTAGCTTTAGGGTTACGTTTAGGCTTAGGGTTAGGTTAAGGGTATGTGTTAGTGTTAGGATTAGGGTTAGGGTTAGCGTTAGGCTAAGGGTAAGGGTTAGGGTTATGTTTAGGGATAAGTTAAGGGTAAGGGTTAGGGTTAGGGTTAGGGTTATGTTTAGGGTAAGGGTTAGGTTTAGGGTTAGGGTTAGGTTTAGGGTTGGGGTTAAGGTTAGGGTTAGGGTTAGGGTAAGGGTAAAGGTTAGGGTTGGGGTTAGGGTTAGGGTAATTGGTAGGGTTAGGGTTAGGGTTAGTGTTGGGGTTAAGGTTTGGGTTAGGGTTAGGTTTAGGGTTAGGGTTAGGGTTAGGGTTAGGGTTAGGGTTAAGTTTAGGGTTAGGGTTAGGGTAAGTGTAAGGGTTAGTGTTAGAGTTACGGTTAGGGTAAGAGTTAGGTTTATGGTTAGGGTTAATTTTGGGGTTAAGGTTAAGTTTAGGGTAAGGGTTTGGGTTAGGGTTAGGGTTAGGTTTAGCGTAAGGTTTATGGTTAGTTTCGGGTTAAGTGTATGGTTTAGGGTTAGGGTTAGAGTTAGGGTTAGGTAAGGGTAAGAGTTAGGGGTAGGGTTAGGGTTAGGTTTAGGGTTAGGGTAAGGGTTAGTGTAAAGGTAAGGGTTAGGGTTAGGGTTAGGGTTACGGTTTAGGGTTAGGGTTAGGGTTATTGGTTAGGTTTAGGGTTAGGTTTAGGGTAAGGGTTAGGGTTAGGGGTTGGGGTTAGTGTTAGTGTTAGTTTAAGGGTTAGGGTTAGGTTTAGGGTTACGGATAGGATAAGGGTTAGGGTTAGGGTTAGTCTTAGGGTTAGGGTAAGTGTTAGCGTTAGGGTAGTGTTAGGGTTAAGGTAAGGGTTTGGGTTAGGATTAGGGTTAGAGCAAGGTTAAGGGTTAGGGTTAGGGTTAGGGTTATCTTTAGGTTTACGGTTAGGGTTAGGGTAAGGGTAAGGATTAGGGTTAAGGTTAGGGTTAGGGTGAGGTTAAGGGTTAGGGTTAGGGTTAGGATAAGGGTAATGTTTAGGGTTAGGATTAGGGTTAGGGTTAGGGTAAGGGCAAGGGTTAGGGTTAGGGTTAGGGTTAAGTTTACGGTTAGGGTTAGTTTTAGGGTTAGGATTAGGTTTAGGGTTAGGATAAGGGTAAGGGTTAGGTTTAGGGTTAGGGTTATTTTTAATTTTAGGATTAGGGTTAGGTTAGGTTTAGGGTAAGGGTAAGGGTTAGGGTTAAGGTTAGGTTTAGGCTTAGGGTAAGGATAAGGGTTAGGGTTAGGGTTAGGGTTAGGGTTAGGGGTTTGGTAAGGGTTAGGGTTAGGGTTAGTGTTGTTGGTAGGGTAAGGATAAGTGTTAGGGTTAGTGTTATGGTTAGCATAAGGGTAAGGGTCAGGGTTAGGGTTATTGTTAGGGGTTAGGGTTAGGGTTCGGGTTAGGGTAATCGTTAGGGTTAGGGGTTAGGGTTAGTGTTAGGGTTAGGGATAGGGTTAGGATAAGGGTTAGGGTTCGGGTTCTGGTTAGGGTTAGTGTAAGTGTAAGTGTTAGGTTAGGGTTAGGGTTAGGGTTAGGGGTAGGGTTAGGGTTAGGGTATGAGTTAGGGTTAGGGTTAGGTTTAGGGTTGGGGTTAAGGTTAGGGTAAGGGTAAGGGTTAGGGTTAGGGTTAGTGTTAGGATTAGGTTAAGAGTTAGTGTTAGGGTTAGAGTTAGTGTTGGGGTTAAGGTTAAGATTAGGGTAAGGGTTAGGACTAGGGTTAGGGTTAGGGGTTAGGGTTAGGGTTAGGTTTAGGGTTAGGTTTAGGGTAAGGGCAAGGGTTAGGGTTAGGGTTAGGGTTAAGTTTGGGGTTAGGGTTAGTTTTAGGGTTAGGATTAGGTTTAGGGTTAGGATAAGGGTAAGGGTTAGGTTTAGGGTTAGGGTTATTGTTAATTTTAGGATTAGGGTTAGGTTAGGTTTAGGGTAAGGGTAAGGGTTAGGGTTAAGGTTAGGTTTAGGCTTAGGGTAAGGATAAGGGTTAGGGTTAGGGTTAGGGTTAGGGGTTTGGTAAGGGTTAGGGTTAGGGTTAGTGTTGTTGGTAGGGTAAGGATAAGTGTTAGGGTTAGTGTTATGGTTAGCATAAGGGTAAGGGTCAGGGTTAGGGTTATTGTTAGGGGTTAGGGTTAGGGTTAGGGTTAGGGTAATCGTTAGGGTTAGGGGTTAGGTTAGTGTTAGGGTTAGGGATAGGGTTAGGATAAGGGTTAGGGTTCGGGTTCTTGTTAGGGTTAGGGTAAGTGTAAGTGTTAGGTTAGGGTTAGGGTTAGGGGTAGGGTTAGGGTTAGGGTATGAGTTAGGGTTAGGGTTAGGTTTAGGGTTGGGGTTAAGGTTAGGGTAAGGGTAAGAGTTAGGGTTAGGGTTAGGGTTAGTGTTAGGATTAGGTTAAGAGTTAGTGTTAGGGTTAGGGTTAGTGTTGGGGTTAAGGTTAAGATTAGGGTAAGGGTTAGGACTAGGGTTAGGGTTAGGGGTTAGGGTTAGGGTTAGGGTTAGGGTTAGGTTTAGGGTAAGGGCAAGGGTTAGGGTTAGGGTTAGGGTTAAGTTTAGGGTTAGGTTAGTTTTAGGGTTAGGATTAGGTTTAGGGTTAGGATAAGGGTAAGGGTTAGGTTTAGGGTTAGGGTTATTGTTAATTTTAGGATTAGGGTTAGGTTAGGTTTAGGGTAAGGGTTAGGTTTAGCTTTAGGGTTACGTTTAGGCTTAGGGTTAGGTTAAGGGTATGTGTTAGTGTTAGGATTAGGGTTAGGGTTAGCGTTAGGCTAAGGGTAAGGGTTAGGGTTATGTTTAGGGATAAGTTAAGGGTAAGGGTTAGGGTTAGGGTTAGGGTTATGTTTAGGGTAAGGGTTAGGTTTAGGGTTAGGGTTAGGTTTAGGGTTGGGGTTAAGGTTAGGGTTAGGGTTAGGGTAAGGGTAAAGGTTAGGGTTGGGGTTAGGGTTAGGGTAATTGTTAGGGTTAGCGTTAGGGTTAGTGTTGGGGTTAAGGTTTGGGTTAGGGTTAGGTTTAGGGTTAGGGTTAGGGTTAGGGTTAGGGTTAAGTTTCGGGTTAGGGTTAGGGTAAGTGTAAGGGTTAGTGTTAGGGTTACGGTTAGGGTAAGAGTTAGGTTTATGGTTAGGGTTAATTTTGGGGTTAAGGTTAAGTTTAGGGTAAGGGTTTGGGTTAGGGTTAGGGTTAGGTTTAGCGTAAGGTTTATGGTTAGTTTCGGGTTAAGTGTATGGTTTAGGGTTAGGGTTAGAGTTAGGGTTAGGTAAGGGTAAGAGTTAGGGGTAGGGTTAGGGTTAGGTTTAGGGTTAGGGTAAGGGTTAGTGTATAGGTAAGGGTTAGGGTTAGGATTAGGGTTAGAGCAAGGTTAAGGGTTAGGGTTAGGGTTAGGGTTATCTTTAGGTTTACCGTTAGGGTTAGGGTAAGGGTAAGGATTAGGGTTAAGGTTAGGGTTAGGGTGAGGTTAAGGGTTAGGGTTAGGGTTAGGATAAGGGTAATGGTTAGGGTTAGGGTTAGGGTTAGGGTAAGGGTTAGGGTAATTGTTAGGGTTAAGGTTAGCTCTAGGGTTAGAGTTAGGGTAAGGGTGTGGGTTAGGGTCAGGGTTAGGTTAGGTATAGTGTTGGGGTTAAGGTTATGGTTAGGGTTAGGTTTAGGGTTAGGGCTAGGTTTAGGGTTAGGTTTTGGGTTAGGGTTAGGGTTAGGGTTAGTGTAAGTGTATGTGTTAAGGTTAGGGTTAGAGTTGGGGTTAGGGTTAGCGTTAGGGCAAGTGTAAGGGTTAGGGTTAGGGTTAGGAGTTAGGGTAAGGGTCAGGGTTAGGGTTAGGGTTAGGTTTAGGGTAAGGGTAAGGTTTAGGGTTAGGGTTAAGTTTAGGGTTAGGTTAATGGTAAGGGTTAGGGTTAGGGTTACGTTTACGTTAGGGTAAGGGTAAGGGTTAGGGTTAGTGTTAGGGATAGGGTTAGGTTTTAGAAAGGGTTAGGGTTAGGGTTAGGGTTGTTGGTAGGGTAAGGGTAAGTGTTAGGGTTAGTGTTATGGTTAGGATAATGGTAAGGGTTAGGGTTAAGGTTAGGGTTAGGGGTTAGGGTTAGGGTTAGGGTTAGGGTAATCGTTAGGGTTAGGGGTTAGGATTAGTGTTAGGGTTAGGGATAGGGTTAGGATAAGGGTTAGGGTTCGGGTTCTGGTTAGGGTTAGGGTAAGTGTGTTAGGTTAGGGTCATGGTTAGGGGTAGGGTTAGTGTAAGGGTTAGGGTTAGGGTTAGGTTTAGGTTTAGGGTTGTGGTTAAGGTGAGGGTTAGTGTTATGGTGAGGGTAAGGGTTAGAGTTAGGGTTAGGGTTAGCATTAGGGTAAGGGTAAGGTTTAGGGTTAGGGTTAGGGTTAGGGGTTACGGTTAGGGTTAGGTTTAGGGTTAGGGTTAGTGTAAGGGTAAGGGATAGATTTGGGGATAGGGTAAGGGTTAGGGTTAGGTTTAGGGTTAGGGTTAGGGTAAGCTAAAGGGTTAGGGTTAGGGTAAGTGTTAAGGTTAGGGTTATGGTTAGGGTTAGGGTTAGGGTAACTGTAAGGTTAGGGTTAGGGTAAGGGTAAGGATTAGGGTTAGGGTTAGTGTTAGGGTTAGGGTTACGGCAAGGGTAAGGTTTAGGGTTAAGGTTAGGTTTAGGGTTAGTTTTAGGGTTAGGTTTAGGATTAGGGTTAGTGTTGGGGTTAACGTTAGGGTTAGGGTAAGGGTTAGGTTTAGGGTTAGGGTTAGGTTTAGCGTAAGGGTTAGGGTTAGGTTTCAGGTAAGGGTAAGGTTTAGGGTTTGGGTTGGGGTTAGTGTTAGGATAAGGGTAAGAGTTAGGTTTAGTGTTCGGCTTAAGGTTAGGGTTAGGGTTAGGTTTAGGGTTAGGTTTAGGGTTAGCTTTAGGGTTACGTTTAGGGTTAGTGTTAGGTTAAGTGTATGTGTTAGTGTTAGTGTTAGGGTTAGGGTTAGCGTTAGGGTAAGGGTAAGGGTTAGGGTTAGGTTTAGGGATAAGGTAAGGGTAAGGGTTAGGTTAGGGTTAGGGTTAGGTTTAGGGTAATGGTTAGGTTTAGGGTTAGGGTTAGGTATAGGGTTGGGGTAAGGGTAACGGTTAGGGTTAATGTTAGGGTTAGGGTTAGGGGTTAGGTAAGGGTTAGGGTTGGGGTTAGGGTTGTTGGTAGGGTAAGGATAAGTGTTAGATTAGTGTTATGGTTAGGATAAGGGTAAGGGTTAGGGTTAGGGTTAGGGTAAGGGGTTACGGTTAGGGTTAGGGTTATTGTAATCTTTAGGGTTAGGTGTTAGGGTTAGTGTTAGGGTTAGGGATAGGGTTAGGATAAGGGTTAGGGTTCGGGTTCTGGTTAGAGTTAGGGTAAGTGTAAGTGTTAGGGTTAGGGTTAGGTTTAGGTTTAAGGTTAGGGTTAGGGCAAGGGTTAGGGTTAGGGTTAGGTTTAGGGTTGGGGTTAAGGTTAGGGTTAGGGTTAGGGTAAGGGTAAGGGTTAGGGTTTGGATTAGGGTTAGCATTAGGGTAAGGGTAAGGGTTAGGATTAGGGTTAGGGGTTACGGTTAGGGTTAGGTTTAGGGTTAGGGTTAGGGTAAGGGTAAGGAATAGGGTTAGGGATAGGGTAAGGGTTAGGGTTAGGTTTAGGGTTAGGGTTAGGGTAAGCGAAAGGGTTAGGGTTAGGTTTAGGGTTAGGGTAAGGGTTAGGGTTAGGGTTACGTTAAGGGGAAGGGTTACGGTGAAGGTTAGGTTTAGGTTTAGTTTTAGGGTTAGGGTTAGGTTTAGGGTTAGTGTTGGGGTTAAGGTTAGGGTTAGGGTAAGGGTTAGGGTTAGGGTTAGGGTTAGGTTTAGTGTAAGGTTTAGGGTTAGGTTTCTTGTAAGGGTAAGGTTTAGGGTTAGGGTTAAGGTTAGGGTTAGGATAAGGGTAAGATTTAGGTTTAGTGTTGGGGTTAAGGTTAGGGTTAGGATTAGGGTGAGGGTTAGGGTTAACTTTAGGGTTAGCTTTAGGGTTACGTTTAGGGTTAGTTTTAGATTAAGGGTATGTGTTAGTGTTAGGGTTAGGGTTAGGGTTAGCCTTAGGGTAAGGGTAAGGGTTAGGGTTAGGTTTAGGGATAAAGTAAGGGTCAGAGTTAGGGTTAGGGTTAGGGTTAGGGTTAGGGTAATGGTTAGATTTAGGGTTAGGGATAGGTTTAGGGTTGGGGTTAAGGTTAGGGTTAGGGTTAGGGTTAGGGTTAGTGTTAGGGGTTAGGGTAAGGGTCAGGGTTAGGGTTAGGGTTAGGTTAAGGGTTAAGGTTAGGGTTAGGGTAAGTGTTAACGTTAGGGTTAGGGTTAGGGTTAGGTTTAGGGTTAGGGTAACTGTAAGGTTAAGGTTAGGGTAAGTGTAAGGGTTAGGGTTAGTGTTAGTGTTAGGATTAGGGTAAGAGTTAGTGTTAGGGTTAGGGTTAGTGTTGGGGTTAAGGTTAGGATTAGGGTAAGGGTTAGGGTTAGGGTTAGGGTTAGGGTTAGGATTAGGTTTAGGGTTAGGGTTAGGGTAAGGGTAAGGAATAGGGTTAGGGATAGGGTAAGGTTAGGGTTAGGTTTAGGGTTAGGGTTAGGTTTAGGGTTAGGGTTAGGGTAAGTATTAAGTTTAGGGTTAGGGTTAGAGTTAAGGTTAGGGTAACTGTAAGGTTAGGGTTAGGGTAAGGGTAAGGGTTAGGGTTAGAGTTACGGTAAGGGTTAGGTTTAGGATTAGGGTGAGGGTAAGGGTAAGGAATAGGGTTAGGGATAGGGTAAGGTTAGGGTTAGGTTTAGGGTTAGGGTTAGGGTAAGCGAAAGGGTTAGGGTTAGGGTTAGGGTTAGGGTAAGGGTTAGGGTTAGGGTTACGGTAAGGGGAAGGGTTAGGGTTAAGGTTAGGTTTAGGGTTAGTTTTAGGGTAAGGGTTAGGATTAGGGTTAGTGTGGGGGTTAAGTTTAGGGTTAGGGTAAGGGTTAGGTTTAGGGTTTGGGTTAGGTTTAGCGTAAGGTTTAGGCTTAGGTTTCTTGTAAGGGTAAGGTTTAGGGTTAGGGTTAGGGTTAGGCTTAGAGTTAGGATAAGGGTAAGAGTTAGGTTTAATGTTAGTGTTAAGGTTAGGGTTAGGTTTAGGGTTAGCTTTAGGGTTACGTTTAGGGTTAGTGTTAGGTTAAGGGTAGGTCTTAGTGTTAGGGTTAGGGTTAGGGTTAGCATTAGGGTAAGGGTAAGGTTTAGGGTTAGGTTTAGGGATAAGGTAAGGGTAAGGGTTAGGGTTAGGGTTAGGTTTGGGTTTAAGGTAATGGTTAGGTTTAGGGTTAGGGATAGGTTTAGGGTTAGGGTTAATGTTAGGGTTAGGGTTATGGTTAGGGTAAGTTTTGGGGTTAGGGTTGGGGTTAGGTTTAGTGTTGGGGTTAAGGTTAGGGTTAGGGTTAGGGTGAGGGTAAGGGTTAGAGTTAGGGTTAGGGTTAGCATTAGGGTAAGGGTAAGGGTTAGGGTTAAGGTTAGGGTTAGGGGTTACCGTTAGGGTTAGGTTTAGGTTTAGGGTTAGGGTAAGGGTAAGGGATAGGGTTAGGGATAGGGTAAAGTTTAGGGTTAGGTTTAGGGTTAGGGTTAAGGTAAGCAAAAGGGTTAGGGTTAGGGTTAGCGTTAGGTTTAGTGTTGGGGTTAAGGTTAGGTTTAGGGTTAGGGTTAGGTTTAGTGTTAGGGTTAGGTTTAGGGTTAGGGTAAGTGTTAAGTTTAGGGTTAGGGTTAGAGTTAGGGTTAGGATAACTGTAAGGTTAGGGTTAGGGTAAGGGTAAGGGTTAGGGTTAGAGTTAGTGTTAGGGTAAGGGTTAGGGGTAAGGTTAGGTTTAGTGTTAGTTTTAGGTTTAGGGTTAGGATTAGGGTTAGTTTTGGGGTTAAGGTTAGGGTTAGGGTAAGGGATAGGGTTAGGGTTAGAGTTAGGTTTAGCGTAAGGGTTAGGGTTAGGTTTCGGGTAAGGAAAGGTTAAGGTTAGGGTTAGGGTTAGGGTTAGGATAAGGGTAAGAGTTAGGTTAAGTGTTGGGGGTTAAGGTCAGTGTTAGGGTTACGGTTAGGGTTAGGTTTAGGGTTAGCTTTTGGGTTACTTTTAGGTTAGTGTTAGATTAAGAGTATGTGTTTGTGTTAGGGTTAGGGTTAGAGTTAGTGTTAGGGTAAGGATAAGGGTTAGGGTTAGGTTTAGGGATAAGTTAAGGGTAAGGGTTAGGGTTAGGGTTAGGTTTAGGGTAAGGATTAGGGTTAGTTTTAGGGTTAGGCAAGGGTTAGGGTTAGGGTTAGGGTTAGGGTAAGTGTTAGGGGTAGGGTTAGGTTTAGGGTTAGGGTAACTGTAAGGTTAGGGTTAGGGTAAGGGTAACGGTTAGTTTTTGGGTTAGTGTTAGGTTTACGTTAGGGTTAGGATTAGGGTTAGGGTTACGGTAAGGGTAAGGTGTAGGGTTAAGGTTAGGGTTAGGGTTAGTATTAGGGTTAGGGTTAGGGTAAGGGTAAGGGTTGGGGTTAGGATTAGGGTTAGGGTTAGGTTAAGGGTTAGGGTTAGGGTTAGGTTTACGGTTAGGCTTAGGATAAGAGTAAGGGTTAGGGTTAGGGTTAGGGTTAGGGTAAGGGTAAGGGTAGGGTTAGGATTAGGGTTAGGGTTAGGGTAAGGGTTAGGGTTAGGGTTAGGGTTAAGGTTAGGTTTAGTGTTAGCGTTAGGGTAAGGGTATGGTTTAGGGTTAGGGTTAGGTTTCGGTTTAGTGTTGGGTTTATGGTTAGGGTTAGGGTTAGGGTTAGGGTTATGTTTAGGGTAAGGTTTTGGGTTAGGGTTAGGGTTAGGGTTAGGGTAAGGGTATGTGTTAGGGTTAGGGTTTGGGTTAGGGTTAGTGTAGCGTTAGGGTAAGTGTAAGGGTTAGGTTTAGGGTTAGGGTTAAGATGAGGGTAAGGGTCAGGGTTAGGGTTAGGGTTAGGGTAAGGTTTAGGGTTAGGTTTAGGGTAAGGGTAAGGTTTAGGGTTAGGGTTAGTGTTAGGGTAAGGGTAAGAGTTAGGGTTAGGGTTCGGGTTAGGGTAAGGGTTAGGGTTAGGGTTAGGTTTTGGTTAGGCTAAGGATAAGTGTTAGGTTAGCGTTATGTTTAGAATAAGGGTAAGGTTTAGGGTTAGGGTTAGGGGTTAGGGTTAGGGTTAGGCTTAGGGTTAGGTATAGCGTTAGGGTAAGGGTAAAGGTTAGGGTTAGGTTTAGGGTTAAGGTAATGGTAAGGTTTAGGGTTAGGGTTAGGGTTAGTGTTAGTTTTAGGGTAAGGGTTAGGTTTAGGGTTAGGATTAGGTTTAGGGTTGGGGTTAAGATTAGGGTTAGGGTTAGGGTAAGGGTAAAGTTTAGGGTTAGGGTTAGGGTAAGTGTTAGTGTTAGGGTTAGGTTAAGTGTTGGGGTTAAGGTTAGGGTTAGGGTAAGGGTTAGGCTGAGGGTTAGGGTTAGGTTTAGGGTTGGGGTTAAGGTTAGGATTAGGGTTAGGGTAAAAATAAGGGTTAGTTTTTGGGTAAGAGTTGGTGTTATGGTTAGGGTAGTGTTGGGCTTAAGGTTAAGGTTAGGGTAAGGGTTAGGTTTAGGATAGGGTTCGGGGTTAGCGTTAGGGTTAGGGTTAGGGTTAGGTTTATGGTTAGGGTTAGGGTTAGGATTATGGTTAGCGTTAGGATAAGGGTTAGGGTTAGGGTTAGGGTTAGGGTTAGAGTTAGGGTTAAGGTTAGGGTTACGGTTACGGTAAGGGTAAGGGTTTGGTTAGGGTTGGGTTAGGGTAAGTGTTAGGGTAAGTTTAGGTTTAGGGTTAGTGGAAGGGATAGGGTTAGGGTTATGATTAGGGTAGGGATTAGGGTAAGGGTAATTGTTAGGTTAGGGTTAGGGTTAGAATAAGGGTAAGGGTTAGGGTTAGGGTTAGTGTTAGGGGTTAGGTTTAATTTTAGGGTTAGGGTTAGGTTTAGGGGTAGGGTTAGGGTAAGGGCAAGATTTATGGTTAGGGTTAGGGTTAAGGTTAGGGTTATGGTTAGGGTTAGGTTTAGTTTTAGGGTTTGGGTAAGGGTAAGGGTAGGGTTAGGGTTAGTGTTAGGGTTAAGGTTAGGGTTAGGGTTAGGGTTAAGGTTAGGGTTAGGGTTAGGGTTAGGGTAAGGGTAAGGGTTAGGGATAGAGTTAGGGTTAGGGTTAGGGTTAGACAGATTTAGGGTTAGGGTAAGGGTAAGGTTTACGTTTAGGGTTAGTGTTAGGGTAAGGGTTAGCGTTAGGGTTAGGGTTAGGGTTAGGGTAAGGGTTATGGTTAGGGTTAGGTTTAGGGTTAGGGTTAGGGTTAGGGTTAGGGTTAGGGTAAGTGTTGGGGTTAGGGTTAGGGTAACTGTAAGGTTAGAGTTAGGGTAAGGGTGAGGGTTAGGGTTAGGGTTAGTGTAAGATTTAGGGTTAGGGTTAGGGTTAGGGTTACGGTAAGGGTAAGGGTTAGGGATAAGTTTAGGGTTAGGGTTAGTTTTAGGGTTAGGGTTAGGGTTAGGGTTAGGGTAAGGGTAAGGGTTAGGGTTAGGATTAGGGTTAGGGTTAGGTTAAGGGATAGGGTTAGGTTTAGTGTTATCGTTTAGGGTTAGGGTAAGAGTAAGGGCTAGGGTTAGGGTTAGGGTTAGTTTTAGGGTAAGGGTAAGGGTTAGGGTTAAGGTTAGGGTTAGGGTTAGGTTTAGCGTTATGGTTATTGTTAGGATAAGGGTAAGTGTTAGGGTTAGGATTAGGATTAGGGTCAGGTTAAGGGTTAGCGTTGGTATTAGGGTTAAGGTTAGGTTTAGGGTTGGCGTTAGGGTAAGGGTATGGGTTAGGGTTAGGTTTAGTGTTGGTGTTAAGTTTAGGGTTAGGGTTAGGGTTTGGGTTAGGTTTAGGATTAGGTTTAGGTTTACGGTTAGGGTTAGGGTTAGGGTTAGGGTAAGGGTATGTGTTAGGGTTAGGGTTAGTGTTAGGGTTAAGATAAGGGTAAGTGTTAGGGTTAGGGTTAAGGTTAGGTTTAGGGTAAGGTTTAGGGTTAGGTTTAAGGTAAGGGTAAGGTTTAGGGTTAGGGTTAGGGTTACGGTTAGGGTAAGGTTAAGGGTTAGGGTTAGGGTTAGGTTTAGGGTTAGGTTTGGGGTTAGGTTTAGGGTTAGGGTTTGGCTTAGGGTTAGGTTTAGGGTTAGGGTAAGGGTTAGGTTTAGGTTTAGGGTGAGGTTATGGGTCAGGGTTAGGGGTTAGCTTTAGGATTAGGATTAGGGTAAGGGTTAGGGTTAGTGTTAGGGTTAGGGTAAGGTTTAGGTTTAGGGTTAGGGTTAGGGTTAGGGTAACTGTAAGGTTAGGGTTAGGGTAAGGGTAAGGGTTAAGGTTAGGGTAAGTGTTAGGTTTAGGGTTAGGGTTAGGGTTAGGGTTAGGGTTACGGTAAGAGTAAGGTTAGGGTTAAGGTTAGGGTTAGGGTTAGTTTTAGGGTTAGGGTTAGGGTTAGGGTAAGGGTTAGGGTTAGGATTAGGGTTAGGGTTAGTTTAAGGGTTAGGGTTAGGGTTAGGGTTAGGTTTACGTTTAGGGTTAGGGTAAGAGTAAAGGTTAGGGTTATGATTAGGGTTAGGGTTAGGTTTAGGGTAAGGGTAAGGGAAAGGGTTAGGGTTAGGGTTAGGGTTAGATATAGGGTAAGGGTAAGGGTTAGGGTTAGGGTTAGTGTAAGGGTTAGTGTTAGCTTTAGGGTTAGGGTTACGTTTAGGGTTAGGGTTAGGGTAAGGGTTAGGGTTAAGGTTAGGGTAAGGGTTAGGTTTAGGGTTAGGGTTAGGGTTAGGATAAGCGTAAGGGTTTTGGTTAGGATTAGGGTTAGGTTTAGTGTAAGGGTTAGGTTTAGGGTTAGGGTTAAGATTAGGTTTAGGGTTAGCGTTAGGGTAAGGGTATGGCTTAGTGTTAGGGTTAGGTTTAGTGTTGGTGTTAAGGTTAGGGTTAGGGTTAGGTTTAGGGTTATGTTTAGGGTTAGGTTTTGGGTTAGGGTTAGGGTTAGGGTTAGGGTAAGGGTATGTGTTAGGGTTAGGGTTAGGGTTAGGGTTAGCGTTAGAGTAAGTGTAAGGTTAGGGTTAGGGTTAGGGTTAAGATAAGGGTAAGGGTTAGGGTTAGGGTTAGGGTTAGGGTTAGGTTTCAGGTAAGGTTTAGGGATAGGTTTATGGTAAGGGTAAGGTTTTGGGTTAGGGTTAGGATTAGGGTTAGGGTAAGGGTAAGGGTAAGGGTTAGGGTTAGGGTTAGGGTTAGGGTAAGTGTTAGCGTTAGGGTTAGGGTTAGGGTTAGGGTAACAGTAAGGTTAGGGTAAGGGTAAGGGTAAGGGTTAGGGTTAGGGTTAGTGTTAGGTTTAGGGATAGGGTTAGGGTTAGGGTTTGGGATACGGTAAGGGTAAGGGTTAGGGTTAAGGTTAGGGATCGGGGTAGTTTTAGGGTTAGGTTTAGGGTTAGGTTAAGGTTAAGGATTAGGGTTAGGATTAGGTTTAGGTTTACATTAAGCGTTAGGGTTAGGGTTAGGGTTAGGGTTAGGTTTACGGTTAGGGTTAGGGTAAGAGTAAGGGTTAGGGTTAGGGTTAGGGTTAGGTTAAGGTTTAGGGTAAGGGTAAGGGTTAGGGTTAGGGTTAGTGTTAGGGTTAGTGTTAGGTTTAGGGTTACGGTTAGGGTTAGGTAAGGTTAAGGGTTATTGTTAAGGTTAGGGTTAGGGTTAGGATAAGGTTAAGGGTAGGGTTAGGATTAGGGTTAGGTTTAGGGTAAGGGTTAGGGTTAGGGTTAGGGGTTATGGTTCGGGTTAGGGGTTAGGGTTAGTGTTAGGGTTAGGTTAAGGGTTAGGGGTAGGGATAGGGTTAGGATAAGAGTTAGGGTTCGGGTTCGGGTTCGGGTTCGGGTTAGGGTTAGGGTTAGGGTTAGGTTTAGGGTTGGGGTTAAGATTAGGGTTAGGGTTAGGGTTAGGGTTAGTTTTAGGGTTAGGATTAGGGTATGGATTAGGGTTAGTGTTAGGGTTAGGGAAAGGGTTAGGGTTAGGGTTAGGGTAAGTGTTAGGGGTAGGGTTAGGGTTAGGTTATGAGTCAGGGTTAGGGGTTAGGGTTAGGGTTAGGGTTAAGGTTAGGTTTAGGTTTAGCGTTAGGGTAAGGGTATGGGTTAGGGTTAGGGTTAGGGTTAGGTTTAGTGTTGGGGTTAAGGTTAGGCTTAGTGTAAGGGTTATGGTTTGGGTTAGGCTTAGGGTTAGGTTTAGGGTTTCGGTTAGGGTTAGGGTTAGGGTAAGGGTATGTGTTAGGTTTAGGGTTAGTGTTAGGGTTACGGTGAGCGTTAGGGTAAGTGTAAGGGTTATGGTTAGGGTTAAGATAAAGGTAAGGGTTAAGGTTAGGGTTAGGGTTAGGTTTAGGGTAAGGTTTAGGGTTAGGTTTAGGGTAAGGGTAAGGTTTAGGGTTAGGGTTAGGGTTAGGTTTAGGGTTAGGATAAGGCTAGGGTTTAGGGTGAGGGTTAGGTTAGGGTTAGGGATTGGGTTAGGGTTAGTTTTAGGGTAAGGGTTAGGTTTAGGTTAAGGGTTAGGTTATGGGTCAGGGTTAGGGGTTAGGTTTAGGGTTAGGATTAGGGTAAGGATTAGGGTTAGTGTTAGGGTTAGGGCAAGGGTTAGGGTTAGGGTTAGGGTTAGGGTAAGTGTTAGGGGTAAGGTTAGGGTTACGGTTAGGGTAACTGTAAGGTTAGGGTTAGGGTAAGGGTAAGGGTTAGTTTTTGGGCTAGTGTTAGGTTTACGTTTGGGTTAGGATTTGGGTTAGGGTTACGGTAAGGGTAAGGTTTAGGGTTAAGGTTAGGGTTAGGGTTAGTATTAGGGTTATGGTTAGGGTAAGGGTAAGGGTTAGGGTTAGGTTTACGGTTAGGCTTAGGATAAGAGTAAGGGTTAGGGTTAGGGTTAGGGTTAGGGTTAGGGTTAGGGTAAGGGTAAGGGTAAGGGTAAGTTTTAGGGTTAGTGTTAGGGTTAGTGTTAGGTTTAGGGTTAGGGTTAGGGTTAGGGTAAGGGTAAGGGTTAGGGTTAGGGTTAGGGTGAGGGTAAGTGTTAGGGTTAGGGTTAGGGTTTAGGTTAACTGTAAGGTTAGGGTTAGGGTAAGGGTAAGGGTTAGGGTTAGGGTTAGTGTTAGGTTTAGGGATAGGGTTAGGGTTAGGGTTTGGGATACGGTAAGGGTAAGGGTTAGGGTTAAGGTTAGGGTTCGGGTTAGTTTTAGGGTTAGGGTTAGGGTTAGGGTAAGGTTAAGGGTTAGGTTTAGGATTAGGTTTAGGGTTACATTAAGGGTTAGGGTTAGGGTTAGGGTTAGGTTTACGTTTAGGGTTAGGGTAAGAGTAAGGGTTAGTGTTAGGGTTAGGGTTAGGGAAAGGTTTAGGGTAAGGGTAAGGGTTAGGGTTAGGGTTAGGGTTAGGGTTAGGTTTAGGGTTAGGGTTAGGGTAAGGGTTAGGGTTAGGGTTAGGGTTAGGGTTAGGATAAGGGTCAGGGTAGGGTTACGATTAGGGTTAGGGTTAGGGTAAGGGTTAGGGTTAGGGTTAGGTTTAAGGTTAGGTTTAGTGTTATTGTTAGGGTAAGGGTATGGTTTAGGGTTAGGGTTAGGGTTCGGTTTAGTGTTGGGTTTAATGTTAGGGTTAGGATTAGGGTTAGGGTTAGGTTTAGGGTTAGGTTTTGGGTTAGGGTTAGGGTTAGGGTTAGGGTAAGGGTATTTGTTAGGGTAAGGGTTAGGGTTAGGGTTATTGTAGCGTTAGGGTAAGTGTAAGGGTTAGGTTTAGGGTTAGGGTTAAGATGAGGGTAAGGGTCAGGGTTAGGGTTAGGGTTAGGTTTAGGGTAAGGTTTACGATTAGGTTTAGGGTAAGGGTAAGGTTTAGGGTTAGGGTTAGGGTTAGGGTAATGGTAAGAGTTAGGGTTAGGGTTCGGATTAGGGTAAGGGTTAGGGTTAGGATTAGGTTTGGGGTTAGGGTAAGGATAAGTGTTAGGGTTAGCGTTATGTTTAGAATAAGGGTAAGGGTTAGGGTTAGGGGTTAGGGTTAGGGTTAGGGTAAGGGTAATCTTTAGAGTTAGGGGTTAGGGTTAGTGTTAGGGTTAGGTTAAGAGTTAGGGTTAGGGATAGGGTTAGGATAAGGGTTAGGTTTTGTGTTCGGGTTAGGGTTATGGTAAGTGTTAGGGGTAGGGTTAGGGTTAGGGTTAGGGTAACTGTAAGGTTAGGGTTAGGGTAAGTGTAAGTTGTAGTTTTAGGGTTAGGGTTAGAGTTAGATTTAGGGTTAGTGTAATGGTAAGGGATAGGGTTAGGGATAGATTAAGGGTTAAGGTTAGGTTTAGTGTTAGGGTTAGGGTAAGCGTAAGGGTTAGGGTTAGGGTAAGGGTTAGGGTTAGGGTTAGGTTTAGTGTTGGGGATAAGGTTAGGTTTAGGGTTAGGGTAAGGGTATGTGTTAGGGTTAGGTTTAGGGTTAGGGTTAGGGATAGCGTTAGGGTAAGGGTAAAGGTTAGGGTTAGGTTTAGGGTTAAGGTAATGGTAAGGTTTAAGGTTAGGGTTAGGGTTAGGGTTAGTTTTAGGGTAAGGGTTAGGTTTAGGGTTAGGGTTAGGGTTAGGGTTAGGGTAAGGGAAAAGGTTAGGGTTAGGGTTAGGGTAAGTGTTAGTGTTAGGGTTAGGGTTAGTGTTGGGGTTAAGGTTAGGGTTAGGGTAAGGGTTAGGCTGAGGGTTAGGATTAGGTTTAGGGTTGGGGTTAAGGTTAGGATTAGGGTTAGGGTAAAAATAAGGGTTAGGGTTCGGTAAGAGTTGGTGTTAGGGTTGGGGTGTGTTGGGCTTAAGGTTAGGGTTAAGGTAAGGGTTAGGTTTAGGATAGGGTTCGGGGTTAGCGTTAGGGTTAGGGTTAGGGTTAGGGTTAGAATAAGGGTTAGGGTTAGGGTTAGGCTTAGGGTTAGCGTAAGTGTTAGGGTTAGGTTTAGTGTTAGGGTTAAGGTTAGGGTTACAGTTAGGGTAAGGGTAAGGGTTTGGTTAGGGTTGGGGTTAGGGTAAGTGTTAGGGTAAGTGTTAGGGTTAGGGTTAGGGTAAGGGATAGGGTTAGGGTTATGATTAGGGTAGGCATTAGGGTAAGGGTAAGTGTTATGTTAGGGTTAGAGTTAGAATAAGGGTAAGGGTTAGGGTTAGGGTTAGTGTTAGGGGTTAGGGTTAATTTTAGGGTTAGGGTTAGGCTTAGGGGTAGGGTTAGGGTAAGGGCAAGGGTTATGGTTAGTGTTAGGGTTAAGGTTAGGGTTATGGTTAGGGTTAGGGTTAGGTTTAGTTTTAGGGTTTGGGTAAGGGTAAGGGTAGGGTTAGGGTTAGGGTTAGGG
Source organism: Megascapheus bottae (assembly GCA_024803745.1). NCBI lineage: Eukaryota > Metazoa > Chordata > Mammalia > Rodentia > Geomyidae > Megascapheus > Megascapheus bottae. The sequence goes on from JANJXV010000086.1 coordinate 1,598,353, forward strand.
TTAGGGTAAGGGTTAGGGTTAGGATTAGGTTTAGGGTTAGGGTTAGGGTTACGGTAAGGGTAAGGGTTAGGGTTAAGTTTAGGGTTAGGGTTAGTTTTAGGGTTAGGGTTAGGGTTAGGGTTAGGGTAAGGGTAAGGGTTAGGGTTAGGATTAGGGTTAGGGTTAGGTTAAGGGATAGGGTTAGGTTTAGGGTTATCGTTTAGGGTTAGGGTAAGAGTAAGGGCTAGGTTTAGGGTTAGGGTTAGTTTTAGGGTAAGGGTAAGGTTAGGGTTAGGGTTAGTGTTATGCTTAGTGTTAGGGTTAGGGTTAGGGTTAGGGTTAGGGTAAGGGTAAGGGTTAGGGTTAAGGTTAGGGTTATTTTTAGGTTTAGCGTTATGGTTATTGTTAGGATAAGGGTAAGTGTTAGGGTTAGGATTAGGATTAGGGTCAGGATAAGGGTTAGCGTTGGTATTAGGGTTAAGGTTAGGTTTAGGGTTGGCGTTACGGTAAGGGTATGTGTTAGGGTTAGGTTTAGTGTTGGTGTTAAGTTTAGGGTTAGGGTTAGGGTTAGGGTTTGGGTTAGGTTTAGGATTAGGTTTAGGTTTACGGTTAGGGTTAGGGTTAGGGTTAGGGTAAGGGTATGTGTTAGGGTTAGGGTTAGTGTTAGGGTTAAGATAAGGGTAAGCGTTAGGGTTAGGGTTAAGGTTAGGTTTAGGGTAAGGTTTAGGGTTAGGTTTAAGGTAAGGGTAAGGTTTAGGGTTAGGGTTAGGGTTACGGTTAGGGTAAGGTTAAGGGTTAGGGATAGGGTAAGGGTTAGGTTTAGGTTTAGGGTGAGGTTATGGGTCAGGGTTAGGGGTTAGCTTTAGGATTAGGATTAGGGTAAGGGTTAGGGTTAGTGTTAGGGTTAGGGTAAGGGTTAGGTTTAGGGTTAGGGTTAGGGTTAGGGTTAGGGTAACTGTAAGTTTAGGGTTAGGGTAAGGGTAAGGGTTAAGTTTAGGGTAAGTGTTAGGTTTAGGGTTAGGGTTAGGGTTAGGGTTAGGGTTACGGTAAGGGTAAGGTTAGGGTTAAGGTTAGGGTTAGGGTTAGTTTTAGGGTTAGGGTTAGGGTTAGGGTAAGGGTTAGGGTTAGGATTAGGGTTAGGGTTAGTTTAAGGGTTAGGGTTAGGTTTAGGGTTAGGTTTACGTTTAGGGTTAGGGTAAGAGTAAAGGTTAGGGTTATGATTAGGGTTAGGGTTAGGTTTAGGGTAAGGGTAAGGGAAAGGGTTAGGGTTAGGGTTAGGGTTAGATATAGGGTAAGGGTAAGTGTTAGGGTTAGGGTTAGTGTTAGGGTTAGTGTTAGCTTTAGGGTTAGGGTTACGTTTAGGGTTAGGGTTAGGGTAAGGGTTAGGGTTAAGGTTAGGGTTAGGGTTAGGTTTAGGGTTAGGGTTAGGGTTAGGATAAGCGTAAGGGTTTTGGTTATGATTAGGGTTAGGTTTAGTGTAAGGGTTAGGTTTAGGGTTAGGGTTAAGATTAGGTTTAGGGTTAGCGTTAGGGTAAGGGTATGGCTTAGTGTTAGGGTTAGGTTTAGTGTTGGTGTTAAGGTTAGGGTTAGGGTTAGGTTTAGGTTTATGTTTAGGGTTAGGTTTTGGGTTAGGGTTAGGGTTAGGATTAGGGTAAGGGTATGTGTTAGGGTTAGGGTTAGGGTTAGGGTTAGCGTTAGAGTAAGTGTAAGGTTAGGGTTAGGGTTAGGGTTAAGATAAGGGTAAGGGTTAGGGTTAGGGTTAGGGTTAGGTTTCAGGTAAGGTTTAGGGATAGGTTTATGGTAAGGGTAAGGTTTTGGGTTAGGGTTAGGATTAGGGTTAGGGTAAGGGTAAGGGTTTGGGTTAGGGTTAGGTTTAAGTTTAGGTTTAGCTTTAGGGTAAGGGTTAGGGTTAGGTTTAAGGTTAGGGTTGGGTTAGGGTAAGAATAAGTGTTAGGGTTAGGGTTATGGTTAGGATAAGGTTAAGTATTAGGGTTAGAATTAGGGTTAGTGTTAGGGTTAAGGTTAGGGTTAGGGTTAGTTTTAGGTTTAGGGTTAGGGTTAGGGTTAGGTTAAGGGTTAGGGGTAGGGGTAGGGGTAGGGTTAGGTTTAGGGTAAGGGTTAGGGTTAGGGATTTGGTTAGGGTTAGGTTTAGGCTAAGGGTTAGGTTTAGGTTTAGGGTTCGGTTATGGGTCAGGGTTAGGGGTTAGGTTTAGGGTTAGGATTAGGATAAGGATTAGGGTTTGTGTTAGGGTTAGGGCAAGGGTTATTATTAGGGTTAGGGTTAGGGTAACTGTAAGGATAGGGTTAGGGTAAGGGTAAGGGTTAGTTTTTGGTTTAGTGTAGGTTTACTTTAGGGTTAGGGTTAGGGTAAGGGTTACGGTACTGGTAAGGTTTAGGGTTAAGGTTAGGTTTAGGGTTAGTTTTAGGGTTAGGGTTAGGGTTAGGGTAAGGGTAAGGGTTAGGTTTAGGATTAGGGTTAGGGTTAGGTTAAGGGTTAGGGTTAGGGTTAGGGTTAGGTTTACGGTTAGGGTTAGGATAAGAGTAAGGGTTAGGGTTAGTGTTAGGGTTAGGTTTAGGGTAAGGGTAAGGGTTAGTTTTAGGGTTAGTGTTAGGTTTAGTGTTAGGTTTAGGTTTAGGTTTAGGGTTAGGGTTAGGGTAAGGGTAAGGGTTAGGTTTAGGGTTAGGGTTAGGGTTAACGTTAGGGTAACTGTAAGGTTAGGGTTAGGGTAAGCGTAAGGGTTAGGGTTAGGGTTAGTGTTAGGTTTAGGGATAGGGTTAGGTTTAGGGTTAGGGATACGGTAAGGGTAAGGGTTCGGGTTAAGGTTAGGGATAGGGTTAGTTTTAGGGTTAGGGTAAGGTTAATGGTAAGGGTTAGGATTAGGTTTAGGGTTACGTTAACGGTTAGGGTTAGGGTTAGGGTTAGGGTTAGGGTAAGGTTTAGGTTAACGGTAAGGGTTAGGGTTAGGGTTAGTGTTAGGGTTAGTGTTAGGTTTAGGGATAGCGTTAGGGTTAGGGTTAGGGTTAGGTTAAGGGTTAGGGTTAGGGATAGGGTTAGGATAAGAGTTAGGGTTCGGGTTCGGGTTCGGGTTAGGGTTAGGGTTAGGGTTATGGTTAGGGTTAGGGTTGGGGTTAAGATTAGGGTTAGGGATAGGGTAAGGGTAATTGTTAGGTTTAGGGTTAGGGTTAGCACTAGGGTAAGGGTAAGGGTTAGGGATAGGTTAGGGTTATGGTTAGGTTTAGGATTAGGGTTAGGGTAAGCGTAAGTGTTAGGCTTAGGGTTAGGGTTAGGGTTAGGTTTTGTGTTGGGGTTAAGGTTAGTGTTAGGGTTACGGTTAGGGTCAGGTTTAAGGTTAGCTTTAGGGTTACCTTAAGGTTTAGTGTTAGGGTTACGGTAAGGTTATGTGTTAGGGTTAGTGTTAGGGTTAGGGATAGCGTTAGGGTAAGGGTAAGGGTTAGGGTTAGGGTTAGGGTTAAGAAAAGGGTAATGGTTAGGGTTAAGGTTAGGTTTAGGGTAAGGTTTAGGGTTAGGTTTAGGGTAAGGGTAAGTTTTAAGGTTAGGGTTAGGGTTACGGTTAGGGTAAGGGTAAGGGTTAGGGTTAGGGATAGGGTTAGGGTAAGGTTTAGGGTTAGGGTTAGGGTTAGGTTTAGGTTGAGGGGTAGGTTATGGGTCAGGGTTAGGGGTTAGGGTTAGGGTTAGTATTAGTGTAAGGGTTAGTGTTAGTGTTAGGGTTAGGGTAAGGGTTAGGGTTAGGGTTAGGGTTAGGGTAACTGTAAGGTTAGAGTTAGGGTAAGGGTAAGGGGAAGGTTTAGGGTTAGGGTTAGTGTTAGGTTTAGGGATAGGGTTAGGGTTAGGGTTGCGGTAAGGGTAAGGTTAGGGTTAAGGTGAGGGTTAGGGTTAGTTTTAGGGTTAGGGTTAGGGTTAGGGTTAGGGTAAGGGTTAGGTTTAGGGTTAGGGTTAGTGTTAGGTTTAGGGTTAGGGTTAGGGTTATGGTAAGGGTAAGGTTAGGGTTAAGGTTAGGGTTAGGGTTAGTTTTAGGGTTAGGGTTAGGGTTAGGTTAAGGGTTAGGTTTAGGATTAGGGTTATGGTTAGGTTAAGGGTTAGGGTTAGGGTTAGGGTTAGGTTTACGTTTAGGGTTAGGGTAAGAGTAAGGGTTAGGGTTAGGGTTAGGGTTAGGTTTAGGGTAAGGGTAAGGGTTAGGTTTAGTGTTAGGTTTAGGGTTAGGGTTAGGGTTAGGTTAAGGGTTAGAGTTAGGGTTAGGGTTAGGGTTAGTGTTAGGTTTAGGGTGAGTGTTAGGGTTAGGGTTACGGTAAGGGTAAGGTTAGGGTTAAGGTTAGGGTTAGGGTTAGTTTTAGGGTTAGGTTTAGGGTTAGGGTTAGGGTAAGGGTAAGGATTATGGTTAAGGTTAGGGTTAGGTTTAGGGTTAGGGTTAGGGTTAGGATAAGGGTAAGTATTAGGGTTAGAATTAGGGTTAGTGTTAGGGTTAAGGTTAGGGTTAGGGTTAGTTTTAGGTTTAGGGTTAGGGTTAGGGTTAGGTTAAGGGTTAGGGGTAGGGGTAGGGGTAGGGTTAGGTTTAGAGTAAGGGTTAGGGTTAGGGATTTGGTTAGGGTTAGGTTTAGGGTAAGGGTTAGGTTTAGGTTTAGGGTTCGGTTATGGGTCAGGGTTAGGGGTTAGGTTTAGGGTTAGGATTAGGATAAGGATTAGGGTTTGTGTTAGGGTTAGGGCAAGGGTTATTATTAGGGTTAGGGTTAGGGTAAGTGTTAGGGGTAGGGTTAGGTTTAGGGTTAGGGTAACTGTAAGGATAGGGTTAGGGTAAGGGTAAGGGTTATGGTTAGGGTTAGGGTTAAGGTTAGGGTTATGGTTATGGTTAGGGTTAGTTTTAGGGTTAGGGTTAGGGTTAGGTTAAGGGTTAGGTTTAGGATTAGGTTTATGGTTAGGTTAAGGGTTAGGGTTAGGGTTAGGGTTAGGTTTACGGTTAGGGTTAGGGTAAGAGTAAGGGTTAGGGTTAGGGTTAGGGTTAGGTTTAGGGTAAGGGTAAGGGTTAGGTTTAGTGTTAGGTTTAGGGTTAGGGTTAGGGTTAGGTTAAGGGTTAGAGTTAGGGTTAGGGTTAGGGTTAGGGTTAGGTTTAGGGTGAGGGTTAGGGTTAGGGTTACGGTAAGGGTAAGGTTAGGGTTAAGGTTAGGGTTAGGGTTAGTTTTAGGGTTAGGTTTAGGGGTAGGGTTAGGGTAAGGGCAAGGGTTATGGTTAGGGTTAGGGTTAAGTTTAGGGTTATGGTTATGGTTAGGGTTAGGTTTAGGTTTAGGGTTATGGTAAGGGTAAGGGTTAGGGTTAGGTTTAGCGTTAGGATTAATTTTAGGGTCAGGGTTAGGGTTAGGGTTAGGGTAAGGGTATGGGTTAGGGTTAGGGTTAGGGTTCGGTTTAGTGTTGGGTTTAAGGTTAGGGTTAGGGTTAGGGTTAGAGTTAGGTTTAGGGTTAGGTTTTGAGTTAGGGTTAGGGTTAGGGTTAGGGTAAGGGTATATGTTAGGGTTAGGGTTAGGGTTAGGGTTAGTGTTAGCGTTAGGGTAAGTGTAAGGGTTAGGTTTAGGGTTAGGGTTAAGATAAGGGTAAGGGTCAGGGTTAGGGTTAGGGTTAGGTTTAGGGTAAGGTTTAGGGTTAGGTTTAGGGTAAGGGTAAGGATTAGGGTTAGGTTTAGGTTTAGGGTAAGGGGAAGTGTTAGGGTTAGGGTTAGGGTTAGGGTAAGGGTTAGGATTAGGGTTAGGGTTGGGGTTATGGTAAGGATAAGTGTTAGGGTTAGCGTTATGGTTAGAATAAGGGTAAGGGTTAGGGTTAGGGTTAGGGTTAGGGGTTAGGGTTAGGGTAATCTTCAGGGTTAGGGGTTAGGGTTAGTGTTAGTGTTAGGTTAAGGGTTAGGGTTAGGAATAGGTTTAGGATAAGGGTTAGGGTTCGGTTTCGGGTTAGGGTTAATGTAAGTGTAAGTGTTAGTTTTAGGGTTAAGGTTAGGGTTAGGGTTAGGGTTAGTGTAAGGGTAAGGGTTAGGGTTAGGGTTAGGGTTAGCATTAGGGTAAGGGTAAGGGGTAGGGGTAGGGTTAGGGTTAGGTGTTACGGTTAGGGTTAGGTTTAGGGTCAGGTTTTGGGTTAGGGTTAGGTTTAGGGTTAGGGTTAGGGTAAGGGTATGTGTTAGGGTTAGGGTTAGGGTTAGGGTTAGCATTAGGGTAAGTGTAAGGGTTAGGGTTAGGGTTAAGATAAAGGTAAGGGTTAGGGTTAGGGTTAGGTTTAGGGTAAGTTTATGGTTGGGTTTATGGTAAGGGTAAGATTTAGGGTTAGGGTTAGTGTTACGGTTAGGGTAAGGGTAAGGGTTTGGGTTAGGGTTAGGGTTAGGGTAAGGTTTAGGGTTAGGGTTAGGGTTAGGGTTAGGTTTAGGTTGAGGGTTAGGTTATGAGTCAGGGTTTGGGGTTAGGGTTAGGGTTAGGTTTAGGGTTAGGTTTAGGGTTAGCTTTAGGGTTACGTTTAGGGTTAGTGTTAGGTTAAGTGTATGTGTTAGTGTTAGTGTTAGGGTTAGTGTTAGCGTTAGGGTAAGGGTAAGGGTTAGGGTTAGGTTTAGGGATAAGGTAAGGGTAAGGGTTAGGTTAGGGTTAGGGTTAGGTTTAGGGTAATGGTTAGGTTTAGGGTTAGGGTTAGGTATAGTGTTGGGGTAAGGGTAACGGTTAGGGTTAATGTTAGGGTTAGGGTTAGGGGTTAGGTAAGGGTTAGGGTTGGGGTTAGGGTAAGGGGTTACGGTTAGGGTTAGGGTTATTGTAATCTTTAGGGTTAGGGGTTAGGGTTAGTGTTAGGGTTAGGGATAGGGTTAGGATAAGGGTTAGGGTTCGGGTTCTGGTTAGAGTTAGGGTAAGTGTAAGTGTTAGGGTTAGGGTTAGGTTTAGCTTTAGGGTTAGGGTTAGGGCAAGGGTTAGGGTTAGGGTTAGGTTTAGGGTTGGGGTTAAGGTTAGGGTTAGGGTTAGGGTAAGGGTAAGGGTTAGGGTTTGGATTAGGGTTAGCATTAGGGTAAGGGTAAGGGTTAGGATTAGGGTTAGGGGTTACGGTTAGGGTTAGGTTTAGGGTTAGGGTTAGGGTAAGGGTAAGGAATAGGGTTAGGGATAGGGTAAGGGTTAGGGTTAGGTTTAGGGTTAGGGTTAGGGTAAGCGAAAGGGTTAGGGTTAGGTTTAGGGTTAGGGTAAGGGTTAGGGTTAGGGTTACGTTAAGGGGAAGGGTTACGGTGAAGGTTAGGTTTAGGTTTAGTTTTAGGGTTAGGGTTAGGTTTAGGGTTAGTGTTGGGGTTAAGGTTAGGGTTAGGGTAAGGGTTAGGGTTAGGGTTAGGGTTAGGTTTAGCGTAAGGTTTAGGGTTAGGTTTCTTGTAAGGGTAAGGTTTAGGGTTAGGGTTAAGGTTAGGGTTAGGATAAGGGTAAGATTTAGGTTTAGTGTTGGGGTTAAGGTTAGGGTTAGGGTTAGGGTGAAGGTTAGGGTTAACTTTAGGGTTAGCTTTAGGGTTACGTTTAGGGTTAGTTTTAGATTAAGGGTATGTGTTAGTGTTAGTGTTAGGGTTAGGGTTAGCCTTAGGGTAAGGGTAAGGGTTAGGGTTAGGTTTAGGGATAAAGTAAGGGTAAGAGTTAGGGTTAGGGTTAGGGTTAGGTTTAGGGTAATGGTTAGATTTAGGGTTAGGGATAGGTTTAGGGTTGGGGTTAAGGTTAGGGTTAGGGTTAGGGTTAGGGTTAGTGTTAGGGGTTAGGGTAAGGGTCAGGGTTAGGGTTAGGGTTAGGTTAAGGGTTAAGTTTAGGGTTAGGGTAAGTGTTAACGTTAGGGTTAGGGTTAGGGTTAGGTTTAGGGTTAGGGTAACTGTAAGGTTAAGGTTAGGGTAAGTGTAAGGGTTAGGGTTAGTGTTAGTGTTAGGATTAGGGTAAGAGTTAGTGTTAGGGTTAGGGTTAGTGTTGGGGTTAAGGTTAGGATTAGGGTAAGGGTTAGGGTTAGGCTTAGGGTTAGGGTTAGGATTAGGTTTAGGGTTAGGGTTAGGGTAAGGGTAAGGAATAGGGTTAGGGATAGGGTAAGGTTAGGGTTAGGTTTAGGGTTAGGGTTAGGTTTAGGGTTAGGGTTAGGGTAAGTGTTAAGTTTAGGGTTAGGGTTAGAGTTAAGGTTAGGGTAACTGTAAGGTTAGGGTTAGGGTAAGGGTAAGGGTTAGGGTTAGAGTTACGGTAAGGGTTAGGTTTAGGATTAGGGTGAGGGTAAGGGTAAGGAATAGGGTTAGGGATAGGGTAAGGTTAGGGTTAGGTTTAGGGTTAGGGTTAGGGTAAGCGAAAGGGTTAGGGTTAGGGTTAGGGTTAGGGTAAGGGTTAGGGTTAGGGTTACGGTAAGGGGAAGGGTTAGGGTTAAGGTTAGGTTTAGGGTTAGTTTTAGGGTAAGGGTTAGGATTAGGGTTAGTGTGGGGGTTAAGTTTAGGGTTAGGGTAAGGGTTAGGTTTAGGGTTTGGGTTAGGTTTAGCGTAAGGTTTAGGCTTAGGTTTCTTGTAAGGGTAAGGTTTAGGGTTAGGGTTAGGGTTAGGCTTAGAGTTAGGATAAGGGTAAGAGTTAGGTTTAATGTTAGTGTTAAGGTTAGGTTTAGGGTTAGGGTTAGGGTTAGGTTTAGGGTTAGCTTTAGGGTTACGTTTAGGGTTAGTGTTAGGTTAAGGGTATGTGTTAGTGTTAGGGTTAGGGTTAGGGTTAGCATTAGGGTAAGGGTAAGGTTTAGGGTTAGGTTTAGGGATAAGTTAAGGGTAAGGGTTAGGGTTAGGGTTAGGTTTAGGTTTAAGGTAGTGGTTAGGTTTAGGGTTAGGGATAGGTTTAGGGTTAGGGTTAATGTTAGGGTTAGGGTTATGGTTAGGGTAAGGTTTGGGGTTAGGGTTGGGGTTAGGTTTAGTGTTGGGGTTAAGGTTAGGGTTAGGGTTAGGGTCAGGGTAAGGGTTAGAGTTAGGGTTAGGGTTAGCATTAGGGTAAGGGTAAGGGTTAGGGTTAAGGTTAGGGTTAGGGTTTACCGTTAGGGTTAGGTTTAGGTTTAGGGTTAGGGTAAGGGTAAGGGATAGGGTTAGGGATAGGGTAAAGTTTAGGGTTAGGTTTAGGGTTAGGGTTAAGGTAAGCAAAAGTGTTAGGGTTAGGGTTAGCGTTAGGTTTAGTGTTGGGGTTAAGGTTAGGTTTAGGGTTAGGGTTAGGTTTAGTGTTAGGGTTAGGTTTAGGGTTAGGGTAAGTGTTAAGTTTAGGGTTAGGGTTAGAGTTAGGGTTAGGATAACTGTAAGGTTAGGGTTAGGGTAAGGGTAAGGGTTAGGGTTAGAGTTAGTGTTAGGGTAAGGGTTAGGGGTAAGGTTAGGTTTAGTGTTAGTTTTAGGTTTAGGGTTAGGATTAGGGTTAGTTTTGGGGTTAAGGTTAGGGTTAGGGTAAGGGATAGGGTTAGGGTTAGAGTTAGGTTTAGAGTAAGGGTTAGGGTTAGGTTTCGGGTAAGGAAAGGTTAAGGTTAGGGTTAGGGTTAGGGTAAGGATAAGGGTAAGAGTTAGGTTAAGTGTTGGGGGTTAAGGTCAGTGTTAGGGTTACGGTTAGGGTTAGGTTTAGGGTTAGCTTTTGGGTTACTTTTAGGTTAGTGTTAGATTAAGAGTATGTGTTAGTGTTAGGGTTAGGGTTAGAGTTAGTGTTAGGGTAAGGATAAGGGTTTGGGTTAGGTTTAGGGATAAGTTAAGGGTAAGGGTTAGGGTTAGGGTTAGGGTTAGGTTTAGGGTAAGGATTAGGGTTAGTGTTAGGGTTAGGCAAGGGTTAGGGTTAGGGTTAGGGTTAGGGTAAGTGTTAGGGGTAGGGTTAGGTTTAGGGTTAGGGTAACTGTAAGGTTAGGGTTAGGGTAAGGGTAACGGTTAGTTTTTGGGTTAGTGTTAGGTTTACGTTAGGGTTAGGATTAGGGTTAGGGTTACGGTAAGGTTAAGGTGTAGGGTTAAGGTTAGGGTTAGGGTTAGTATTAGGGTTAGGGTTAGGGTAAGGGTAAGGGTTAGGGTTAGGATTAGGGTTAGGGTTAGGTTAAGGGTTAGGGTTAGGGTTAGGTTTACGGTTAGGCTTAGGATAAGAGTAAGGGTTAGGGTTAGGGTTAGGGTTAGGGTAAGGGTAAGGGTAGGGTTAGGATTAGGGTTAGGGTTAGGGTAAGGGTTAGGGTTAGGGTTAGGGTTAAGGTTAGGTTTAGTGTTAGCGTTAGGGTAAGGGTATGGTTTAGGGTTAGGGTTAGGTTTCGGTTTAGTGTTGGGTTTATGGTTAGGGTTAGGGTTAGGGTTAGGGTTATGTTTAGGGTAAGGTTTAGGGTTAGGGTTAGGGTTAGGGTTAGGGTAAGGGTATGTGTTAGGGTTAGGGTTTGGGTTAGGGTTAGTGTAGCGTTAGGGTAAGTGTAAGGGTTAGGTTTAGGGTTAGGGTTAAGATGAGGGTAAGGGTCAGGGTTAGGGTTAGGGTTAGGGTTAGGGTAAGGTTTAGGGTTAGGTTTAGGGTAAGGGTAAGGTTTAGGGTTAGGGTTAGGGTTAGGGTAAGGGTAAGAGTTAGGGTTAGGGTTCGGGTTAGGGTAAGGGTTAGGGTTAGGGTTAGGTTTTGGTTAGGCTAAGGATAAGTGTTAGGTTAGCGTTATGTTTAGAATAAGGGTAAGGTTTAGGGTTAGGGTTAGGGGTTAGGGTTAGGGTTAGGCTTAGGGTTAGGAATAGCGTTAGGGTAAGGGTAAAGGTTAGGGTTAGGTTTAGGGTTAAGGTAATGGTAAGGTTTAGGGTTAGGGTTAGGGTTAGTGTTAGTTTTAGGGTAAGGGTTAGGTTTAGGGTTAGGATTAGGTTTAGGGTTGGGGTTAAGGTTAGGGTTAGGGTTAGGGTAAGGGTAAAGGTTAGGGTTAGGGTTAGGGTAAGTGTTAGTGTTAGGTTTAGGTTAAGTGTTGGGGTTAAGGTTAGGGTTAGGGTAAGGGTTAGGCTGAGGGTTAGGGTTAGGTTTAGGGTTGGGGTTAAGGTTAGGATTAGGGTTAGGGTAAAAATAAGGGTTAGGGTTCGGGTAAGAGTTGGTGTTATGATTAGGGTAGTGTTGGGCTTAAGGTTAGGGTTAGGGTAAGGGTTAGGTTTAGGATAGGGTTCGGGGTTAGCGTTAGGGTTAGGGTTAGGGTTAGGTTTATGGTTAGGGTTAGGGTTAGGATTATGGTTAGCGTTAGGATAAGGGTTAGGGTTAGGGTTAGGCTTAGGGTTAGGGTAAGTGTTAGGGTTAGGGTTAGTGTTAGGGTTAAGTTTAGGGTTACGGTTACGGTAAGGGTAAGGGTTTGGTTAGGGTTGGGTTAGGGTAAGTGTTAGGGTAAGTTTAGGTTTAGGGTTAGTGGAAGGGATAGGGTCAGGGTTATGATTAGGGTAGGGATTAGGGTAAGGGTAATTGTTAGGTTAGGGTTAGGGTTAGAATAAGAGTAAGGGTTAGGGTTAGGGTTAGTGTTAGGGGTTAGGGTGAATTTTAGGGTTAGGGTTAGGTTTAGGGGTAGGGTTAGGGTAAGGGCAAGATTTATGGTTAGGGTTAGGGTTAAGGTTAGGGTTATGGTTAGGGTTAGGTTTAGTTTTAGGGTTTGGGTAAGGGTAAGGGTAGGGTTAGGGTTAGTGTTAGGGTTAAGGTTAGGGTTAGGGTTAGGGTTAAGGTTAGGGTTAGGGTTAGGGTTAGGGTAAGGGTAAGGGTTAGGGATAGAGTTAGAGTTAGGGTTAGGGTTAGACAGATTTAGGGTTAGGGTAAGGGTAAGGTTTACGTTTAGGGTTAGTGTTAGGGTAAGGGTTAGCGTTAGGGTTAGGGTTAGGGTTAGGGTAAGGGTTATGGTTAGGGTTAGGTTTAGGTAAGGGTTAGAGTTAGGGTTAGGGTTAGGGTAAGTGTTGGGGTTAGGGTTAGGGTAACTATAAGGTTAGAGTTAGGGTAAGGGTGAGGGTTAGGGTTAGGGTTAGTGTAAGATTTAGGGTTAGGGTTAGGGTTAGGGTTACGGTAAGGGTAAGGGTTAGGGTTAAGTTTAGGGTTAGGGTTAGTTTTAGGGTTAGGGTTAGGGTTAGGGTTAGGGTAAGGGTAAGGGTTAGGGTTAGGATTAGGGTTAGGGTTAGGTTAAGGGATAGGGTTAGGTTTAGTGTTATCGTTTAGGGTTAGGGTAAGAGTAAGGGCTAGGGTTAGGGTTAGGGTTAGTTTTAGGGTAAGGGTAAGGGTTAGGGTTAGGGTTAGTGTTAGGGTTAGTGTTATGCTTAGTGTTAGGGTTAGGGTTAGGGTTAGGGTAAGGGTAAGGGTTAGGGTTAAGGTTAGGGTTAGGGTTAGGTTTAGCGTTATGGTTATTGTTAGGATAAGGGTAAGTGTTACGGTTAGGATTAGGATTAGGGTCAGGTTAAGGGTTAGCGTTGGTATTAGGGTTAAGGTTAGGTTTAGGGTTGGCGTTAGGGTAAGGGTATGGGTTAGGGTTAGGTTTAGTGTTGGTGTTAAGTTTAGGGTTAGGGTTAGGGTTTGGGTTAGGTTTAGGATTAGGTTTAGGTTTACGGTTAGGGTTAGGGTTAGGGTTAGGGTAAGGGTATGTGTTAGGGTTAGGGTTAGTGTTAGGGTTAAGATAAGGGTAAGCGTTAGGGTTAGGGTTAAGGTTAGGTTTAGGGTAAGGTTTAGGGTTAGGTTTAAGGTAAGGGTAAGGTTTAGGGTTAGGGTTAGGGTTACGGTTAGGGTAAGGTTAAGGGTTAGGGTTAGGGTTAGGTTTAGGGTTAGGTTTGGGGTTAGGTTTAGGGTTAGGGTTTGGCTTAGGGTTAGGGTTAGGGTTAGGGTAAGGGTTAGGTTTAGGTTTAGGGTGAGGTTATGGGTCAGGGTTAGGGGTTAGCTTTAGGATTAGGATTAGGGTAAGGGTTAGGGTTAGTGTTAGGGTTAGGGTAAGGTTTAGGTTTAGGGTTAGGGTTAGGGTAACTGTAAGGTTAGGGTTAGGGTAAGGGTAAGGGTTAAGGTTAGGGTAAGTGTTAGGTTTAGGGTTAGGGTTAGGGTTAGGGTTAGGGTTACGGTAAGAGTAAGGTTAGGGTTAAGGTTAGGGTTAGGGTTAGTTTTAGGGTTAGGGTTAGGGTTAGGGTAAGGGTTAGGGTTAGGATTAGGGTTAGGGTTAGTTTAAGGGTTAGGGTTAGGGTTAGGGTTAGGTTTACGTTTAGGGTTAGGGTAAGAGTAAAGGTTAGGGTTATGATTAGGGTTAGGGTTAGGTTTAGGGTAAGGGTAAGGGAAAGGGTTAGGGTTAGGGTTAGGGTTAGATATAGGGTAAGGGTAAGGGTTAGGTTTAGGGTTAGTGTTAGGGTTAGTGTTAGCTTTAGGGTTAGGGTTACGTTTAGGGTTAGGGTTAGGGTAAGGGTTAGGGTTAAGGTTAGGGTAAGGGTTAGGTTTAGGGTTAGGGTTAGGGTTAGGATAAGCGTAAGGGTTTTGGTTAGGATTAGGGTTAGGTTTAGTGTAAGGGTTAGGTTTAGGGTTAGGGTTAAGATTAGGTTTTGGGTTAGCGTTAGGGTAAGGGTATGGCTTAGTGTTAGGGTTAGGTTTAGTGTTGGTGTTAAGGTTAGGGTTAGGGTTAGGTTTAGGGTTATGTTTAGGGTTAGGGTTAGGGTTAGGGTTAGGGTAAGTGTATGTGTTAGGGTTATGGTTAGGGTTAGGGTTAGCGTTAGAGTAAGTGTAAGGTTAGGGTTAGGGTTAGGGTTAAGATAAGGGTAAGGGTTAGGGTTAGGGTTAGGGTTAGGTTTCAGGTAAGGTTTAGGGATAGGTTTATGGTAAGGGTAAGGTTTTGGGTTAGGGTTAGGATTAGGGTTAGGGTAAGGGTAAGGGTTAGGGTTAGGGTTAGGGTTAGGGTAAGTGTTAGCGTTAGGGTTAGGGTTAGGGTTAGGGTAACAGTAAGGTTAGGGTAAGGGTAAGGGTAAGGGTTAGGGTTAGGGTTAGTGTTAGGTTTAGGGATAGGGTTAGGGTTTGGGATACGGTAAGGGTAAGGGTTAGGGTTAAGGTTAGGGATCGGGGTAGTTTTAGGGTTAGGTTTAGGGTTAGGTTAAGGTTAAGGATTAGGGTTAGGATTAGGTTTAGGTTTACATTAAGGGTTAGGGTTAGGGTTAGGGTTAGGGTTAGGTTTACGGTTAGGGTTAGGGTAAGAGTAAGGGTTAGGGTTAGGGTTAGGGTTAGGTTAAGGTTTAGGGTAAGGGTAAGGGTTAGGGTTAGGGTTAGTGTTAGGGTTAGTGTTAGGTTTAGGGTTACGGTTAGGGTTAGGTAAGGTTAAGGGTTATTGTTAAGGTTAGGGTTAGGTTTAGGGTTAGGGTTAGGGTTAGGATAAGGTTAAGGGTAGGGTTAGGATTAGGGTTAGGTTTAGGGTAAGGGTTAGGGTTAGGGTTAGGGGTTATGGTTCGGGTTAGCGTTAGGGTTAGGGGTTAGGGTTAGTGTTAGGGTTAGGTTAAGGGTTAGGGGTAGGGATAGGGTTAGGATAAGAGTTAGGGTTCGGGTTCGGGTTCGGGTTCGGGTTAGGGTTAGGGTTAGGTTTAGGGTTGGGGTTAAGATTAGGGTTAGGGTTAGGGTTAGGGTTAGGGTTAGTTTTAGGGTTAGGATTAGGGTATGGATTAGGGTTAGTGTTAGGGTTAGGGCAAGGGTTAGGGTTAGGGTTAGGGTAAGTGTTAGGGGTAGGGTTAGGGTTAGGTTATGAGTCAGGGTTAGGGGTTAGGGTTAGGGTTAGGTTTAAGATTAGGTTTAGGTTTAGCGTTAGGGTAAGGGTATGGGTTAGGGTTAGGGTTAGGGTTAGGTTTAGTGTTGGGGTTAAGGTTAGGCTTAGGGTAAGGGTTATGGTTTGGGTTAGGCTTAGGGTTAGGTTTAGGGTTTCGGTTAGGGTTAGGGTTAGGGTAAGGGTATGTGTTAGGTTTAGGGTTAGTGTTAGGGTTATGGTGAGCTTTAGGGTAAGTGTAAGGGTTAGGGTTAGGGTTAAGATAAAGGTAAGGGTTAAGGTTAGGGTTAGGGTTAGGTTTAGGGTAAGGTTTAGGGTTAGGTTTAGGGTAAGGGTAAGGTTTAGGGTTAGGGTTAGGGTTAGGTTTAGGGTTAGGATAAGGCTAGGGTTTAGGGTGAGGGTTAGGTTAGGGTTAGGGATTGGGTTAGGGTTAGTTTTAGGGTAAGGGTTAGGTTTAGGTTAAGGGTTAGGTTATGGGTCAGGGTTAGGGGTTAGGTTTTGGGTTAGGATTAGGGTAAGGATTAGGGTTAGTGTTAGGGTTAGGGCAAGGGTTAGGGTTAGGGTTAGGGTTAGGGTAAGTGTTAGGGGTAAGGTTAGGGTTACGGTTAGGGTAACTGTAAGGTTAGGGTTAGGGTAAGGGTAAGGGTTAGTTTTTGGGTTAGTGTTAGGTTTACGTTTGGGTTAGGATTTGGGTTAGGGTTACGGTAAGGGTAAGGTTTAGGGTTAAGGTTAGGGTTAGGGTTAGTATTAGGGTTATGGTTAGGGTAAGGGTAAGGGTTAGGGTTAGGTTTACGGTTAGGCTTAGGATAAGAGTAAGGGTTAGGGTTAGGGTAAGGGTAAGGGTAAGGGTAAGTTTTAGGGTTAGTGTTAGGGTTAGTGTTAGGTTTAGGGTTAGGGTTAAGGTTAGGGTAAGGGTAAGGGTTAGGGTTAGGGTTAGGGTGAGGGTAAGTGTTAGGGTTAGGGTTAGGGTTTAGGTTAACTGTAAGGTTAGGGTTAGGGTAAGGGTAAGGGTTAGGGTTAGGGTTAGTGTTAGGTTTAGGGATAGGGTTAGGGTTAGGGTTTGGGATACGGTAAGGGTAAGGGTTAGGTTTAAGGTTAGGGATCGGGTTAGTTTTAGGGTTAGGGTTAGGGTTAGGGTAAGGTTAAGGGTTAGGTTTAGGATTAGGTTTAGGGTTACATTAAGGGTTAGGTTTAGGGCTAAGGTTAGGTTTACGGTTAGGGTTAGGGTAAGAGTAAGGGTTAGTGTTAGGGTTAGGGTTAGGGAAAGGTTTAGGGTAAGGGTAAGGGTTAGGGTTAGGGTTAGGGTTAGGGTTAGGTTTAGGGTTAGGGTTAGGGTAAGGTTAGGGTTAGGGTTAGGGTTAGGGTTAGGATAAGGGTAAGGGTAGGGTTACGATTAGGGTTAGGGTTAGGGTTAGGGTTAAGGTTAGGTTTAGTGTTATTGTTAGGGTAAGGGTATGGTTTAGGGTTAGGGTTAGGGTTCGGTTTAGTGTTGGGTTTAATGTTAGGGTTAGGATTAGGGTTAGGGTTAGGTTTAGGGTAAGGTTTTGGGTTAGGGTTAGGGTTAGGGTTAGGGTTAGGGTAAGGGTATTTGTTAGGGTAAGGGTTAGGGTTAGGGTTATTGTAGCGTTAGGGTAAGTGTAAGGGTTAGGTTTAGGGTTAGGGTTAAGATGAGGGTAAGGGTCAGGGTTAGGGTTAGGGTTAGGTTTAGGGTAAGGTTTACGATTAGGTTTAGGGTAAGGGTAAGGTTTAGGGTTAGGGTTAGGGTTAGGGTAATGGTAAGAGTTAGGGTTAGGGTTCGGATTAGGGTAAGGGTTAGGGTTAGGATTAGGTTTGGGGTTAGGGTAAGGATAAGTGTTAGGGTTAGCGTTATGTTTAGAATAAGGGTAAGGGTTAGGGTTAGGGGTTAGGGTTAGGGTTAGGGTAAGGGTAATCTTTAGAGTTAGGGGTTAGGGTTAGTGTTAGGGTTAGGTTAAGAGTTAGGGTTAGGGATAGGGTTAGGATAAGGGTTAGGTTTTGTGTTCGGGTTAGGGTTATGGTAAGTGTTAGGGGTAGGGTTAGGGTTAGGGTTAGGGTAACTGTAAGGTTAGGGTTAGGGTAAGTGTAAGTTGTAGTTTTAGGGTTAGGGTTAGAGTTAGATTTAGGGTTAGTGTAATGGTAAGGGATAGGGTTAGGGATAGATTAAGGGTTAAGGTTAGGTTTAGTGTTAGGGTTAGGGTAAGCGTAAGGGTTAGGGTTAGGGTAAGGGTTAGGGTTAGGGTTAGGTTTAGTGTTGGGGATAAGGTTAGGTTTATGGTTAGGGTAAGGGTATGTGTTAGGGTTAGGTTTAGGGTTAGGGTTAGGGATAGCGTTAGTGTAAGGGTAAAGGTTAGGGTTAGGTTTAGGGTTAAGGTAATGGTAAGGTTTAAGGTTAGGGTTAGGGTTAGGGTTAGTTTTAGGGTAAGGGTTAGGTTTAGGGTTAGGGTTAGGGTTAGGGTAAGGGAAAAGGTTAGGGTTAGGGTTAGGGTAAGTGTTAGTGTTAGGGTTAGGGTTAGTGTTGGGGTTAAGGTTAGGGTTAGGGTAAGGGTTAGGCTGAGGGTTAGGATTAGGTTTAGGGTTGGGGTTAAGGTTAGGATTAGGGTTAGGGTAAAAATAAGGGTTAGGGTTCGGTAAGAGTTGGTGTTAGGGTTGGGGTGTGTTGGGCTTAAGGTTAGGGTTAAGGTAAGGGTTAGGTTTAGGATAGGGTTCGGGGTTAGCGTTAGGGTTAGGGTTAGGGTTAGGGTTAGAATAAGGGTTAGGGTTAGGGTTAGGCTTAGGGTTAGCGTAAGTGTTAGGGTTAGGTTTAGTGTTAGGGTTAAGGTTAGGGTTACAGTTAGGGTAAGGGTAAGGGTTTGGTTAGGGTTGGGGATAGGGTAAGTGTTAGGGTAAGTGTTAGGGTTAGGGTTAGGGTAAGGGATAGGGTTAGGGTTATGATTAGGGTAGGCATTAGGGTAAGGGTAAGTGTTAGTTAGGGTTAGAGTTAGAATAAGGGTAAGGGTTAGGGTTAGGGTTAGTGTTAGGGGTTAGGGTTAATTTTAGGGTTAGGGTTAGGCTTAGGGGTAGGGTTAGGGTAAGGGCAAGGGTTATGGTTAGTGTTAGGGTTAAGGTTAGGGTTATGGTTAGGTTTAGGGTTAGGTTTAGTTTTAGGGTTTGGGTAAGGGTAAGGGTAGGGTTAGGGTTAGGGTTAGGGTTAGGGTAAGGGTTAGGGTTAGGATTAGGGTTAGGGTTAGGGTTAGGGTTACGGTAAGGGTAAGGGTTAGGGTTAAGTTTAGGGTTAGGGTTAGTTTTAGGGTTAGGGTTAGGGTTAGGGTTAGGGTAAGGGTAAGGGTTAGGGTTAGGATTAGGGTTAGGGTTAGGTTAAGGGATAGGGTTAGGTTTAGGGTTATCGTTTAGGGTTAGGGTAAGAGTAAGGGCTAGGGTTAGGGTTAGGGTTAGTTTTAGGGTAAGGGTAAGGTTAGGGTTAGGGTTAGTGTTAGGGTTAGTGTTATGCTTAGTGTTAGGGTTAGGGTTAGGGTTAGGGTTAGGGTAAGGGTAAGGGTTAGGTTTAAGGTTAGGGTTATTGTTAGGTTTAGCGTTATGGTTATTGTTAGGATAAGGGTAAGTGTTAGGGTTAGGATTAGGATTAGGGTCAGGTTAAGGGTTAGCGTTGGTATTAGGGTTAAGGTTAGGTTTAGGGTTGGCGTTAGGGTAAGGGTATGGGTTAGGGTTAGGTTTAGTGTTGGTGTTAAGTTTAGGGTTAGGGTTAGGGTTAGGGTTTGGGTTAGGTTTAGGATTAGGTTTAGGTTTACGGTTAGGGTTAGGGTTAGGGTTAGGGTAAGGGTATGTGTTAGGGTTAGGGTTAGTGTTAGGGTTGAGATAAGGGTAAGCGTTAGGGTTAGGGTTAAGGTTAGGTTTAGGGTAAGGTTTAGGGTTAGGTTTAAGGTAAGGGTAAGGTTTAGGGTTAGGGTTAGGGTTACAGTTAGGGTAAGGTTAAGGGTTAGGGTTAGGGTAAGGGTTAGGTTTAGGTTTAGGGTGAGGTTATGGGTCAGGGTTAGGGGTTAGCTTTAGGATTAGGATTAGGGTAAGGGTTAGGGTTAGTGTTAGGGTTAGGGTAAGGGTTAGGTTTAGGGTTAGGGTTAGGGTTAGGGTAACTGTAAGGTTAGGGTTAGGGTAAGGGTAAGGGTTAAGGTTAGGGTAAGTGTTAGGTTTAGGGTTAGGGTTGGGGTTAGGGTTAGGGTTACGGTAAGGGTAAGGTTAGGGTTAAGGTTAGGGTTAGGGTTAGTTTTAGGGTTAGGGTTAGGCTTAGGGTAAGGGTTAGGGTTAGGATTAGGGTTAGGGTTAGTTTAAGGGTTAGGGTTAGGGTTAGGGTTAGGTTTACGTTTAGGGTTAGGGTAAGAGTAAAGGTTAGGGTTATGATTAGGGTTAGGGTTAGGTTTAGGGTAAGGGTAAGGGAAAGGGTTAGGGTTAGGGTTAGGGTTAGATATAGGGTAAGGGTAAGTGTTAGGGTTAGGGTTAGTGTTAGGGTTAGTGTTAGCTTTAGGGTTAGGGTTACGTTTAGGGTTAGGGTTAGGGTAAGGGTTAGGGTTAAGGTTAGGGTTAGGGTTAGGTTTAGGGTTAGGGTTAGGGTTAGGATAAGCGTAAGGGTTTTGGTTAGGATTAGGGTTAGGTTTAGTGTAAGGGTTAGGTTTAGGGTTAGGGTTAAGATTAGGTTTAGGGTTAGCGTTAGGGTAAGGGTATGGCTTAGTGTTAGGGTTAGGTTTAGTGTTGGTGTTAAGGTTAGGGTTAGGGTTAGGTTTAGGGTTATGTTTAGGGTTAGGTTTTGGGTTAGGGTTAGGGTTAGGGTTAGGGTAAGGGTATGTGTTAGGGTTAGGGTTAGGGTTAGGGTTAGCGTTAGAGTAAGTGTAAGGTTAGGGTTAGGGTTAGGGTTAAGATAAGGTTCAGGGTCAGGGTTAGGGTTAGGGTTAGGTTTCAGGTAAGGTTTAGGGATAGGTTTATGGTAAGGGTAAGGTTTTGGGTTAGGGTTAGGATTAGGGTTAGGGTAAGGGTAAGGGTTTGGGTTAGGGTTAGGTTTAAGTTTAGGTTTAGCGTTAGGGTAAGGGTTAGGGTTAGGTTTAAGGTTAGGGTTGGGTTAGGGTAAGAATAAGTGTTAGGGTTAGGGTTATGGTTAGGATAAGGGTAAGTATTAGGGTTAGAATTAGGGTTAGTGTTAGGGTTAAGGTTAGGGTTAGGGTTAGTTTTAGGTTAAGGGTTAGGGTTAGGGTTATGTTAAGGGTTAGGGGTAGGGGTAGGGGTAGGGTTAGGTTTAGGGTAAGGGTTAGGGTTAGGGATTTGGTTAGGGTTAGGTTTAGGGTAAGGGTTAGGTTTAGGTTTAGGGTTCGGTTATGGGTCAGGGTTAGGGGTTAGGTTTAGGGTTAGGATTAGGATAAGGATTAGGGTTTGTGTTAGGGTTAGGGCAAGGGTTATTATTAGGGTTAGGGTTAGGGTAACTGTAAGGATAGGGTTAGGGTAAGGGTAAGGGTTAGTTTTTGGTTTAGTGTAGGTTTACTTTAGGGTTAGGGTTAGGGTAAGGGTTACGGTACTGGTAAGGTTTAGGGTTAAGGTTAGGGTTAGGGTTAGTTTTAGGGTTAGGGTTAGGGTTAGGGTAAGGGTAAGGGTTAGGTTTAGGATTAGGGTTAGGGTTAGGTTAAGGGTTAGGGTTAGGGTTAGGGTTAGGTTTACGGTTAGGGTTAGGATAAGAGTAAGGGTTAGGGTTAGTGTTAGGGTTAGGTTTAGGGTAAGGGTAAGGGTTAGTTTTAGGGTTAGTGTTAGGTTTAGTGTTAGGTTTAGGTTTAGGTTTAGGGTTAGGGTTAGGGTAAGGGTAAGGGTTAGGGTTAGGGTTAGGGTTAGGGTTAACGTTAGGGTAACTGTAAGGTTAGGGTTAGGGTAAGCGTTAGGGTTAGGGTTAGGGCTAGTGTTAGGTTTAGGGATAGGGTTAGGTTTAGGGTTAGGGATACGGTAAGGGTAAGGGTTAGGGTTAAGGTTAGGGATAGGGTTAGTTTTAGGGTTACGGTAAGGTTAATGGTTAGGGTTAGGATTAGGTTTAGGGTTACGTTAACGGTTAGGGTTAGGGTTAGGGTTAGGGTAAGGTTTAGGTTAACGGTAAGGGTTAGGGTTAGGGTTAGTGTTAGGGTTAGTGTTAGGTTTAGGGATAGCGTTAGGGTTAGGGTTAGGGTTAGGTTAAGGGTTAGGGTTAGGGATATGGTTAGGATAAGAGTTAGGGTTCGGGTTCGGGTTCGGGTTAGGGTTAGGGTTAGGGTTATGGTTATGGTTAGGGTTGGGGTTAAGATTAGGGTTAGGGATAGGGTAAGGGTAATTGTTAGGTTTAGGGTTAGGGTTAGCACTAGGGTAAGGGTAAGGGTTAGGGATAGGTTAGGGTTATGGTTAGGTTTAGGATTAGGGTTAGGGTAAGCGTAAGTGTTAGGGTTAGGGTTAGGTTTTGTGTTGGGGTTAAGGTTAGTGTTAGGGTTACGGTTAGGGTCAGGTTTAGGGTTAGCTTTAGGGTTACCTTAAGGTTTAGTGTTAGGGTTACGGTAAGGTTATGTGTTAGGGTTAATGTTAGGGTTAGGGATAGCGTTAGGGTAAGGGTAAGGGTTAGGGTTAGGGTTAGGGTTAAGAAAAGGATAATGGTTAGGGTTAGGGTTAGGTTTCGGGTAAGGTTTAGGGTTAGGTTTAGGGTAAGGGTAAGGTTTAAGGTTAGGGTTAGGGTTACGGTTAGGGTAAGGGTAAGGGTTAGGGTTAGGGATAGGGTTAGGGTAAGGTTTAGGGTTAGGGTTAGGGTTAGGGTTAGGTTTAGGTTGAGGGGTAGGTTATGGGTCAGGGTTAGGGGTTAGGGTTAGGGTTAGTATTAGTGTAAGGGTTAGTGTTAGTGTTAGGGTTAGGGTAAGGGTTAGGGTTAGGGTTAGGGTTAGGGTAACTGTAAGGTTAGAGTTAGGGTAAGGGTAAGGGGAAGGGTTAGGGTTAGGGTTAGTGTTAGGTTTAGGGATAGGGTTAGGGTTAGGGTTGCGGTAAGGGTAAGGTTAGGGTTAAGGTGAGGGTTAGGGTTAGTTTTAGGGTTAGGGTTAGGGTTAGGGTTAGGGTAAGGGTTAGGTTTAGGGTTAGGGTTAGTGTTAGGTTTAGGGTTTCGGTTAGGGTTATGGTAAGGGTAAGGTTAGGGTTAAGGTTAGGGTTAGGGTTAGTTTTAGGGTTAGGGTTAGGGTTAGGTTAAGGGTTAGGTTTAGGATTAGGGTTATGGTTAGGTTAAGGGTTAGGGTTAGGGTTAGGGTTAGGTTTACGTTTAGGGTTAGGGTAAGAGTAAGGGTTAGGGTTAGGGTTAGGGTTAGGTTTAGGGTAAGGGTAAGGGTTAGGTTTAGTGTTAGGTTTAGGGTTAGGGTTAGGGTTAGGTTAAGGGTTAGAGTTAGGGTTAGGGTTAGGGTTAGTGTTAGGTTTAGGGTGAGAGTTAGGGTTAGGGTTACGGTAAGGGTAAGGTTAGGTTTAAGGTTAGGGTTAGGGTTAGTTTTAGGGTTAGGTTTAAGGTTAGGGTTAGGGTAAGGGTAAGGATTATGGTTAAGGTTAGGGTTAGGTTTAGGGTTAGGGTTAGGGTTAGGATAAGGGTAAGTATTAGGGTTAGAATTAGGGTTAGTGTTAGGGTTAAGGTTAGGGTTAGGGTTAGTTTTAGGTTTAGGGTTAGGGTTAGGGTTAGGTTAAGGGTTAGGGGTAGGGGTAGGGGTAGGGTTAGGTTTAGGGTAAGGGTTAGGGTTAGGGATTTGGTTAGGGTTAGGTTTAGGGTAAGGGTTAGGTTTAGGTTTAGGGTTCGGTTATGGGTCAGGGTTAGGGGTTAGGTTTAGGGTTAGGATTAGGATAAGGATTAGGGTTTGTGTTAGGGTTAGGGCAAGGGTTATTATTAGGGTTAGGGTTAGGGTAAGTGTTAGGGGTAGGGTTAGGTTTAGGGTTAGGGTAACTGTAAGGATAGGGTTAGGGTAATGGTAAGGGTTATGGTTAGGGTTAGGGTTAAGGTTAGGGTTATGGTTATGGTTAGGGTTAGTTTTAGGCTTAGGGTTAGGGTTAGGTTAAGGGTTAGGTGTAGGATTAGGGTTATGGTTAGGTTAAGGGTTAGGGTTAGGGTTAGGGTTAGGTTTACGGTTAGGGTTAGGGTAAGAGTAAGGGTTAGGGTTAGGGTTAGGGTTAGGTTTAGGGTAAGGGTAAGGGTTAGGTTTAGTGTTAGGTTTAGGGTTAGGGTTAGGGTTAGGTTAAGGGTTAGAGTTAGGGTTAGGGTTAGGGTTAGGGTTAGGTTTAGGGTGAAGGTTAGGGTTAGGGTTACGGTAAGGGTAAGGTTAGGGTTAAGGTTAGGGTTAGGGTTAGTTTTAGGGTTATGATTAGGGGTAGGGTTAGGGTAAGGGCAATGGTTATGGTTAGGGTTAGGGTTAAGTTTACGGTTATGGTTATGGTTAGGGTTAGGTTTAGGTTTAGGGTTATGGTAAGGGTAAGGGTTAGGGTTAGGGTTAGCGTTAGGATTAAGGTTAGGGTCAGGGTTAGGGTTAGGGTTAGGGTAAGGGTATGGGTTAGGGTTAGGGTTAGGGTTCGGTTTAGTGTTGGGTTTAAGGTTAGGGTTAGGGTTAGGGTTAGAGTTAGGTTTAGGGTTAGGTTTTGAGTTAGGGTTAGGGTTAGGGTTAGGGTAAGGGTATGTGTTAGGGTTAGGGTTAGGGTTAGGGTTAGTGTTAGCGTTAGGGTAAGTGTAAGGGTTAGGTTTAGGGTTAGGGTTAAGATAAGGGTAAGGGTCAGGGTTAGGGATAGGGTTAGGTTTAGGGTAAGGTTTAGGGTTAGGTTTAGGGTAAGGGTAAGGATTAGGGTTAGGTTTAGGTTTAGGGTAAGGGGAAGTGTTAGGATTAGAGTTAGGGTTAGGGTAAGGGTTAGGATTAGGGTTAGGGTTGGGGTTATGGTAAGGATAAGTGTTAGGGTTAGCGTTATGGTTAGAATAAGGGTAAGGGTTAGGGTTAGGGTTAGGGTTAGGGGTTAGGGTTAGGGTAATCTTCAGGGTTAGGGGTTAGGGTTAGTGTTAGTGTTAGGTTAAGGGTTAGGGTTAGGAATAGGTTTAGGATAAGGGTTAGGGTTCGGTTTCGGGTTAGGGTTAATGTAAGTGTAAGTGTTAGTTTTAGGGTTAGGGTTAGGGTTAGGGTTAGGGTTAGTGTAAGGGTAAGGGTTAGGGTTAGGGTTAGGGTTAGCATTAGGGTAAGGGTAAGGGGTAGGGGTAGGGTTAGGGTTAGGGGTTACGGTTAGGGTTAGGTTTAGGGTCAGGTTTTGGGTTAGGGTTAGGTTTAGGGTTAGGGTTAGGGTAAGGGTATGTGTTAGGGTTAGGGTTAGGGTTAGGGTTAGCATTAGGGTAAGTGTAAGGGTTAGGGTTAGGGTTAAGATAAAGGTAAGGGTTAGGGTTAGGGTTAGGTTTAGGGTAAGTTTAGGGTTGGGTTTATGGTAAGGGTAAGATTTAGGGTTAGGGTTCGTGTTACGGTTAGGGTAAGGGTAAGGGTTTGGGTTAGGGTTAGGGTTAGGGTAAGGTTTAGGGTTAGGGTTAGGTTTAGGGTTAGGTTTAGGTTGAGGGTTAGGTTATGAGTCAGGGTTTTTGGTTAGGGTTAGGGTTAGTATTAGTGTAAGGGTTAGTGTTAGTGTTAGGGTTAGGGTAAGGGTTAGGGTTAGGTTTAGGGTTAGGGTAACTGTAAGGTTAGAGTTAGGGTAAGGGTAAGGGTAAGAGTTAGGGTTAGTGTTAGTGTTAGGTTTAGGGATAGGGTTAGGGTTAGGGTTAGGGTTAGTGTTAGGTTTAGGTTTAGGGTTAGGGTTATGGTAAGGGTAAGGTTAGGATTAAGGTTAGGGTTAGGGTTAGTTTTAGGGTTAGGGTTAGGGTTAGGTTAAGGGTTAGGTTTAGCATTACGGTTATGGTTAGGTTAAGGGTTAGGGTTAGGGTTAGGGTTAGGGTTAGGTTTACGGTTAGGGTTAGGGTAAGAGTAAGGGTTAGGGTTTGTGTTAGGGTTAGGTTTAGGGTAAGGGTAAGGGTTAGGGTTAGTGTTAGGTTTAGGGTTAGGGTTAGGGTTAGGTTAAGGGTTAGAGTTAGGGTTAGGGTTAGGGTTAGTGTTAGGTTTAGGGTGAGGGTTAGGGTTAGGATTACGGTAAGGGTAAGCTTAGGGTTAAGGTTAGGGTTAGGGTTAGTTTTAGGGTTAGGTTTAGGGTTAGGGTTAGGGTTAGGGTAAAGGTAAGGATTATGGTTAAGGTTAGGGTTAGGTTTAGGGTTAGGGTTAGGATAAGGGCAAGTATTAGGGTTAGAGTTAGGGTTAGGGTTAGGGTTAAGGTTAGGGTTAGGGTTAGTTTTAGGGTTAGTGTTAGGTTTAGGGTTAGGGTTAGGGTTAGGTTAAGGGTTAGGCGTAGGGGTAGGGGTAGGGTTAGGTTTAGGGTTATCGTTTAGGGTTAGGGTTAGGGTTAGGGTTAGGGTTAGTGTTAGGTTTAGGGTTAGGTTTAGGGTTACGGTTAGGGTAAGGGTTAGGGTTAAGGTTAGGGTTAGGGTTAGGTTTAGCGTTATGGTTAGGGTTAGGATAAGGATAAGTGTTAGGGTGAGGATTAGGATTAGGGTCAGGTTAAGGGTTAGCGTTAGTATTAGGGTTAAGTTTAGGTTTAGGGTTGGTGTTAGGGTAAGGGTATGGGTTAGGGTTAGGTTTAGTGTTGGGGTTAAGGTTAGGGTTAGGGTTAGGGTTAGGGTTTGGGTTAGGTTTAGGGTTAAGTTTAGGTTTACGGTTAGGGTTAGGGTTAGGGTTAGGGTAAGGGTATGTGTTAGGGTTAGGGTTAGGGTTAGGGTAAGGGTATGTGTTAGGGTTAGGGTTAGTGTTAGGGTTAAGATAAGGGTAAGCGTTATTGTTAGGATTAAGGTTAGGTTTAGGGTAAGGTTTAGGGTTAGGTTTAAGGTAAGGGTAAGGTTAAGGGTTAGGGTTAGGGTTAGGTTTAGGGTTAGGTTTGGGGTTAGGGTAAGGGTAAGTGTTAGGGTTAGGGTTAGGTTTATGGTTAGGGTAAGGGTTAGGGTTAGGCTTAGGGTTAGGGTTAGGGTTAGGGTAAGGTTTAGGTTTAGGTTTAGGGTTAGGTTATGGGTCAGGGTTAGGGGTTAGCTTTAGGGTTAGGATTAGAGTAAGGATTAGGGTTAGTGTTAGGGTTAGGGTAACTGTAAGGTTAGGTTTCGGGTAAGGGTAAGGGTTAAGGTTAGGGTAAGTGTTAGGTTTAGGGTTAGGGTTAGGGTTAGGGTTAGGGTTACGGTTAGGGTTAGGGTTAGGGTAAGGGTTAGGGTTAAGGTTAGGGTTAGGGTTAGGGTTAGGATAAGCGTAAGGGTTTTGGTTAGGATTAGGGTTAGGATTAGGGTAAGGGTTAGTTTTAGGGTTAGGGTTAAGATTAGGTTTAGGGTTAGGGATAGGGTAAGGGTATGGTTTAGGGTTAGGGTTAGGTTTAGTGTCGGTGTTAAGGTTAGGGTTAGGGTTAGGTTTAGGGTTATGTTTAGGGTAAGGTTTTGGGTTAAGGTTAGTGTTAGGGTTAGGGTTAAGGTAAGGGTATGTGTTAGGGTTAGGGTTAGGGTTAGGGTTAGCTTTAGAGTAAGAGTAAGGTTAGGGTTCGGGTTAGGTTTACGTTTAGGGTTAGGGTAAGAGTAAGGGTTAGGGTTAGGGTTAGGGTTAGGTTTAGGGTAAGGGTAAGGGTAAGGGTTAGGGTTAGGGTTAGGGTTAGATATAGGGTAAGGGTAAGGGTTAGGGTTAGGGTTAGTGTTAGAGTTAGTGTTAGGTTCAGGGTTAGGGTTACGGTTAGGGTTAGGGTTAGGGTAAGGGTTAGGGTTAAGGTTAGGGTTAGGGTTCAGTTTAGGATTAGGGTTAGGGTTAGGATAAGCGTAAGGGTTTTGGTTAGGATTAGGGTTAGGTTTAGGGTAAGGGTTAGGTTTAGGGTTAGGGTTAAGATTAGGTTTAGGGTTAGCGTTAGGGTAAGGGTATGGTTTAGGGTTAGGGTTAGGTTTAGTGTTGGTGTTAAGGTTAGGGTTAGGGTTAGGTTTAGGGTTATGTTTAGGGTTAGGTTTTGGGTTAGGGTTAGCGTTAGGGTTAGGGTTAAGTAAGGGTATGTGTTAGGGTTAGGGTTAGGGTTAGGGTTAGCGTTAGAGTAAGAGTAAGGTTAGGGTTAGGGTTAGGGTTAGGGTTAGGGTAAGGGTAAGGGTTAGGGTTAGGGTTAGGTTTAAGTTTAGGTTTAGGGTTAGGGTATGGGTAAGGGTTAGGGTTAGGTTTAGGTTTAGGGTTAGGGTTAAGGTAAGGGTTAGGGTTAGGTTTAGGGTTAGGGTTGGGGTTAGGGTAAGAATAAGTGTTAGGGTTAGGGTTACGGTTAGGATAAGGGTACGGGTTAGGGTTAGGGTTAGGGGTTATGTTTCAGGTTAGGGTTAGGGTTAGGGGTTAGGGTTAGTGTTAGGTTAGGTTAAGGGTTAGGGTTAGGGATAGGGTTAGGATAAGAGTTAGGGTTCGGGTTCGGGTTAGGGTTAGGGTTAGGGTTGGGTTTAGGGTTGGGGTTAAGATTAGGGTTAGGGTTAGTGTAAGGGTAATTGTTAGGTTTAGGGTTAGGGTTAGCACTAGGGTAAGGGTAAGGGTTAGGGATAGGTTAGGGTTATGGTTAGGTTTAGGGTTAGGGTTAGGGTAAGCGTAAGTGTTAGGGTTAGGGTTAGGGTTAAGTTTTGTTTTGGGGTTAAGGTTAGTGTTAGGGTTAGGGTTAGGGTCAAGTTTAAGTTTAGCTTTAGGGTTAAGTTTAGGGTTAGGGTTAGGGTTATGGTAAGGTTATGTGTTATGGTTAGTGTTAGGGTTAGGGATAGCGTTAGGGTAAGGGTAAGGGTTAGGGTTAGGTTTAGGTTTAAGGTAATGTTAAGGGTTAGGGTTAGGGTTAGGGTTAGGATAAGCATAAGGGTTAGGGTTAGGATTAGGATTAGGGTTAGGGTAAGGGTTAGGTTTAGGGTTAGGGCTAAGATTAGGTTTAGGGTTAGAATTAGGGTAAGGGTATGGGTTAGGGTTAAGGTTAGGTTTAGTGTTGGGTTTAAGGTTAGGGTTAGGGTTAGGGTTAGGGTTAGGGTTAGGTTTAGGGTTAGGTTTTGGGTTAGGGTTAGGGTTAGGGTTAGGGTTAGGTTAAGGGTATGTGTTAGGGTTAGGGTTAGGGTTAGGGTTAGCGTTAGGGTAAGTGTAAGGGTTAGGGTTAGGGTTAGGTTTAGGGTTAGGTTT
This sequence comes from Megascapheus bottae, assembly GCA_024803745.1. Taxonomy (NCBI): domain Eukaryota; kingdom Metazoa; phylum Chordata; class Mammalia; order Rodentia; family Geomyidae; genus Megascapheus; species Megascapheus bottae. Next base: position 1,626,301 of record JANJXV010000086.1, read on the forward strand.
TGGGTTAGGGTTAGTGTTAGGGTTAGGGTTAGGTTAAGGGTATGTGTTAGGTTTAGGGTTAGGGTTAGGGTAAGGCTTAGGGTTAGGGTTATGGTAAGGGTTAGGGTTAGGGTTAGGGTTAGAATTAGGTTTAGGATTAGGGTAAGGCTAAGTGTTAGGGTTAGGGTTATGGTTAGGTTATGGGTTAGAGTTAGGGGTTAGTGTAAGGGTTAGGGTTAAGGTAAGGGTTAGGGTTAGGGATAGGGTTAGGGTAAGGGTTAGTGTTAGGGTTAGGATTAGGGTATGTGTTAAGGTTAACGTTAGGGTTAGGGTTAGGGTACCTGTAAGTTTAGGGTTAGGGTAAGGGTCAGGTTTAGGGTTAGGGTTAGTATTACGGTAAGGGTTAGGGTTAGGGTTAGAGTTACGGTACGGGTAAGGGTTAGGGTTAAGGTTCAGTTTATGGTTAGTTTAGGGTTAGGGTTAGGGTTAGTGTTGGGCATAAGGTTAGGGTTAGGGAAAGGGTTAGGGTTAGGTTTAGCGTAAGGGTTAGGGATAGGTTTAGGGTAAGGGTAAGGTGTAGGGTTAGGGTTAGGGTTAGGGTAAGGGTAAGGGTAATAGTTAGGGTTAGGGTTAGGGTTAGGGTTAGGTTATGGGTTAGGGTCAGTGTAAGGGTTAGGGTTAGTGTTAGGGTTAGGTTAAGGGTTAGGGTTAGGTTTAGAGTAGGGGTTAGGGTAAGGGTTAGTGTTAGGGTTAGGGTTAGGTTTTGTGTAAGTGTTAGGGTTAGTGTTAGGGTTAGGGTTAAGTAAGGGTTAGGATTAGGATTAGGGTTATGTTTAGGGTTGGGGTTAAGGTTAGGGTAGGGATAGGGTAAGGGTAACGGTTAGGGTTAGGGTTAGGGTTAGGGTAAGTGTTAGGGTAAGCGTTAGTGTTAGGGTTAGGGTTAGGCTTAGGATAAGGGTTAGAGTTAGGTTTAGTGTAAGGGTAAGGTTTAGGGTTAAGGTTAGGGTAAGGGTTAGGGTTAGGATTAGGATTAGGGTAGGGATTAGGATAAGGGGAAGTGTCAGGGTTAGGGTTACGGTTAGAATAAGGGTAAGGGTTAGGGTTAGCGTTAGGTTTAGGGGATAGGGTTAGGGTTAGGGTTAGGATTAGGGTTACGGTAAGGGTAAGGGGTAGGGTTAAGGTTAGGGTTAAGGTTAGTTTTAGGGTAAGTGTTAGGTTAAGGGTTAGGGTTAGGGTTAGGTTAAGGGTTAGGGTTAGGGTTAAGGGTAGGGTTAGGGTTAAGGGGTAGGAGTGTGGTTAATTTTACGGTTAGGGTTAGGGTAAGAGTAATGGTTAGGGTTAGGGTTAGGGTTAGGTATAGGGAAAGGGTAAGGGTTAGGGTTAGGGTCAGTGTTAGGGTTAGTGTTAGGTTTAGGGTTAGGGTTAGGGTTAGGGTAAGGGTAAGGTTTAGGGTTAAGGTTAGGGTTAGGGTTAGGTTTATGGTTAGGGTTAGGGTTAGGATAAGGGTAAAGTTTAGGGTTAGGATTAGGTTTAGGGTTAGGGTTAGGTTTAGGGTTAAGGGTAGGTTTAGGGTTAGCGTTAGGGTAAGGGTATTTGTTAGGGTTAGGGTTAGGGTTAGGTTTAGTGTTGGGGTTAAGGTTAGGGTTAGGGTTACGGTTAGGTTTAGGGTTAGGTTTTGGGTTAGGGTTAGGTTTAGGGTTAGGGTTAGGGTAAGGGTATGTGTTAGGGTTAGGGTTATGGTTAGGGTTAGCATTAGGGTAAGTGTAAGGGTTAGGGTTAGGGTTAAGATAAGGGTAAGGGTTAGGGTTAGGTTTAGGGTAAGGTTTAGGGTTAGGTTTAGGGTAAGGGTAAGGTTTAGGGTTAGGGTTAGGGTTACGGTTAGGGTAAGGGTTAGGGTTAGGGTTAGGGTTAGGGTAAGGTTTAGGGTTAGGATTAGGGTTAGGGTTAGGGTTAGGTTGAGGGTTAGGTTATGGGTCAGGGTTAGGGGTTAGGGTTAGGGTTAGTATTAGTGTAAGGGTTAGTGTTAGTGTTAGGGTTAGGGTAAGGGTTAGGGTTAGGGTTAGTGTTAGGGTAACTGTAAGGTTAGAGTTAGGGTAAGGGTAAGGGTAAGGGTAGGGTTAGTGTTAGGTTTAGGGATAGGGTTAGGGTTAGGGTTACGGTAAGGGTAAGGTTAGGGTTAAGGTGAGGGTTAGGGTTAGTTTTAGGGTTAGGGTTAGGGTAAGGGTTAGGGTTAGGGTTAGTGTTAGGTTTAGGGTTAGGGTTAGGGTTATGGTAAGGGTAAGGTTAGGGTTAAGGTTAGGGTTAGGGTTAATTTTAGGTTTAGGGTTAGGGTTAGGTTAAGGGTTAGATTTAGGATTAGGGTTATGGTTAGGTTAAGGGTTAGGGTTAGGGTTAGGGTTAGGGTTAGGTTTACGGTTAGGGTTAGGGTAAGAGTAAGGGTAAGGGTTACGTTTACGGTTAGGTTTAGGGTAAGGGTAAGGGTTAGGTTTAGTGTTAGGTTTAGGGTTTGGGTTTGGTTTAGGTTAAGGGTTAGAGTTAGGGTTAGGGTTAGGGTTAGTGTTAGGTTTAGGGTGAGGGTTAGGGTTAGGGTTGCGGTAAGGGTAAGGTTAGGGTTAAGGTTAGGGTTAGGGTTAGTTTTAGGGTTAGGTTTAGGGTTAGGGCTAGGGTTAGGGTAAGGGTAAGGATTATGGTTAAGGTTAGGGTTAGGTTTAGGGTTAGGGTTAGGGTTAGGATAAGGGTAAGTATTAGGGTTAGAATTAGGGTTAGGGTTAGGGTTAAGGTTAGGGTTAGGGTTAGTTTTAGGGTTAGTGTTAGGTTTAGGGTTAGGTTTAGGTTTAGGTTAAGGGTTAGGGGTAGGGGTAGGGTAACTGTAAGGTTAGGGTTAGGGTAAGGGTAAGGGTTAGTTTTTGGGTTAGTGTAGGTTTACTTTAGGGTTAGGGTTAGGGTAAGGGTTACGGTACTGGTAAGGTTTAGGGTTAAGGTTAGGGCTAGGGTTAGTTTTAGGGTTGGGGTTAGGGTTAGGGTAAGGGTAAGGGTTAGGGTTAGGATTAGGGTTAGGGTTAGGTTAAGGGTTAGGTTTAGGATTAGGGTTATGGTTAGGTTAAGGGTTAGGGTTAGGGTTAGGGTTAGGGTTAGGTTTACGGTTAGGGTTAGGGTAAGAGTAAGGGTAAGGGTTACGTTTACGGTTAGGTTTAGGGTAAGGGTAAGGGTTAGGTTTAGTGTTAGGTTTAGGGTTTGGGTTTGGTTTAGGTTAAGGGTTAGAGTTAGGGTTAGGGTTAGGGTTAGTGTTAGGTTTAGGGTGAGGGTTAGGGTTAGGGTTGCGGTAAGGGTAAGGTTAGGGTTAAGGTTAGGGTTAGGGTTAGTTTTAGGGTTAGGTTTAGGGTTAGGGTTAGGGTTAGGGTAAGGGTAAGGATTATGGTTAAGGTTAGGGTTAGGTTTAGGGTTAGGGTTAGGGTTAGGATAAGGGTAAGTATTAGGGTTAGAATTAGGGTTAGGGTTAGGGTTAAGGTTAGGGTTAGGGTTAGTTTTAGGGTTAGTGTTAGGTTTAGGGTTAGGTTTAGGTTTAGGTTAAGGGTTAGGGGTAGGGGTAGGGTAACTGTAAGGTTAGGGTTAGGGTAAGGGTAAGGGTTAGTTTTTGGGTTAGTGTAGGTTTACTTTAGGGTTAGGGTTAGGGTAAGGGTTACGGTACTGGTAAGGTTTAGGGTTAAGGTTAGGGTTAGGGTTAGTTTTAGGGTTGGGGTTAGGGTTAGGGTAAGGGTAAGGGTTAGGGTTAGGATTAGGGTTAGGGTTAGGTTAAGGGTTAGGGTTAGGGTCAGGGTTAGGTTTAGGTTAGGGTTAGGATAAGAGTAAGGGTTAGGGTTAGTGTTAGGGTTAGGTTAGGGTAAGGGTAAGGGTTAGTTTTAGGGTAAGTGTTAGGTTTATTGTTAGGTTTAGGTTTAGGTTTAGGGTTAGGGTTAGGGTAAGGGTAAGGGTTAGGGTTAGGGTTAGGATTAAGGTTAGGGTAACTGTAAGGTTAGGGTTAGTGTAAGCGTAAGGGTTAGGGTTAGGGTTAGTGTTAGGTTTAGGGATAGGGTTAGGTTTAGGGTTAGGGATACGGTAAGGGTAAGGGTTAAGGTTAAGGTTAGGGATAGGGTTAGTTTTAGGGTTAGGGTTAGTGTTAGGGTAAGGTTAATGGTTAGGGTTAGGATTAGGTTTAGGTTTACGTTAAGGGTTAGGGTTAGGGTTAGGGTTAGGGTAAGGTTTAGGGTAGGGTAAGGGTTAGGGTTAGTGTTAGTGTTAGGGTTAGTGTTAGGTTTAGGGTTAGGGTTAGGGTTAGGGATAGGGTAATGGTAAGGGTTAGGGTTAAGGTTAGGGTTAGGGTTAGGTTTAGGGTTAGGGTTAGGGTTAGGATAAGTGTAAGGGTTAGGGTTAGGATTAGGGTTAGGGTTAGGGTAAGGGTTAGGGTTAGGGTTAGGGTTTAGGTTAGATTTAGGGTAAGTTTAGGGTTAGGGTTAGGATAAGAGTTAGGGTTAGGGTTAGGCTTATGGTTAGGGTAAGTGTTAGGGTTAGGGTTAGGGTTAGGGTTAAGGTTAGGGTTAGGGTTATGGTAAGAGATAGGGTTAGTGTTAGGATTAGGGTAGGGATTAGGGTAAGGGTAAGTGTTAGGTTAGGGTTAGGGTTAGATAAAGGGTAAGGGTTAGGGTTAGGGTTAGTGTCAGGGGTTAGGGTTAATTTTAGGGTTAGGGTTAGGTTTAGGGGTAGGGTTAGGGTAAGGGCAAGGGTTATGGTTAGGGTTAGGGTTAAGGTTAGGGTTATGTTTAGGGTTAGGGTTAGGTTTAGGTTTAGGGTTATGGTAAGGGTAAGGGTTAGGGTTAGGGTTAGCGTTAGGATTAAGGTTAGGGTCAGGGTTAGGGTTAGGGTTAGGGTAAGGATATGGGTTAGGGTTAGGGTTAGGGTTCGGTTTAGTGTTGGGTTTAAGGTTAGGGTTAGGGTTAGGGTTAGAGTTAGGTTTAGGGTTAGGTTTTGGGTTAGGGTTAGGGTTAGGGTTAGGGTTAAGATAAGGGTAAGGGTCAGGGTTAGGGTTAGGGTTAGGTTTAGGGTAAGGTTTAGGGTTAGGTTTAGGGTAAGGGTAAGGATTAGGGTTAGGTTTAGGTTTAGGGTATGGGAAAGTGTTATGGTTAGGGTTAGGGTTAGGGTAAGGGTTAGGATTAGGGTTAGGGTTGGGGTTAGGGTAAGGATAAGTGTTAGGGTTAGCGTTATGGTTAGAATAAGGGTAAGGGTTAGGGTTAGGGTTAGGGTTACGGTTAGGGTAAGGGTAAGGGTTAGGGTTAGGGTTAGGGTTAGGGTAAGGTGTAGGGTTAGGGTTAGGGTTAGGGTTAGGTTTAGGTTGAGGGTTAGGTTATGAGCCAGGGTTTGGGTTAGGGTTAGGGTTAGTATTAGTGTAAGGGTTAGTGTTAGTGTTAGGGTTAGGGTAAGGGTTAGGGTTAGGGTTAGGGTAACTGTAAGGTTAGAGTTAGGGTAAGGGTAAGGGTAAGAGTTAAGGTTAGGGTTAGTTTTAGGTTTAGGGATACGGTTAGGGTTAGGGTTACGGTAAGGGTAAGGTTAGGGTTAAGGTTAGGGTTAGGGTTAATTTTAGGGTTAGGGTTAGGGTTAGGGTTAGGGTAAGGGTTAGGGTTAGGGTTAGTGTTAGGTTTAGGTTTAGGGTTAGGGTTATGGTAAGGGTAAGGTTAGGGTTAAGGTTAGGGTTAGGTTTAGTTTTAGGGTTAGGGTTAGGGTTAGGTTAAGGGTTAGGTTTAGCATTAGGGTTATGGTTACGTTAAGGGTTAGGGTTAGGGTTAGGGTTAGGGTTAGGGTTAGGTTTACGGTTTGGTTTAGGGTAAGAGTAAGGGTTAGGGTTAGGGTTAGGGTTAGGTTTAGGGTAAGGGTAAGCGTTAGGGTTAGTGTTAGGTTAAGGGTTAGGGTTAGGGTTAGGTTAAGGGTTAGATTTAGGGTTAGGGTTAGGGTTACTGTTAGGTTTAGGGTGAGTGTTAGGGTTAGGGTTATGGTAAGGGTAAGCTTAGGGTTAAGGTTAGGGTTAGGGTTAGTTTTAGGGTTAGGTTTAGGGTTAGGGTTAGGGTTAGGGTAAGGGTAAGAATTATGGTTAAGGTTAGGGTTGGGTTTAGGGTTAGGGTTAGGATAAGGGTAAGTATTAGGGTTAGAATTAGGGTTAGGTTTAGGGTTAAGGTTAGGGTTAGGGTTAGTTTTAGGGGTAGTGTTAGGTTTAGGGTTAGGGTTAGGGTTAGGTTAAGGGTTAGGTGTAGGGGTAGGTTTAGGGTTAGGTTTAGGGTTATCGTTTAGGTTTAGGGATTGGGTTAGGGTTAGGTTTAGGGTAAGGGTAAGGGTTAGGGTTAGGGTTAGTGTTAGGGTTAGTGTTAGGTTTAGGGTTAGGTTTAGGGTTAGGGTTAGTGTAAGGGTAAGGGTTAGGGTTAAGGTTAGGGTTAGGGTTAGGTTTAGCGTTATGGTTAGGGTTAGGATAAGGGTAAGTGTTAGGGTTAGAATTAGGATTAGGGTCAGGTTAAGTGTTAGCGTTAGTATTAGGATTAAGGTTAGGTTTAGAGTTGGCGTTAGGGTAAGGGTATGGGTTAGGGTTAGGTTTAGTGTTGGGGTTAATGTTAGCGTTAGGGTTAGGGTTATGGTTTGGGTTAGGTTTAGGGTTAGGTTTAGGTTTACGGTTAGGGTTAGGGTTAGGGTTAGGGTAAGGGTATGTGTTAGGGTTAGGGTTAGGGTTAGGGTAAGGGTATGTGTTAGGGTTAGGGTTAGTGTTAGGGTTAAGATAAGGGTAAGCGTTAGGGTTAGGGTTAAGGTTAGGTTTACGGTTAGGTTTAAGGTAAGGGTAAGGTTTAGGGTTAGGGTTACGGTCAGGGTAAGGTTAAGGGTTAGGGTTAGGGTTAGGTTTAGGGTTAGGTTTGGGGTTAGGGTAAGGGTAAGTGTTAGGTTTAGGGTTAGGTTTAGGGTTAGGGTAAAGGTTAGGGTTAGGCTTAGGGTTAGGGTTAGCATTAGGGTAAGGGTTAGGTTTAGGTTTAGGGTTAGGTTATGGGTCAGTGTTAGGGGTTAGTTTAGGGTTAGGATTAGGGTAAGGATTAGGGTTAGTGTTAGGGTTAGGGTAAGGGTTTTGTTTAGGGTTAGGGTTAGGGTTAGGGTAAGGGTAAGGGTTAGGGTTAAGGTTAGGGTTAGGTTAGGTTTAGGTTTAGGGTTAGGGTTAGGATAAGGGTAAGGGCTAGGGTTAGGATTAGGGTTAGGGTTAGGGTAAGGGTTAGGGTTAGGGTTAGGGTTAAGGTTAGGTTTAGGGTAAGGTTTAGGGTTAGGGTTAGGATAAGGTTTAGGGTTAGGGTTAGGCTTAGGGTTAGGGTAAGTGTTAGGGTTAGGGTTAGTGTTAGCGTTAAGGTTAGGGTTACGGTTATGGTAAGAGATAGGGTTAGGGTTAGGATTAGGGTAGGGATTAGGGTAAGGGTAAGTGTTAGGTTAGGGTTAGGGTTAGAATAAGGGTAAGGGTTATGGTTAGGGTTAGTGTTAGGGGTTAGGGTTAATTTTAGGGTTAGGGTTAGGTTTAGGGGTAGGGTTAGGGTAAGGGCAAGGGTTATGGTCAGGATTAGGATTAAGGTTAGGGTTATGGTTAGGGTTAGGGTTAGGTTTCATTTTAGGGTTATGGTAAGGTTAAGGGTTAGGGTTAGCGTTAGGATTAAGGTTAGGGTCAGGGTTAGGGTTAAGGTTAGGGTAAGGGTATGGTTTAGGGTTAGGGTTAGGGTTCGGTTTAGTGTTGGGTTTAAGGTTACGGTTAGGGTTAGGGTTAGAGTTAGGTTTAGGGTTAGGTTTTGGGTTAGGGTTAGGGTTAGGGTTAGGGTAAGGGTATGTGTTAGGGATAGGGTTAGGGTTAGGGTTAGTGTTAGCGTTAGGGTAAGTGTAAGGGTTAGGATTAGGGTTAGGGTTAAGATAAGGGTAAGGGTCAGGGTTAGGGTTAGGGTTAGGTTTAGGGTAAGGTTTAGGGTTAGGTTTAGGGTAAGGGTAAGGATTAGGGTTAGGGTTATGTTTAGGGTAAGGGGAAGTGTTAGGGTTAGGGTTAGGGTTAGGGTAAGGGTTAGTATTAGGGTTAGGATTGGGGTTAGGGTAAGGATAAGTGTTAGGGTTAGAATAAGGGTAAGGGTTAGGTTTAGGGTTAGGGTTAGGGGTTAGGGTTAGGGTAATCTTTAGGGTTAGGGGTTAGGGTTAGTGTTAGGTTTAGGTTAAGGGTTAGGGTTAGGGATAGGTTTAGGATAAGGGTTAGGGTTCGGATTCGGGTTAGGGTTAATGTAAGTGTAAGTGTTAGTTTTAGGGTTAGGGATAGGGTTAGGGTTAGGGTTAGTGTAAGGGTAAGGGTTAGGGTTTGGGTTAGGGTTATCATTAGGGTAAGGGTAAATGTTAGGGATAGGGTTAGGGTTAAGGTTAGGTTTAGGGTTAGGGTTAGGGTAAGCGTAAGGGTTAGGGTTAGGGTAAGGGTTAGGGTTAGGGTTAGGTTTAGTGTTGGGGAGAGGGTGAGGTTTAGGGTTAGGGTTAGGGTTACGTTAACGGTTAGCTTTAGGGTTACGTTAAAGGTTAGCTTTAGGGTTAGCTTTAGGGTTACGTTAAGGTTAGGGTTAGGGTTAGGATAAGGGTATGTGTTAGGGTTAGGTTTAGGGTTAGGGTTAGGGATAGCGTTAGGGTAAGGGTAAAGGTTAGGGTTAGGTTTAGGGTTAAGGTAATGGTAAGGTTTAGGGTTAGGGTTAGGGTTAGGGTTAAGGTAAGGGTTAGGGTAAGGGTTAGGGATAGAGTTAGGGTTAGGGTTAGGGTTAGATTTAGATTTAGGGTTAGGGTAAGTGTAAGGTTTATGTTTAGGGTTAGTGTTTAGGTAAGGGTTAGCGTTAGGGTTAGGGTTAGGGTTAGGGTAAGGGTTATGGTTAGGGTTAGGGTTAGGGTAAGTGTTAGAGTTAGGGTTAGGGTTAGGGTAAGTGTTAGGGTTAGGGTTAGGGTAACTGTAAGGTTAGAGTTATGGTAAGGTGAGGGTTAGGGTTAGGGTTAGTGTAAGATTTAGGGTTAGGGTTAGGGTTAGGGTTACGGTAAGGGTAAGGGTTAGGGTTAAGTTTAGGGTTAGGGTTAGTTTTAGGGTTAGGGTTAGGGTTAGGGTTAGGGTAAGGGTAAGGGTTAGGGTTAGGATTAGGGTTAGGGTTAGGTTAAGGGATAGGGTTAGGTTTAGGGTAATCGTTTAGGTTTAGGGTAAGAGTAAGGACTAGGGTTAGGGTTAGGGTTAGGGTAACTGTAAGGTTAGAGTTAGGGTAAGGGTAAGGGTAAGGCTTAGGGTTAGGGTTAGTGTTAGGTTTAGGGATAGGGTTAGGGTTAGGGTTACGGTAAGGGTAAGGTTAGGGATAAGGTGAGGGTTAGGGTTAGTTTTAGGGTTAGGGTTAGGGTTAGGGTAAGAGTTAGGGTTAGGGTTAGGGTTAGTGTTAGGTTTAGGGTTAGGTTTAGGGTTATGGTAAGGGTTAGGGTTAGGGTTAGGGTTAGGGTTAGGGTTAGGGTTAGGGTTAGGGTTAGGGTTAGGGTAAGGGTTAGGGTTAGGGTTAGGTTTAGTGTTGGGGAGAGGGTGAGGTTTAGGGTTAGGGTTAGGGTTACGTTAACGGTTAGCTTTAGGGTTACGTTAAAGGTTAGCTTTAGGGTTAGCTTTAGGGTTACGTTAAGGTTAGGGTTAGGGTTAGGATAAGGGTATGTGTTAGGGTTAGGTTTAGGGTTAGGGTTAGGGATAGCGTTAGGGTAAGGGTAAAGGTTAGGGTTAGGTTTAGGGTTAAGGTAATGGTAAGGTTTAGGGTTAGGGTTAGGGTTAGGGTTAAGGTAAGGGTTAGGGTAAGGGTTAGGGATAGAGTTAGGGTTAGGGTTAGGGTTAGATTTAGATTTAGGGTTAGGGTAAGTGTAAGGTTTATGTTTAGGGTTAGTGTTTAGGTAAGGGTTAGCGTTAGGGTTAGGGTTAGGGTTAGGGTAAGGGTTATGGTTAGGGTTAGGGTTAGGGTAAGTGTTAGAGTTAGGGTTAGGGTTAGGGTAAGTGTTAGGGTTAGGGTTAGGGTAACTGTAAGGTTAGAGTTATGGTAAGGTGAGGGTTAGGGTTAGGGTTAGTGTAAGATTTAGGGTTAGGGTTAGGGTTAGGGTTACGGTAAGGGTAAGGGTTAGGGTTAAGTTTAGGGTTAGGGTTAGTTTTAGGGTTAGGGTTAGGGTTAGGGTTAGGGTAAGGGTAAGGGTTAGGGTTAGGATTAGGGTTAGGGTTAGGTTAAGGGATAGGGTTAGGTTTAGGGTAATCGTTTAGGTTTAGGGTAAGAGTAAGGACTAGGGTTAGGGTTAGGGTTAGGGTAACTGTAAGGTTAGAGTTAGGGTAAGGGTAAGGGTAAGGCTTAGGGTTAGGGTTAGTGTTAGGTTTAGGGATAGGGTTAGGGTTAGGGTTACGGTAAGGGTAAGGTTAGGGATAAGGTGAGGGTTAGGGTTAGTTTTAGGGTTAGGGTTAGGGTTAGGGTAAGAGTTAGGGTTAGGGTTAGGGTTAGTGTTAGGTTTAGGGTTAGGTTTAGGGTTATGGTAAGGGTAAGGTTAGGGTTAAGGTTAGGGTTAGGGTTAGTTTTAGGGTTAGGGTTAGGGTTAGGTTAAGGGTTAGGTTTAGGATTAGGGTTATGGTTAGGTTAAGGGTTAGGGTTAGGGTTAGGGTTTGGGTTAGGTTTACGGTTAGGGTTAGGGTAAAAGTCAGGGTTAGGATTAGGGTTAGGGTTAGGTTTAGGGTAAGGGTAACGGTTAGGGTTAGTGTTAGGTTTAGGGTTAGGGTTAGGGTTAGGGTTAGGTTAAGGTTTAGAGTTAGGGTTAGGGTTAGGGTTAGTGTTAGGTTTAGGGTGAGGGTTAGGGTTAGGGTTACGGTAAGGGTAAGGTTAATGTTAAGGTTAGGGTTAGGGTTAGTTTTAGGGTTAGGTTTAGGTTTAGGGTTAGGGTTAGGGTAAGGGTAAGGAATATGGTTAAGGTTAGGGTTAGGTTTAGGGTTAGGGTTAGGGTTAGGATAAGGGTAAGTATCAGGGTTAGAATTAGGGTTAGGGTTAGGGTTAAGGTTAGGTTTAGGGTTAGTTTTAGGGTTAGTGTTAGGTTTAGGGTTAGGGTTAGGTTAAGGGTTAGGTGTAGGGGTAGGGGTAGGCTTAGGTTTAGGGTTATCATTTAGGGTTAGGGATTGGGTTAGGGTTAGGTTTAGGGTAAGGGTAAGGGTTAGGGTTAGGGTTAGTGTTAGGTTTAGGGTTTGGGTTAGGGTTAGGGTTAGGGTAACGGTAATGGTTAGGGTTAAGGTTAGGGTTAGGGTTAGGTTTAGCGTTATGGTTAGGGTTAGGATAAGGGTAAGTGTTATGGTTAGGATTAAATTTAGGGTCAGTTTAAGGGTTAGCGTTAGTATTAGGGTTAAGGTTAGGTTTAGGGTTGGCGTTAGGGTAAGCGTATGGGTTAGGGTTAGGTTTAGTTTTGGGGTTAAGGTTAGGGTTAGGGTTAGGGTTTGGGTTAGGTTTAGGGTTAGGTTTAGGTTTAAGGTTAGGGTTAGGGTTAGGGTTAGGATAAGGGTATGTGTTAGGGTTAGGGTTAGTGTTAGGGTTAAGATAAGGGTAAGCGTTAGGGTTAGGGTTAAGGTTAGGTTTAGGGTAAGGTTTAGGGTTAGGTTTAAGGTAAGTGTAAGGTTTAGGGTTAGGGTTACTGTTACGGTTAGGGTAAGGTTAAGGGTTAGGGTTAGGGTTAGGTTTAGGGTTAGGGTGAGGGTTAGGGTTGGGCTTAGGGTTAGGGTTAGGGTTAGGGTAAGGGTTAGGTTTAGGTTTAGGGTTAGGTTATGGGTCAGGGTTAGGGGTTAGCTTTAGGTTTAGGATTAGTGTAAGGGTTAGGGTTAGTTTTAGGGTTAGGGTAAGGGTTAGGTTTAGGGTTAGGGTTAGGGTTAGGGTTAGGGTAACTGTATGGTTATTGTTAGGGTAAGGTTAAGGGTTAAGGTTAGGGTAAGTGTTAGGTTTAGGTTTAGGGTTAGGGTTAGGGTTAGGGTTACGTTAAGGGTAAGGTTAGGGTTAAGGTTAGGGTTAGTTTTAGTTTTAGGGTTAGGGTTAGGGTTAGGGTAACTGTAAGGTTAGTGTTAGGGTAAGGGTAAGGGTTAAGGTTAGGGTAAGTGTTAGGTTTAGGTTTAGGGTTATTGTAAGAGTAATTGTTAGGGTTAGGGTTAGGGTTAGGGTTAGGGTTAGGGTAAGGGTAAGGGTAAGGGTTAGGGTTAGGGTTACTGTTAGGGTTAGTGTTAGGTTTAGGGTTAGGGTTACGGTTAGGGTTAGGGTTAGGGTAAGGGTTATGGTTAAGGTTAGGGTTAGGTTTAGGTTTAGGGTTAGGGTTAGGGTTAGGATAAGCGTAAGCGTTTTGGTTAGGATTAGGGTTAGGTTTAGGGTAAGGGTTAGGTTTAGGGTTAGGGTTAGGTTAGGGTTAGGGTAAGTGTTAGGTTTAGGGTTAGGGTTAGGGTTAGGGTTAGGGTGAGGGTTAGGTTTAGGTTTAGGGTTAGGTTATTGGTCAGGGTTAGGGGATAGCTTTAGGGTTAGGATTAGGTTAAGGGTTAGGGTTAGTGTTAGGGTTAGGGTAATGGTTAGGGTTAAGGTTAGGGTTAGTGTTAGGTTTAGGGTTAGTGTTAGGGTTAGGGTTACGGTAAGGGTAAGGTTAGGGTTAAAGTTAGGGTAAGGGTTAGTTTTAGGGTTAGGTTAAGGGTTAGGGTTAGGGTTAGGGTTAGGTTTACGTTTAAGGTTAGGGTATGAATAAGGGTTAGGGTTAGGGTTAGGGTTAGGTTTAGGGTAAGGATAAAGGTTAGGGTTAGTGTTAGGGTTAGGGTTAGGTTTAGGGTTAGGGTTAGGGTTAGGATAAGAGTAAGGGTTAGGGTTAGGATTAGGGTTAGGGTTAGGGTTAGGGTTAGGGTAAGTATAAGGGTTAGGGTTAGGGTTAGTGTTAGGGTTAGGGTTAGGGTTAGGTTTAGGGTAAGGATAAAGGTTAGGGTTAGGGTTAGTGTTAGTGTTAGTGTTCGGTTTAGGGTTAGGGTTAGGTTAAGGGTTAGGGTAAGGGTAAGGTTTAGGGTTAAGGTTAGGGTTAGGGTTAGGTTTAGGGTTAGGGTTAGGGTTAGGATAAGAGTAAGGGTTAGGGTTAGGATTAGGGTTAGGGTTAGGGTTAGGGTTAGGGTTAGGGTAAGTATAAGGGTTAGGGTTAGGGTTAGTGTTAGGGTTAGGGTTAGGGTTAGGTTTAGGGTAAGGATAAAGGTTAGGGTTAGGGTTAGTGTTAGTGTTAGTGTTCGGTTTAGGGTTAGGGTTACTATTACGGTAAGGGTTAGAGTTAGGTTTAGAGTTACGGTAAGGGTAAGGGTTAGGGTTAAGGTTTAGTTCAGGGTTAGTTTAGGGTTAGGGTTAGGTTTAGTGTTAGTGTTGGGGTTAAGGTTAGGGTTAGGGGAAGGGTTAGGGTTAGGTTTAGCCTAAGGGTTAGGGTTAGGTTTAGGTTCTCGGTAATGTTTAGGGTTAGGGTTAGGGTTAGTGTTAGGGTAAGGGTAAGAGTTAGGGTTAGGGGTTGGGTTAGGGTTAGGTTTAGGGTTAGGGTAAATGTAAGGGTTAGGGTTAGTGTTAGGGTTAGGTTTAGGGTAAGGGTTAGGGTTAGGGTTAGGCTAGGGGTTAGGGTAAGGGATATGGTTAGGGTTAGGGTTAGGTTTAGTGTAAGTGTTAGGGTTAGTGTTCGGGTTAGGGTTAAGGTAAGGGTTAGGGTTGGGATTAGGGTTATGTTTAGGGTTGGGGTTAAGGTTAGGGTTAGGGATAGGGTAAGGGTAACGGTTAGGGTTAGGGTTAGTATTAGGGTAAGTGTTAGGGTAAGCGTTAGATTTAGCGTTAGGGTTAGGCTTAGGATAAGGGTTAGGGTTAGGTTTAGTGTAAGGGTAAGTTTTAGGGTTAGGGTTAGGGTAATGGTTAGGCTTAGGGTTAGGATTAGGGTAGGGATTAAGGTAAGGGGAAGTGTTAGGGTTAGGGTTAGGGTTAGAATAAGGGTAAGGGTTAGGGTTAGCGTTAGGGTTAGGGTTAGTTTTAGGGTTAGATTTAGGTTTAGGGATAGGGTTAGGGTTAGGTTAAGGGTTAGGGTTAGGGGTAGGGGTAGGGTTAGGTTTACGGTTAGGGTTAGGGTAAGAGTAGGAGTTAGGGTTAGGGTTAGGGTTAGGGTTAGGTATAGGGTAAGGGTAAGGGTTAGGGTTAGGGTTAGTGTTAGGGTTAGTGTTAGGTTTAGGGTTAGGGTTAGGGTTAGGGTTAGAGTAAGGGTAAGGGTTAGGGTTAAGGTTAGCGTTAGGGTTAGGTTTAGGGTTAGGTTTAGGGTTAGGATAAGGGTAAGATTTAGGGTTAGGATTAGGGTTAGGGTTAAGGGTAGGTTTAGGGTTAGCGTTAGGGTAAGGGTATTCGTTAGGGTTAGGGTTAGGTTTAGTGTTGGGGTTAAGTTTAGGGTTAGGGTTAGGGTTACGTTTTGGGTTAGGGTTTGGTTTTGGGTTAGGGTTAGGTTAAGGTTATGTGGTAGGATTAGGGATAGGTTTAGGGTTAGCGTTAGGGTAAGTGTAAGGGTTAGGGTTAGGGTTAGGGTTAAGATAAGGGTAAGGGTTAGGGTTACGGTTAGGGTTAGGTTTAGGGTAAGGTTTCGGGTTAGGTTTAGGGTAAGGGTAAGGGTAAGGTTTAGGGTAAGGGTTAGGGTTACGGTTAGGGTAAGGGTAAGGGTTAGGGTTAGGGTTAGTTTTAGGGTTAGGGTTAGGTTTAGGGTAAGTGTAAGGGTTAGGGTTAGGGTTAGGGTTAGGGTAAGGTTTAGGGTTAGGGTTAGGGTTAGGTTTAGGGTAAGGGTTAGGTTTAGGTTTATTGTTAGGTTATGGGTCAGGGTTAGGGGTTAGTGTTAGGGTTAGTATTAGGGTAAGGGTTAGTGTTAGTGTTAGGGTTAGGGTAAGGGTTAGGGTTATTGTTAGGGTAACTGTAAGGTTAGGGTTAGGGTAAGGGTAAGGGTTAGGGTTAGTGTTAGGTTTAGGGTTAGGGTTAGGGTAAGGGTTAGGTTTAGGATTAGGGTTATGGTTAGGTTAAGGGTTAGAGTTAGGGTTAGGGTTAGGGTTAGGTTTACGGTTAGGTTTATGGTAAGAGTAAGTGTTAGGTTTAGGGTTAGGGTTAGGGTTAGGTTTGGGGTAAGGGTAAGGGTTAGGGTTAGGGTTAGTGTTAGGTTTAGTGTTAGGTTTAGGGTTAGTGTTAGGGTTAGGGTAAGGGTAAGGGTTAGGGTTAAGGTTTGGATTAGGGTTAGGTTTAGGGTTAGGGTTAGGGTTTGGATAAGGGTAAGTGTTAGGGTTTGAATTAGGGTTAGGGTTAGGGTTAACGTTAGGTTTAGGGGTAGCGTTAGGGTAAGGGTATGGGTTAGGGTTAGGGTTAGGGTTAGGTTTAGTGTTGGGGTTAAGGTTAGGGTTAGGGTTAGGGTTAGGGTTAGGTTTAGGGTTAGGTTTTGAGTTAGGGTTAGGGTTAGGGTTAGGGTAAGGGTATGTGTTAGGGTTTGGGTTAGGGTTATATTTAGGTTTAGCGTTAGGTTAAGTGTAAGGGTTAGTGTTAAGGTTAGGGTTCAGATAAGGGTAAGGGTCAGGGTTAGGGTTAGGTTTAGGGTTACATTTAGGGTTAGGGTAAGGGTAAGGGTTAGGGTTAGGGTTAGGGTTAGGGTTAGGGTTAGGGTTAGGGTTGGGGTTAGGGTCAGGATAAGTGTTAGGGTTAGGGTTATGGTTAGGATAAGGGTAAGGGTTAGGGTTAGGTTTAGGGTTAGGTGTAGGGTTAGGGTTACAGTAAGGGTAAGGGTTAGGGTTAAGGTTAGGGTTAGGGTTAGTTTTAGGGTTAGTGTTAGGTTTAGGGTTAGGGTTATGGTTAGGTTAAGGGTTAGGGTTAAGGGTAGGGGTAGGGTTAGGTTTACGGTTACGGTTAGGGTAAGATTAAGGGTTAGGTTTAGGGTTACGGTTAGGTTTAGGTATAGGGTAAGGGTAAGGGTTAGGGTTAGGGTTAGTGTTAGGGTTAGTTTTAGGTTTAGGGTTAGGTTTAGGGTTAGGGTTAGGGTAAGGGTAAGGGTTAGGGTTAATGTTAGGGTTAGAGTTAGGTTTAGGGTTAGGGTTAGGGTTAGGATAAGGGTAAGGTTTAGGGTTAGGGTTAGGGTTAGGTTTAGGGTTAGGGTTAGGGTAAGGGTAAGGGTTAGTTTTAGGGTTAGGTTTAATGTTAGGGTAAGGGTTAGCGTTAGGTTTAGGGTTAGGTTTAGGGTTACGGTTAGGGTTAGGGTTAGAGTTAGAGTAAGGGTAAGGGTGTGGGTTAGGGTAAGGGTTAGGTTTAGGGTTAGGGTTAGGTTTAGGGTTGGGGTTAAGTTTAGGGTTAGGGTTAAGGTAAGGGTTAGGGTTAGCGTTAGGGTTAGGGTAAATTTTAGGGTTAGGGTTAGGGTAAGGGTAAGGGTTAGGGTTAGCATTAGGTTTATGTTTAGTGTTGGGGTCAAGTTTAGGGTTAGGGTAAGGGTTAGGGTTAGGGTTAGGGTAAGGGTATGTGTTAGGGTTAGGGTTAGGGTTAGGGTTAGAGTTAGTGTTAGGGTTAGGGTTAGGTTTACGGTAAGGGTAAGGTTTAGTGTTAGGGTTAGGGTTAGGGTTAGGTTAAGGGTAAGGGTTAGGGTTAGGTTTAGGGCTAGGTTTAGGGTTAGGGTAAGGGTTAGGGTTAGGGTTAGTGTCAGGAGTTCTTGTTACGGTTAGGGTTGGGGTTAGGGGTTAGTGTTAGGGTTATAGTTCTGGTTAAGTAAGGGTTAGGGATAGGGGTTAGGGTTAGTGTTACATTTAGGTTAAGGGTTAGGTTTAGGGTTAGAGTTAGGGTTAGGATAATGTTTAGGGTTAGGGTTAGGGTTAGGGTAAGTGTTAGTGTTAGGGTTAGGGTAAGAATATGGGTTAGGGTTAAGGTTAGGGTAAGGCTAAGGGTTAGGTTTAGGGTTAGGGTTAGGGTTAGGGTGGGGATAAGTTTAGGGTTAGTGTTAGTGTAAGGGTAAGGGTTAGGGTTATGGTTAACGTTAGGGTAAGGGTAGGGGTTAGTGTTAGGGTTAGGGGTTACGGTTAGGGTTAGGTTTAGTTTCAGGGTTAGGGTAAGGGTAATTGTTAGGTTTAGGGTTAGGGTTAGATTTAGGGTTAGGGTTAGTGTTAGGGTAAGGGTAAGGGTAAGTATAAGGGTTAGGGTTAAGGTTAGGGTAAGGGTAAGGGTTAGGGTTAGGGTTAGTGTTAGGGTTAGGGTTAGGTTAAGGGTAAGGGTTAGGGTTAAGGTTAGGGTTAGGGTTAGGATTAGGGTTAGCGTAATGGTAAGTGTTAGGGTTAGGGTTAGGGTTAGGGTTAGGATAAGGGTAAGGGTCAGGTTTAGGGTTAGGGTTAGGTTTTAGATTAGGTTAGGGTTAGGGTTAGGGAAAGGATAAGGGTTAGGGTAAAGGTCAGGTTTAGGGTTAGGGTTAGGGTTAAGGTTAGGGTTAGGGTTAGGGTAAGGGTAATGGTTAGGGTTAGGTTTATGGTTAGGGTTAAGGTAAGGGTAAGGGTTATTGTTAGGGTTAGTGTAAGGGTAAGGGTTACGGTTAAGGTTAGGGTTAGGGTTAGATTTAGTTTTAGGGTTAGGGTTAGGGTAAGGGTAAGTGTTAGGGTTAGGATTAGGGTAGGAGTTAGTGTAAGAGTTAGGGTTAGGGTTAGGGTTAGGTTTAGGTTTAGGGTTAGGGTTAGGGTTAGGGTTAGGTTAGGGTTAGGATTAGGGTAGAGCTTAGGGTAAGAGTTAGGGTTAGGGTTAGGGTTAGGTTTAGGGTTAGGGTTAGGTTAAGCGTAAGGGTTAGTTTTAGGGTTAGGTTTAGGGTTAGGGTAAGGTTAGCGTTAGGTTTAGGTTTAGGTTTAGGGTTACAGTTAGGGTTAGGGTTAGGGTTAGGTTAAGGGTAAGGGTTTGGGTTAGGGTAAGGGTTAGGTTGAGGGTTAGGGTTAGGTTTAGGATTGGGGTTAAGTTTAGGGTGAGGGTTAGGGTAAGTGTTAGGGTTAGCGTTAGGTTTAGGATAAGGGTAAGGGTTAGGGTTAGGTTTAGGTTTAGGGTTAGGGTTAGGGTAAGGGTATGTGTTAGGGTTAGGGTTAGGGTTAGGGTTGGGGTTAGGGGTTAGGGTTAGGGTTAGGTTAAGGTTTAGGGTTAGGGTTACAGTTAGGGTTAGGATAAGGGTTAGGTTTTGGGTTAGGGTTAGAATAAGGGTAAGTGTTAGTGTTACGGGTAGGGTTAGGCCTAGGGTAAGGGTTAGGGTTAGGGTTAGGGTTAGGGTTAGCATAAGGGTGAGATTTAGGGTTAGGGTTAGGTTTAGGATTAGGGTTAGGGTTAGGGTAAGGGTAAGGGTTATGTTTAGGGTTAGGTTTAGGTTTAGGGTTAGGTTTAGAGTTAGGGAAAGGATAAGGGTTAGGGTTAAGTTTAGGTTTAGGGTTAAGTTTAGGGTTAAGATTAGGGTTACGGTTAGGGTAAGGGTAAGGGTTAGGGTTATGTTTAGGGTTAGGATTAGGTAAGGGTAGGGTTAGGATTAGGATTTGGGTTAGGGTTAGGTTTAGGGTTAGGGTTAGGGTTAGTGTAAGGGTAAGGGTTAGGTTTAAGGTTAGGGTTAGGGTTAGAGTTAGGTTTAGGTTTAGGGTTAGGGTTAGGGTAAGGGTAAGGGTTAGGGTTAGGATTAGGGTAGGGTTTAGGGTAAGGTTAGGGTTAGGGTAAGGGTAAAGGTTAGCGTTAAAGTTAGGGTTAGGTTTAGGTTTAGGGTTAGAGTTGGGTTCGGGTAAGGATAAGGGTTAAGGTTAGGATTAGGGTTAGGGTTAGGGTAAGGGTTAAGGTTAGGGTTAGGTGTAGGGTTAGAATTAGGGAAAGGGTAAGGGTTAGGGTTAGCTTTACGGTTAGGTTTAGTGTTGGGGTCAAGGTTAGGGTTAGGGTAAGGGTTAGGGTTAGGGTTAGGGTTAGGTTTAGGGTTAGGTTTAGGGTTAGGTTAGG
This sequence comes from Megascapheus bottae, assembly GCA_024803745.1. NCBI lineage: Eukaryota > Metazoa > Chordata > Mammalia > Rodentia > Geomyidae > Megascapheus > Megascapheus bottae. The sequence continues at coordinate 1,645,335 of JANJXV010000086.1, forward strand.
GTTAGGGTTAGGGTTAGGGTAAGGGTAAGTGTTAGGGTTACGGTTAGGGTTAGGGTTAGGGTTAGCGTTAGGGTAAGGGTTAGGGTTAGGGTTAGGTTTAGTTTTAGGGTTGGGGTTAAGGTTAGGTTTAGGGTTAGGGTAAGGGTAAAGGTTGGGTTTAGCATTAGGGTAAATGTTAGGTTTAGGGTTAGTGTTGGGGTTAAGTTAAGGGTTAGGGTAAGGGTTAGGGTTAGGGTTAGGTTAGGGTTAGGGTTAGTATAAGGGTAAGGTTTACATTTAGGGTTAGGGTTAGGGTAAGGGTAAGGGTTAGGGTTAGGGTTAGGGTTAGGTTTAGGGTTAAGGTTAGGGTAAGGATTAGGCTTAGTGTAAGGGTTAGGGTTAAGGTTAGGGTTAGGGTTAGGGTTAGGTTTAGGGTAAGGTTAGGGTTAGGGTTAGGGTAAGTGTTAGGGTTAGGGTTAGGGTAAGGGTATGTGTTAGGATTAGGTTTAGGGTTAGGTTTAGGGTTAGGGTTAGCGTTAGGGTAAGGGTAAGGGTTAGTGTTAGGGTTAGGGTTATGGTTACGTTTATGGTTAGGGTAAGAGTAAGGGTTAGGGTTAGGGTTAGGGTTCGGGTTACGGTAATGGTTAGGGTTAGGGTTATGGTGAGGGTAGAGATTAGGGTAAGGGTAAGTGTCAGGCTTAGGGTTTGGGTTAGGATAAGGTTTAGGGTAAGGGTTAGGGTTAGGGTAAGGGTTAGGTTTAGTGTTGGGGTTAAGTTTAGGGTTAGGGTTAGGTTTAGGGTAAAGATTAGGGTTAGAGTTAGGGTTAAGGTTAGGGTTACGGTTACGGTTAGGGTTAGGGTTATGGTAAGGATATGTGTTAGGGTTAGGGTTAGGGTTAGAGTTAGGGTTAGCGTTAGGGTAAGGGTAAGTTTTAAGCTTAGGGTTAGGGTAATGGTAAGTGTTAGGGTTACGTTTAGGGTTAGGTTTAGGGTAAGGATAAGGGTTAGGGTTAGGGTTAGACTTAGGGTAAGGGTAAGTGTTATGGTTAGGGTTAGGGTTAGGGTAAGGATAAGGGTAAGGGTTTGGGTTAAGTTGAGGGATAGGGCTATGGTAAGGGTTAGGGTAAGGGTTAGGGTTAGGTTTAGGGTTACGGTTAGGGTTATGGTAAGGGTAAAGGTTAGGGTTAAGGTTAGGGTTAGGGTTAGGTTTAGGTTTAGGGTTAGGGTTAGTGTAAGGGTAAGGCTTAGGGTTAAGGTTAGGGTTAAGCGTTAAGGTTAGGGTTAGTGTTAGGGTTATGGTTAAGGTTAAGGTTAGTGTGAGGGTAAGGGTAAGGGTTAGGGTTAGTTTTAGGGTTAGGGTTAGGCGAAGGGTAAGGGTTAGGGTTAGGGTTAGGGTTAGGTTTAGGGTTAGGGTTAGGGTTATGGTAAGGGTAAAGGTTAGGGTTAAGGTTAGGGTTAGGGTTAGGTTTAGGTTTAGGATTAGGGTTAGTGTAAGGGTAAGGGTTAGTCTTAGGATTAGGGTTAGCGTAAGGGTAAGGGTTAGGGTTAGAGTTAGGGTTAGGGTAAGGGTAAGGGTTAGGGTTAGGTTCAGGGTTAGGGTTAGTGTAAGGGTAAGGGTTAGATTTAGGGTTAGGGTTAGGGTTAGGGTAAGGGTAAGGGTTAGGTTTAGGGTTAGGGTTAGAGTTAGGGTTAGGGTTAGGGTAAGGGTTAGGGTTAGGGTAAGGGTTAGGGTTAAGGTTAGGGTTAGGGTTAGTGTTAGGGTTAGGGTTAGGGTAAGGGTTAGGGTTAGGGTTAGGGTTAGGTTTAGGGTTAGGTTTAGGGTAAGGGCAAGGGTTAGGTTTAGGGTTAGGGTTAAGTTTAGGGTTAGGGTTAGGTTTAGGGTTAGGGTTAGGGTAAGGGTAAGGGTTAGGTATAGAGTTAGGGTTAGGGTAAGGGTAAGGGTTAGGGTTAGGATTAGGGTTAGGGTTAGTGTAAGGTTAAGGGTTAGATTTAGGTTTATGGTTAGGGTTAGGGTAAGGGTAAGGGTTAGGGTTAGGGTTAGAGTAAGGGTTAGAGTTAGGGTAAGGGTTAGGTTTAAGGTTAGGGTTAGGGTTAGGGTTAGGTTTAGGGTAAGGGTTAGGGTTAGGGGTTAGGGTTAGTGTTAGTGTTAGGTTAAGGGTTAGGGTTAGGGTTAGGGTTAGGGTTTGG
>JANJXV010000086.1:1652500-1662500 GCA_024803745.1 Megascapheus bottae
GTTAGGGTTAGGGTTAGGGTAAGGGTTAGGGTTAGCGTTAGGGTAAGGGTAAGGGTTAGGGTTAGGGTTAGGGTTAGGGTTAGGTTTAGGGTTATGTTTAGGGTAAGGGTAAGGTTTAGGGTTAGGGATAGGATTAGTGTTAGGATAAGGGTAACGGTTAGGGTGAGGGTTAGGGTTAGGTTTAGGGTAATGTTTAGGGTTAGGGTTAGGGTTAGAGTTAGGATAAGGGTAAGGGTTAGCATTAGGGTTAGAGTTAGGCTTAGGGGTTACAGTTAGGGTTAGGGTTAGGGTTAGGGTTAGGGTAAGGGTAAGATTTAGGGTTAGGTTTCGGTTTAAGGTAAGGGTAATGGTTAGGGTTAGGGTTACGGTTAGGTTTAGGCTAAGGGTTAGGATTAGGTTTAGGGGAAGGGTAAGGCTTAGGGTTAGGGTTAGGGTTAAGATTAGGGTTAGGGTTACGGTTAGGATTAGGTTTAGGGTTAAGTTTAGGGTTAGCGTTAGGGTTAGAGTTAGGGTAAGGGTTTATTGTTATTGTTAGGGTAAGTGTTAGGGTTAGGGTTAGGTTTAGGGTAAGGTTTAGGGTTATGTATAGGGTAAGGGTAACTTTTAGTGTTAGGTTTACGTTTAGGGTTAGGGTAGGGGTAAGGGTTAGGGTTAGGGTTAGGGTTAGGTTTAGGGTTAGGGTAAGGGTAAGGGTTAGGGTTAGGGTTAGGGTTAGGTTGAGGATTAGGGTTAGGGTTAGGATTAGGGTAGAGTTTAGGGTAAGGTTTAGGGTTAGGGTTAGGTTTATGTTTAGGGTTAGGGTAAGGGTAAGGGTCAGGGTTACGGTTAGGGTTAGGGTTAATGATAGGTTTAGGGTTAGGGTTAGGGTACGGGCAACAGTTAGGTTAGGGTTAGGGTTAAGGTTAGGGTTAGGGTTAGGGTAAGGGTTAAGCTTAGTGTTAGTGTAAAGGTTAGGGATCGGGTTAGGGTTAGGGTTAGGTTTAGGGTTAGGGTAAGAGTAAGGGTTTGGGTAACGATGAGGTTTAGGGTTAGGTTAAGGTTTAGGGTTAGGGGTTAGGGTTAGGGTTAGGGTAAGGGTAAGGGTTAGGGTTAGGGTTAAGTTTAGGGTAAGGGGAAGGTTTAGGGTTAGGTTTAGAGTTAGGTTTAGGGTTAGGCTTAGGGTTAGGGTTAGGGTAAGGGTAAGGGTAAGGGTAAGGGTTAGGCTTAGGTTTATTGTTAGGGTTAGGGTAAGGGTAAGGGTTAAGTTTAGGGTTACGGTTAGGTTTAAGGTTAGGGTTAGGTTAGGGTTAGGGTAAGGGTATGTGTTAGCGTTAGGGTTAGGGTTAGGGTTAGTGTTAGGGTAAGGGTAAGGATTAGGGTTAGGGTTAGGGTTAAGGTAAGGGTAAGGATTAGGGTTAGGGTTAGAGTTGGGTTTAGGGTAAGGGTTAGGGTTAGGTTTAGGGTTAGGGTTAGGGTTAGGGTAAAAAATAGGGTTAGGGTTAAGGTTAGGGTTAGGGATAGGGTTACATTTAGGGTTAGAGTTACGGTTAGGGTTAGGGTTAGGGTTAGGGTTAGGTTTAGGGTTAGGGTTAGGGTATGGGTAAGGGTTAGGGTTAGAGTTAGGGTTAGGGTTAGGTTTAGGGTTAGGGTAAGGGTAAGGGTTAGGGTTAGGGTTAGGGTTGGGTTTCTGGTAAGGGTTAGGGTTAGGTTTATGGTTAGGTTTAGGGTAAGGGTAAAGGTTTGGTTTAGGGTGAGGTTTAGGGTTAGGTTATGGTTTAGGGTTAGGGGGTAGGGTTAGGTTTAGGGTTAGAATTAGGGTAAGAGTTAGGGTTATGTTTAGGGTTAGGGTAAGGGTTAGGGTTAGGGTTATGGCTAGGGTGAGTGTTAGGGTTAGGGATAGGGTTAAGGTTAGGGTTAGGGTAAGGGTTATGGTTAGTGTTATGGTTAGGGTTAGGGTACGTGTTAGGGATAGGGTTAGGGTTAGGTTTAGTGTAAGTGTTAGGATAAGGGATAGGGTTAGGGTTAGGGTTAGGGTATGGGTAAAGGGTTAGGGTTAAGGTTAGGGTTAGGTTTAGGGTTAGGGTTAGGGTAAGGGTAAGGGTTAGGGTTAGGGTTAGGGTTAGGTTTAGGATTAGGGTTAGGGACGGGTTAGGGTTAGGGTAAGGGTTAGGGTTAAGGTTAGGGTAAGGGTTAGGGTTAGGGTTAGGGTAAGGGTAAGGGTTAGTGTTAGGTTTAGGGTTAGGGTTAGCGTAAAGGTAAGGGTTAAATTTAGGGTTAGGTTAGGTTTATGGTTAGGGTTAGGGTTAGGCTTAGGGTTAAGGTAAGGGTAAGGGTTAGGGTTAGGGTTAAGGTTAGGTTTAGAGTAAGGGTTAGGTTAGGGTTAGGCTAAGGGTAAGGTTTAGGGTTAGGGTTAGGGTTAGGGTTAGGATAAGGGTAAGGATTAGTGTTAGGGTTAATGTTAAGTTTAGGTTTTGGGTTAGGTAAGGGTAAGGGTTAGGCTTAGGGTTAGGGTTAGGGTTAGGATAAGGGTAAGGGATAGCGTTAGGGTTAGGGTTAGGCATATGGGTTACGGTTAGGGTTAGGGTTAGGGTTAGGGTTACACTTAGGGTAAGGGTAAGGGTTAGTTTTAGGGTTAGGGTAAAGTTTAGGATTAGGGTTAGTGTTAGGGTTAGGGTAAGGATAAGGGTAAGGGTTAAGGTTAGGATTAGTGTTAGGGTTAGGGTTAAGGTTAAGGTTAGGGTGAGGTTAAGGGTAATGGTTAGACTTAGGGTAAGGGCAAGTGTTAGGGTTAGGGTTAGGTTTAGGGTTACGGTTAGGGTAAGGGTAAGGGTTAGGGTTAGACTTAGGGTAAGGGCAAGTGTTAGGGTTAGGGTTACGATTAGGGTAAGGGTAAGGGTTAGGGTTAGACTTAGGGTAAGGGGAAGTGTTAGGGTTAGGGTTAGGGTTAGTGTAAGGGTAAGGGTAAGGGTTAGGTTTAGGGTTAGGGTAAGGGTGAGTTTTAGGGTTATGGTTCAGGTTAGGGTTAGCGTTAGAGTAAGGGTAAGATTTAGGGTTAGGGTTAGTGTTAAGATAAGCTTAAGGGTTAGGGTTTGGGTTAGAGTTAGGGTTAGGATTAGGTTTTGGGTAAGGGTTAGGGTTAGGGTGAGGGTAAGGGTAAGGTTTAGGGTTAGGATTAGGGTTAGGTTAAGGGTAAGGGTTTCGGTTAGGGTTAGGGTTAAGGTTAAGTTTAGGGTTAGGGTAAGGGTAAGTTTTAGTGTTAGGGTTAGGGTTAGGATAAAGGTAAGGATTAGCGTTAGGGTTAGGGTTAGGCTTAGGGGGTAGGGTTAGATTAGGGTTAGGGTTAAGGTTAGTGTAAGGGTAAGGGTTAGGTTTAGGGTTAGGGTTATGTTTAGGGTTAGGGTTAGTGTAAGGGTTAGGTTTAGGGTTAGGGTAAGGGTTAGGGTTAGGGTAAGGGTTAGGGTTAAGGTTAGGGTTAGGGTTACGGTTAGGTTTAGGGTAAGGGTAAGGGTTAGCGTTAGGTTTAGGGTTAGGGTTAGCGTAAAGGTATGGGTTAAATTTAGGGTTAGGTTAGGTTTATGTTTAGGGTTAGGGTTATTTTTAGGGTAAGGATAAGGGTTAGGGTTAAGTTTAGGGTTAGGGTTAGAGTTAGGGTTAGGTTTAAAGTTAGGGTTAGGGTGTGTTTAAGGGTAAGGGTTAGGGTTAGGTTTAGGGTTAGGCTTAGGGTAAGGGTTAGGGTTAGGGTAAGGGTTAGGGTTAAGGTTAGGGTTAGGGTTAGGGTTAGGGTTAGGGTTACACTTAGGGTAAGGGTAAGGGTTAGTTTTAGGGTTAGGGTAAAGTTTAGGATTAGGGTTAGTGTTAGGGTTAGGGTAAGGATAAGGGTAAGGGTTAAGGTTAGGATTAGTGTTAGGGTTAGGGTTAAGGTTAAGGTTAGGGTGAGGTTAAGGGTAATGGTTAGACTTAGGGTAAGGGCAAGTGTTAGGGTTAGGGTTAGGTTTAGGGTTACGGTTAGGATAAGGGTAAGGGTTAGGGTTAGACTTAGGGTAAGGGCAAGTGTTAGGGTTAGGGTTAGGATTAGGGTAAGGGTAAGGGTTAGGGTTAGACTTAGGGTAAGGGGAAGTGTTAGGGTTAGGGTTAGGGTTAGTGTAAGGGTAAGGGTAAGGGTTAGGTTTAGGGTTAGGGTAAGGGTGAGTTTTAGGGTTATGGTTCAGGTTAGGGTTAGCGTTAGAGTAAGGGTAAGATTTAGGGTTAGGGTTAGTGTTAAGGTAAGCTTAAGGGTTAGGGTTTGGGTTAGAGTTAGGGTTAGGATTAGGTTTTGGGTAAGGGTTAGGGTTAGGGTGAGGGTAAGGGTAAGGTTTAGGGTTAGGATTAGGGTTAGGTTAAGGGTAAGGGTTTCGGTTAGGGTTAGGGTTAAGGTTAAGTTTAGGGTTAGGGTAAGGGTAAGTTTTAGTGTTAGGGTTAGGGTTAGGATAAAGGTAAGGATTAGCGTTAGGGTTAGGGTTAGGCTTAGGGGGTAGGGTTAGATTAGGGTTAGGGTTAAGGTTAGTGTAAGGGTAAGGGTTAGGTTTAGGGTTAGGGTTATGTTTAGGGTTAGGGTTAGTGTAAGGGTTAGGTTTAGGATTCGGGTAAGGGTTAGGGTTAGGGTAAGGGTTAGGGTAAGGGTAAGGGTTAGGGTTAGGGTTATGGTTAGGGTAAGTGTTCTGGTTAGGGTTAGGGTTAGGGTAAGGGTTAGGTTTAGTGTTAGGCTTACGGTAAGTGTTCTGGTTAGGTTTATGGGTTATGGTTAGGGTTAGGTTTAGGGTTAGGTTTAGGGTAAGTGCAAGGGTTAGGTTTAGGTTTAGTGTTAGGTTTAGGGTTAGGGTTACGTTTAGGGTTAGGGTTAGGGTAAGGGTAAGGGTTAGGGTTATACTTAGGGTTAGGGTAAGGGTTAGATTTAGGGTTAGGGTTAGGGTAAGAGAAAGGGTTAGGGTTAGGGGTAGGGTTAGGTTCAGGGTTAGGGTTAGGGTAAGGGTTAGAGTTAGGGTAAGGGTTAGGGTTAAGGTTAGGGTTAGGGTTACGGTTAGGTTTAGGGTAAGGGTAAGGGTTAGCGTTAGGTTTAGGGTTAGGGTTAGCGTAAAGGTATGGGTTAAATTTAGGGTTAGGTTAGGTTTATGTTTAGGGTTAGGGTTATTGTTAGGGTAAGGATAAGGGTTAGGGTTAAGTTTAGGGTTAGGGTTAGAGTTAGGGTTAGGTTTAAAGTTAGGGTTAGGGTGTGTTTAAGGGTAAGGGTTAGGGTTAGGTTTAGGGTTAGGCTTAGGGTAAGGGTTAGGGTTAGGGTAAGGGTTAGGGTTAAGGTTAGGGTTAGGGTTAGGGTTAGGTTTCGGGTAAGGGTAAGGGTTAGCGTTAGGTTTAGGGTTAGGGTTAGCGTAAAGGTAAGGGTTAAATTTAGGGTTAGGTTAGGTTTTTGGTTAGGGATAGGGTTAGTGTTAGGGTAAGGATAAGGGTTAGGGTTAAGTTTAGGGTTAGGGTTAGAGTTAGGGTTAGGTTTAAGGTTAGGGTTAGGGTGTGGGTAAGGGTAAGATTTAGGGTTAGGTTTAGGGTTAGGGTTAGGGTTACGGTTAGGGTTAGGGTTAGGGCTAGGGTTAGGGTAAGGCTATGTGTTAGGGTTAGGGTTAGGGTTAGGTTAGGGTTAGGGTTAGGGTTAGTGTTAGGATAAGGGTAAGGGTTAATATAAGAATTAGGGTTAGGCTAAGGGGTTAGGGTTAGGTTTAGGGGTAGGGTAGGGTAAGGTTATGGTTAGGATTAGGGTTAGGGATAGTGTTAGGTTTAGTGTTAGGGTTAGGGAAAGGGTAAGGATTAGGCTTAGGCTTGGGGTTAAAGTTAGGGTTAGGCTTCGGTTTAAGTTTAGGTTTAGGGTTAGGGTGGGTTTAGGGTTAGGGTTAGGGTTAGAGTTAGGTTTAGGGTTAGGGTAAGGGTAAGGGATAGGTTTAGCGTTAGGGTTAGGTTAAGGGTTAGGGTTAGGGTTAGTGTAAGGGTTAGGGTTAGGATTAGGCTAAGGGTTAGGGTAAGGGTAAGTGTTAGGGTTAGGGTTAGGGTTAGGATAAGGGTAAGGGTTAGGGTTAGGGTTAGGGTAAGTGTTCTGGTTATGGATAGGGTTAGGGTAAGGGTAAGGGTTAGGTTTAGTGTTAGGGTTAGGGTAAATGTTCTGAATAGGGTTAGGGTTATTGTAAGGGTAAAGGTTAGGGTTAGGGTTAGGTTTATGGTTTAGGGTTAGGGTTAGGGTTAGGGTTAGGGTTAGGTTTAGGGTTAAGGTTAGGCTAAGGGTTAGGGTTAGGGTTAGGGTAAGGGTTAGGGTTAGGTTTAGGGTTAGGGTTAGTGTAAGGGTAAGGGTAAGGGTTAGATTTAGGGTTAGGGTTAGGTTTAGGGTAAAGGCAAGGGTTAGGTTTAGGGTTAGGGTTAAGTTTAGGGTTAGGGTTAGGTTTAGGGTTAGAGTTAGGGTAAGGGTTAGGGTTAGAGTTAGGTTTAGGGTAAGGGTAAGGGTTAGGTTTAGGTTTAGGGTTAGGGTTAGTGTAAGAGTAAGGGTTAGATTTAGGGTTAGGGTTAGGGTTAGGGTAGGGTACGGGTTAGGGTTAGGGTTAGGTTTAGGGTTAGAGTAAGGGTTAGGGTTAAGGTAAGGTTTAGGGTTAAGGTTAGGGTTAGGTTTAAGATTAGGGTTAGGGTGTGCGTAAGTGTAAGGGTTAGGGTTAGGTTTAGGGTTAGGGTTAAGGTTACGGTTAGGTTTAGGGATAGGGTTAGGGTAAGGGTATGTGTTAGGGTTAGGGTTAGGGTTAGGTTTAGGGTAAGGGTAAGGTTTAGGGTTAGGTTTAGGGTAGGGGTTAGGGTAAGGGTAAGGGTTAGTGTTAGGGTTAGGGTTATGGTCAGGTTTAGGGTTAGGGTAAGAGTAAGGGTTAGGGTTAGGGTTAGGGTTAGGGTAAGGGTTAGGGCTAGGGTTATGGTGAGGGTAGAGGTTACGGTAAGGTTAAGTGTCAGGGTTAGGGTTCCAGTTAGGATAAGGTTTAGGTTAGGGTTAGGGTTAGGGGTTAGTGTTATTGTTAGTGTTAGGGTTAGGGGTTAGGGTTAGTGTTATGGTTATGGTTAGGGTTAGGGTTATGGTAAGGGTTAGGATTAGGGGTTAGGGTTAGTGTTAGGGTTAGGTGAAGGGTTAGTTTTAGGGTTAGGATAAGGGTTAGGGTTAGGTTTAGGGTTAGGGTAAGGGTTAGGGTTATGGTTAGGTTTAGTTTTAGGGTTGGGTTAGGGTTAGGGTTAGGGTTAAGATTAGGTTTAGGGTTAGGCTGCGGGTAAGGGTTAGGGTTGGGTTAGGGTTAGGGTTAGGATTAGAATAAGGGTAAGGGTTAGCATTAGGGTTAGGGTAAGGCTTAGGGGTTACGGTTAGGGTTAGGGATAGACTTAGGGTAAGGTTAAGGGTTAGGTTTAGGGTTAGGGTTAGGTTTAGGGTTAGGGTTAGTGTTACGGTTAGGGTAAGGATAAGGGTAACGGTTAGGGTTAGGTTTAGGGTTAGGTTTAGGGTAAGGGTAAGGGTTAGGGTTACGGTTAGGGTTAGATGTAGGGTTGGGGTTAAGATTAGGGTTAGGGTTAGGGTAAGGGTAAGGGTTAGGGTTAGGGGTTAGGGTTACTGTTAGTGTTAGGTTAAGGGTTAGGGTTAGGGTTAGGGTTAGGGTTTGGATAAGGTTTAGGGTTAGGGTTAGGGTTAGGGTAAGGGTTAGGGTTAGGGTTAAGTTAAGTTTTAGGGTTGGGGTAAGGTTAGGTTTAGGGTTAGGGTAAGGGTAAAGGTTAGGTTTAGCGTTAGGGTAAATGTTAGGTTTAGGGTTAGTGTTGGGGTTAAGGTAAGGGTTAGGGTAAGGGTTAGGGTTAGGGTTAGGGATAGGGTTAGGGTTAGGTTTAGGATTAGGTTAGGGTTAGAGTTAGGGTTAGGGTTAGGTTTAGGTTAGGGTTAGTGTACAGGTAAGGTTTACATTTAGGGTTAGGGTTAGGGTTAGGGTTAGGTTAAGGGGAAGTGTTAAGGTTAGGGTTAGGGTGAGGCTAGGGGTTAGGGAAAGGGTAAGTGTTAGGGTAAGGTTTAGGGTAAGGGGAAGTATTAGGGTTAGGGTTAGGGTTAGGGTTAGGGATAGGGTTAGGGTTAGGTTTAGGATTAGGTTAGGGTTAGAGTTAGGGTTAGGGTTAGGTTTAGGTTTAGGTTTAGGGTAAGGGCAAGGGTTAGGTTTAGGTTTAGAGTTAGGGTTAGGGTTAGTGTTAGGGTAAGGATAAGGTTTAGGGTTAAGTTTAGGGTTAGGGTTAGATTTAGGGTTAGGTTTAAGGTTAGGGTTAGGGTTAGGGTTAGGGTAAGTGTTCTGGTTAGGTTTATGGGTTAGGGTTAGGGTTAGGGTTAGGTTTAGGGTTAGGTTTAGGGTAAGGGCAAGGGTTAGGTTTAGGGTTATGGTTAGGGTAAGGGTAAGGGTTAGGGTTACGGTTAGTGTTAGATGTAGGGTTGGGGTTAAGGTTAGGGTTAGGGTTAGGGTAAGGGTAAGGCTTAGGGTTAGGGTTAGGGTTAGCGTTAGTGTAAGGGTAAGGGTTAGGTTTAGGGTTAGGGTTAAGGTAAGGGTAAGGGTTAGGGTTAGGGTAAGGGTTAGGGTTAGGTTTAGGGTAAGAGTAAGGTTTGGGTTAAGGTTAGGGTTAGGGTTAGGATAAGGGTAAGGGTTAGGGTGAGGGTTAGTGTTAGGGTAAGGGTAATGGTTAGGGTTAGGGTTAGGGTTAGGGTTAGGGTAAGGGTTAGGGTTAGGGTTATGGTGAGGGTAGAGGTTAGGGTAAGGGGAAGTGTCAGGTTTAGGGTTTGGGTTAGGAAAAGGTTTAGGTTTAGGGTTAGGGTTAGGGGTTAGTGTTATTGTAAGGGTTAGGGTTAGGGGATAGGGTTAGTGTTAGTGTTAGGGTTAGGGGTATGGTAAGGGTTAGGGTTAGGGGTTAGGGTTACTGTTAGTGTTAGGTTAAGGGTTAGGGTTAGGGTTAGGTTTAGGGTTTGGATAAGGTTTAGGGTTAGGGTTAGGGTTAGGGTAAGGGTTAGGGTTAGGGTTAAGTTAAGTTTTAGGGTTGGGGTAAGGTTAGGTTTAGGGTTAGGGTAAGGGTAAAGGTTAGGTTTAGCGTTAGGGTAAATGTTAGGTTTAGGGTTAGTGTTGGGGTTAAGGTAAGGGTAGGGTAAGGGTTAGGGTTAGGGTTAGGTTAGAGTTAGGGTTAGTGTACGGGTAAGGTTTACATTTAGGGTTAGGGTTAGGGTTAGGGTTAGGTTAAGGGGAAGTGTTAAGGTTAGGGTTAGGGTAAGGCTAGGGGTTAGGGAAAGGGTAAGTGTTAGGGTAAGGTTTAGGGTAAGGGGAAGTATTAGGGTTAGGGTTAGGGTTAGGGTTAGGGATAGGGTTAGGGTTAGGTTTAGGATTAGGTTAGGGTTAGAGTTAGGGTTAGGGTTAGGTTTAAGTTTAGGTTTAGGTTTAGGGTAAGGGCAAGGGTTAGGTTTAGGTTTAGAGTTAGGGTTAGGGTTAGTGTTAGGGTAAGGATAAGGTTTAGGGTTAAGTTTAGGGTTAGGGTTAGATTTAGGGTTAGGTTTAAGGTTAGGGTTAGGGTGTTGGTAAGAGTCAGGGTTACGGTTAGGTTTAGGGTTAGGGTTAGGGTAAGTGCTCTGGTTAGGTTTATGGGTTAGGGTTAGGGTTAGGGTTAGGTTTAGGGTTAGGTTTAGGGTAAGGGCAAGGGTTAGGTTTAGGGTTATGGTTAGGGTAAGGGTAAGGGTTAGGGTTACGGTTAAAGTTAGGGTTAGTGTACGGGTAAGGGTTACATTTAGGGTTAGGGTTAGGGTTAGGTTAAGGGGAAGTGTTAAGGTTAGGGTTAGGGTAAGGCTAGGGGTTAGGGAAAGGGTAAGTGTTAGGGTAAGGTTTAGGGTAAGGGTAAGTGTTAGGGTTAGGGTTTGGGTTAGGGTTAGGGTAAGGGTTATGGTTAGCTTTAGGGTAAGGGTAAGGGTTAGGGTTAG
>JANJXV010000086.1:1665000-1690000 GCA_024803745.1 Megascapheus bottae
TAGGTTTAGGGTTAGGGTTAGTGTTACGGTTAGGGTAAGGATAAGGGTAAGGGTTAAGTTTAGGGTTAGGTTTAGGGTTAGGGTAAGGGTTAGGGTTAGGGTTAGGGTTAAGGTAAGGGTAAGGGTTAGGGTTAGGTTTAGGTTATGTTTAGGTTTAGGGTTAGGGTTAGGGTAAGGGTCAGAGTTAGGTTTAGGGTTAGGGTTTGGGTTAGGGTAAGGGTTAGGGTTACGATTAGGGTTAGGTTTAGGGTTAGGGTTAGGGTAAGGGTAAGGGTTAGGGTTACGGTTAGGGTTCGGTGTAGGGTTGGGGTTAAGGTTAGGGTTAGGTTTAGGGTAGGGTAAGGCTTAGGGTTAGGGTTAGGGTTAGCGTTAGGGTAAGGGTAAGGGTTAGGGTTAGGGTTAGGGTTAAGGTAAGGGGAAGGGTTAGGGTTAGGGTTAGGTTTAGGTTTAGAGTAAGGATTAGGGTTAGGTTTAGGGTAAGGGTAAGGTTTAGGGTTAGGGTTAGGATAAGGGTAAGGGTTAGGGTGAGGGTTAGGGTTAGGGTAGGGTAATGGTTAGGGTTAGTGTTAGGGTTAGGGTTAGGGTAAGGGTTAGGGTTAGGTTTATGGTGAGGGTAGAGGTTAGGGTAAGGGTAAATGTCAGGGTTAGGGTTTGGGTTAGGATAAGGTTTAGGTTTAGGTTTAGGGTTAGGGGTTAGTGTTATTGTTAGGGTTAGGGTTAGGGGTTAGGGTTAGTGTTAGGTTTGGGTTAGGGTTATGGTAAGGATTAGGGTTAGGGTTTAGGGTTAGTGTTTGTGTTAGGTTAAGGGTTAAGGTTTGGGTTAGGTTTACGGTTTGGATAAGGATTAGGGTTAGGGTTAGGGTTAGGGTAAAGGTTAGGGTTAGGGTTAGGTTAAGTTTTAGGGTTGGGGTTAAGGTTAGGTTTAGGGTTAGGGTAAGGGTAAAGGTTAGGTTTAGCGTTAGGGTAAATGTTAGGTTTAGGGTTAGTGTTGGGGTTAAGGTAAGGGTTAGGGTAAGGTTTAGGGTTAGGTTTAGGTTAGGGTTAGGGTTAGTGTAAGGGTAAGGGTTACATTTAGGGTTAGGGTTGGGGTTAGGTTAAGGGGAAATGTTAAGGTTAGGGTTAGGGTTAAGCCAGGGGTTAGAGAAAGGGTAAGTGTTAGGGTAAGGTTTAGGGTAAGGGTAAGTGTTAGGGTTAGGGTTAGGGTTTGCGTTAGGGATAGGGTTAGGGTTAGGTTTAGGATTAGGTTAGGGTTAGAGTTTGGGTTAGGGTTAGGTTTAGGTTTAGGGTAAGGGCAAGGTTTAGGTTTAGGGTTAGGGATAGGGTTAGGGTTAGTGTTAGGGTAAGGATAAGCTTTAGGTTTAAGTTTAGGGTTAGGGTTAGATTTAGGGTTAGGTTTAAGTTTAGGGTTAGGGTGTGGGTAAGGGTAAGGGTTTGGGTTAGATTTAGGGTTAGGGTTAGGGCTATGGTTAGGGTTAGGGTTAGTGTTAGGGTTAGGGTAAGGGTTAGGGTTAGCGCTAGGGTAAGGGTAAGGGTTAGGGTTAGGGTTAGGGTTAGAGTTAGGTTTAGGGTTATGGTAAGGGTAAAGCTTAGGGTTAGGGTTAGGGTTAGGTTAAGGGTTAGGGTTAGGGGTTAGGGTTAGGTTAGGGCTAGGGTTAGGGTAAGGGTTAGGGTTAGGGTAAGGGTTAGGTTAAGGGTTAGGGTTAGGGGTTAGGGTTAGGATTAGGGTTAGTGTAAGGGTTAGGGTTATGATTAGGCTAAGGATTAGGGTTAGGGTAAGGGTAAGGTTAGGGGTTAGGGTTAGGGTTAGGGTTAGGTTAAGGGTTAGGGTTAGGGGTTAGGTTTAGAGTTAGGGTTAGTGTAAGGGTTAGGGTTACGATTAGGCTAAGGGTTAGGTTAACGGTAAGGGTAAGGGTTATGGTTAGGGTTAGGGTTAGAATAAGGGTAAGGGTTAGGGTTAGGGTAAGTTTTCTGGTTAGGGTTAGGGTTAGGGTAAGGGTAAGGGTTAAGTTTAGGGTTAGGGTTAGGGTAAGTGTTCTGGTTGGTGTTAGGGTTATTGTAAGGGTAAAGATTAGGGTTAGGGTTAGGTTTATGGGTTAGGGTTATGGTTAGGGTTAGGTTTATGGTTAGGTTATGGTTAGGGTTAGGGTAAGGGCAAGGGTTAGGTTTAGGGTTAGGCTTAGGTTTAGGGTTAGGGTTAGGTTTAGGGTTAGGGTTAGGGTAAGGGTAAGGGTTAGGGTTAGAGTTAGGGTTAGGGTAAGGGTAAGGGTTAGGGTTAGGTTTAGTGTTAGGGTTAGTGTAAGAGTAAGGGTTAGATTTAGCGTTAGGGTTAGGGTTAGGGTAAGGGTAAGGGTTAGGGTTAGGGTTAGGGTTAGGGTTAGGGTTAGGTTTAGGGTTAGGTTTAGGGTAAGGGTAAGGGTTAGGTTTAGGGTTAGGGTTAAGTTTAGGGTTAGGGTTAGGTTTAGGTTTATGGTTAGGGTAAGGGTAAGGGTTAGGGTTAGAGTTAGGGTTAGGGTAAGGGTAAGGGTTAGGGTTAGGTTTAGGGTTAGGGTTAGTGTAAGGGTAAGGGTTAGATTTAGCGTTAGGGTTAGGGTTATGGTAAGGGTAAGTGTTAGGGTTAGGGTTAGGGTTAGGGTTAGGTTTAGGGTTAGGTTTAGGGTAAGGGCAAGGGTTAGGTTTAGGGTTAGGGTTAAGTTTAGGGTTAGGGTTAGGTTTAGGTTTAGGGTTAGTGTAAGGGTAAGGGTTAGGTATAGAGTTAGGGTTAGGGTAAGTGTAAGTTTTAGGGTTAGGTTTAGGGTTAGGATTAGTGTAAGGGTAAGGGTTAGATTTAGGGTTAGGGTTATGGTTAGGGTAAGGCTAAGGGTTAGGGTTAGGGTTAGGGTTAGGGTTAGGTTTAAGGTTAGGGATAGGGTTAGGGTTAGGTTTAGGGTAAGGGTTAGGGTTAGGTGTTAGGGTTAGTGTTAGTGTTAGGTTAAGGGTTAGGGTTAGGGTTAGGGTTAGGGTTTGGATAAGTGTTAGGGTTAGGGTTAGGGTTAGGGTTAGGTTTTGGATAAGGGTTAGGGTTAGGGTAAGGTTTAGGGTTAGGGTAAGGGTAAGGGTTAGGGTTAGGTTAAGTTTTAGGGTTTGGGTTAAGGTTAGGTTTAGGATTAGGGTAAATGTTAGGTTTAGGGTTAGTGTTGGGTTTAAGGTAAGGGTTAGGGTAAGGGTCAGGGTTAGGGTAAGGGTTAGGTTTAGGGTTGGAGTTAAGTTTAGTGTTAGGGTTAGGGTAAGGATAAAGATTAGGGTTAGGGTTAGGGTTAGGGTTAGGGTTAGGGTTAAGGTTAGCATAAAGGTAAGGGTTAAATTTAGGGTTAGGGTTAGGGTAAGGGTAAGGGTTAGGGTTAGGGTTAGGGTTAGGTTTAGGGTTAGGGTTAGGGTAAGGGTTAGGGTTAGGGTAAGGGTAAGGGTTAGCGTTAGTTTTAGGGTTAGGGTTAGCGTAAAGGTAAGGGTTAAATTTAGGGTTAAGTTAGGTTTATGGTTAGGGTTAGGGTTAGTGTTAGGGTAAGGATAAGGGTTAGGGTTAATTTTAGGGTTAGGGTTAGAGTTAGGGTTAGGTTTAAGGTTAGGGTTAGGGTGTGGGTAAGGGTAATGGTTAGGGTTAGGTTTAGGGTTAGTCTTAGGGTTACGGTTAGGGTTAGGGTTAGGGTTAGGGTAAGGGTTTGTGTTAGGTTTAGGGTTAGGTTCGGGTTAGGGTTAGGGAAAGGGTAAGGCTTAGGGTTAGGGTTAGGGTTAGCGTTAGGGTAAGGGTAAGGGTTAGGGTTAGGGTTAGGGTTAAGGTAAGGGTAAGGGTTAGGGTTAGGGTTAGGGTTAGGGTTAGGTTTAGGGTAAGGGTTAGGGTTAGGTTTAGGGTAAGGGTAAGGTTTAGGTTTAGGGATAGGGTTAGGGTTAAGATAAGGGTAAGGGTTAGGGTGAGGGTTAGGGTTAGGGTTAGGGTAATGGTTAGGGTTAGGGTTAGAGTTAGGATAAGGGTAAGGGTTAGCATTAGGGTTAGGGTTAGGCTTAGGAGTTACGGTTAGGTTTAGGGTTAGGGTTAGGGTTAGGGTAAGGGTTGGGGTTAGGGTTATGGTGAGGGTAGAGGTTAGAGTAAGGGTAAGTGTCAGGGTTAGGGTTTGGGTTAGGATAAGGTTTAGGTTTAGGGTTAGGGTTAGGGGTTAGTGTTATTGTTAGGGTTAGGGTTAGGGGTTAGGGTTAGTGTTAGGGTTAGTGTTATGGTAAGGGTTAGGGTAAGGGTTAGTGTTAGGGTTAGGTTAAGTTTTAGGGTTGGGGTTATGTTTAGGTTTAGGGTTAGTGTAAGGGTAAAAGTTAGGGTTAGGGTTAGGGTTAGGGTTAGGGTTAGATTAGAGTTAGGTTTAGTGTAAGGGTGAGGGTTACATTTCGGGTTAGGTTTAGGTTAAGGGGAAGTGATAAGGTTAGGGTTAGAGTAAGGCTAGGGGTTAGGGAAAGGGTAAGTGTTAGGGTAAGTTTTAGGGTAAGGGTAAGTGTTAGGGTTAGGGTTAGTGTTAGGGTTAGGGATAGGGTTAGGGTTAGGTTTAGGATTAGGTTAGGGTTAGAGTTAGGGTTAGGGTTAAGGTTAGGGTTAGGGTAAGGGCAAGGGTTAGGTTTAGGGTTAGGGTTAGGGTTAGGGTTAGGGTTAAGGTTAGCATAAAGGTAAGGGTTAAATTTAGGGTTAGGGTTAGGGTAAGGGTAAGGGTTAGGGTTAGGGTTAGGGTTAGGTTTAGGGTTAGGGTTAGGGTAAGGGTTAGGGTTAGGGTAAGGGTAAGGGTTAGCGTTAGTTTTAGGGTTAGGGTTAGCGTAAAGGTAAGGGTTAAATTTAGGGTTAAGTTAGGTTTATGGTTGGGGTTAGGGTTAGTGTTAGGGTAAGGATAAGGGTTAGGGTTAATTTTAGGGTTAGGGTTAGAGTTAGGGTTAGGTTTAAGGTTAGGGTTAGGGTTTGGGTAAGGGTAATGGTTAGGGTTAGGTTTAGGGTTAGTCTTAGGGTTACGGTTAGGGTTAGGGTTAGGGTTAGGGTAAGGGTTTGTGTTAGGTTTAGGGTTAGGTTCGGGTTAGGGTTAGGGAAAGGGTAAGGCTTAGGGTTAGGGTTAGGGTTAGCGTTAGGGTAAGGGTAAGGGTTAGGGTTAGGGTTAGGGTTAAGGTAAGGGTAAGGGTTAGGGTTAGGGTTAGGGTTAGGGTTAGGTTTAGGGTAAGGGTTAGGTTTAGGTTTAGGGTAAGGGTAAGGTTTAGGTTTAGGGATAGGGTTAGGGTTAAGATAAGGGTAAGGGTTAGGGTGAGGGTTAGGGTTAGGGTTAGGGTAATGGTTAGGGTTAGGGTTAGAGTTAGGATAAGGGTAAGGGTTAGCATTAGGGTTAGGGTTAGGCTTAGGAGTTACGGTTAGGTTTAGGGTTAGGGTTAGGGTTAGGGTAAGGGTTAGGCTTAGGGTTATGGTGAGGGTAGAGGTTAGAGTAAGGGTAAGTGTCAGGGTTAGGGTTTGGGTTAGCATAAGGTTTAGGTTTAGGGTTAGGGTTAGGGGTTAGTGTTATTGTTAGGGTTAGGGTTAGGGGTTAGGGTTAGTGTTAGGGTTAGTGTTATGGTAAGGGTTAGGGTAAGGGTTAGTGTTAGGGTTAGGTTAAATTTTAGGGTTGGGGTTATGTTTAGGTTTAGGGTTAGTATAAGGGTAAAGGTTAGGGTTAGGGTTAGGGTTAGGGTTAGGGTTAGATTAGAGTTAGGTTTAGTGTAAGGGTGAGGGTTACATTTCGGGTTAGGTTTAGGTTAAGGGGAAGTGTTAAGGTTAGGGTTAGAGTAAGGCTAGGGGTTAGGGAAAGGGTAAGTGTTAGGGTAAGTTTTAGGGTAAGGGTAAGTGTTAGGGTTAGGGTTAGTGTTAGGGTTAGGGATAGGGTTAGGGTTAGGTTTAGGATTAGGTTAGGGTTAGAGTTAGGGTTAGGGTTAAGGTTAGGTTTAGGTTTAGGGTAAGGGCAAGGGTTAGGTTTAGGTTTAGGGTTAGGATTTGTGTTAGGGTAAGGATAAGGTTTAGGGTTAAGTTTAGGGTTAGGGTTAGATTTAGGGTTAGGTTTAAAGTTAGGGTTAGGGTGTGGGTAAGGGTAAGGGTTAGGGTTAGGTTTAGGGTTAGGGTCAAGGCTACGGTTAGGGTTAGGGTTAGGGTTAGGGTTAGGGTAAGGGTTAGGGTTAGCGTTAGGGTAAGGGTAAGGGTTAGGGTTAGGGTTAGGATTAGGGTTAGATTTAGGTTTAGGATTAGGGTAAGGGCTACGGTTAGGGTTAGGGTTAGGTTTAGGGTAAGGGTTAGGGTTAGCGTTAGGGTAAGGGTAAGGGTTAGGGTTAGGGTTAGGGTTAGGGTTAGATTTAGGTTTAGGGTTAGGGTAAGGGTTAGGTTTAGCGTTAGGGTAAATGTTAGGTTTAGGGTTAGTGTTGGGGTTAAGGTAAGGGTTAGGGTAAGTGTTAGGGTTAGGGTTAGATTAGAGTTAGGTTTAGTGTAAGGGTGAGTGTTACATTTCGGGTTAGGGTTAGGTTAAAGGGAAGTGTTAAGGTTAGGGTTAGAGTAAGGCTAGGGGTTAGGGAAAGGGTAAGTGTTAGGGTAAGTTTTAGGGTAAGGGTAATGTCAGGGTTAGGGTTAGTGTTAGGGTTAGGGATAGGGTTAGGGTTAGGTTTAGGATTAGGTTAGGGTTAGAGTTAGGGTTAGGGTTAGGGTTAGGTTTAGGTTTAGGGTAAGGGCAAGGGTTAGGTTTAGGGTTAGGGTTAGGATTTGTGTTAGGGTAAGGATAAGGTTTAGGGTTAAGTTTAGGGTTAGGGTTAGATTTAGGGTTAGGTTTAAAGTTAGGGTTAGGGTGTGGGTAAGGGTAAGGGTTAGGGTTAGGTTTAGGGTTAGGGTCAGGGCTACGGTTAGGGTTAGGGTTAGGGTTAGGGTTAGGGTAAGGGTTAGGGTTAGCGTTAGGGTAAGGGTAAGGGTTAGGGTTAGGGTTAGGGTTAGGGTTAGATTTAGGTTTAGGGTTAGGGTAAAGGTAAGGCTTAGGGTTTGGGTTAGGGTTAGGTTAAGGGTTAGGGTTAGGGTTTAGGGTTAGGGTTAGGGTTAGGGTAAGGGTTAGGGTTAGGTTTAGGGTAAGGGTTGGGGTTAGGGTTAGGGTAAGGGTTAGGGTTAGGGGTAGGGTTAGGGTAAGGGTAAGGGTTAGGGTTAGGGTTAGGGTAAGTGTTCTGGTTAGGTTTATGGGATAGGGTTAGGGTTAGGGTTAGGTTTAGGGTTAGGTTTAGGGTAAGGGCAAGGGTTAGGTTTAGGGTTAGGGTTAGGGTAAGGGTAAGGCTTAGGGTTACGGTTAGGGTTAGCGTTAGGGTAAGGGTAAGTGTTAGGGTTAGGGTTAGGGTTAAGGTAAGGGTAAGGGTTAGGGTTAGGGTAAGGGTTAGGGTTAGGGTTAGGTTTAGGGTAAGTGTTAGGGTTAGGTTTAGGGTAAGGGTAAGGTTTAGGGTTAGGGATAGGGTTAGTGTTAGGATACGGTTAACGGTTAGGGTGAGGGTTAGGGTTAGGCTTAGGGTAATGGTTAGGGTTAGGGTTAGGGTTAGAGTTAGGATAAGGGTAAGGGTTAGCATTAGGGTTAGAGTTAGGCTTAGGGGTTACAGTTAGGGTTAGGGTTAGGGTTAGGGTCAGGGTAAGGGTTAGGGTTAGGTTTATGGTGAGGGTAGAGGTTAGGGTAAGGGTAAGTGTCAGGGTTAGGGTTTGGGTTAGGATAAGGTTTAGGTTTAGGGTTAGGGGTTAGTGTTATTGTTAGGGTTAGGGTTAGGGGTTAGGGTTAGTGTTAGGGTTAGTGTTATGGTAAGGGTTAGAGTAAGGGTTAGTGTTAGGGTTAGGTTAAGTTTTAGGGTTGGGGTTAAGGTTAGGTTTAGGGTTAGGGTAAGGGTAAAGTTTAGGTTTAGCATTAGGGTAAATGTTAGGTTTAGGGTTAGTGTTGGGGTTAAGGTAAGGGTTAGGGTAAGTGTTAGGGTTAGGGTTAGATTAGAGTTAGGTTTATTGTAAGGGTGAGGGTTACATTTCGGGTTACGGTTAGGTTAAGGGGAAGTGTTAAGGTTAGGGTTAGAGTAAGGCTAGGGGTTAGGGAAAGGGTAAGTGTTAGGGTAAGTTTTAGGGTAAGGGTAAGTGTTAGAGTTAGGGTTAGTGTTAGGGTTAGGGTTAGGCTTAGGGTAAGGGTTAGGGTTAGGGTTAGGGTAAGTTTGGTTAGGTTTATGGGTTAGGGTTAGGGTTAGGGTTAGGTTTAGGGTTAGGTTTAGGGTTAGGTTTAGGGTAAGGGTAAGGTTTAGGGTTAGGGATAGGGTTAGTGTTAGGATAAGGGTAACGGTTAGGGTGAGGGCTAGGGTTAGGTTTAGGGTAATGTTTAGGGTTAGGGTTAGGGTTAGAGTTAGGATAAGGGTAAGGGTTAGCATTAGGGTTAGAGTTAGGCTTAGGGGTTACAGTTAGGGTTAGGGTTAGGGTTAGGGTTAGGGTTAGGGTTAGTGTAAGGGTAAGGTTTAGGTTTAGGTTTCGGTTTAAGGTAAGGGTAATGGTTAGGGTTAGGGTTACGGTTAGGTTTAGGCTAAGGGTTAGGGTTAGGTTTAGGGGAAGGGTAAGGCTTAGGGTTAGGGTTAGGGTTAAGATTAGGGTTAGGGTTACGGTTAGGATTAGGTTTAGGGTTAAGTTTAGGGTTAGCATTAGGGTTAGAGTTAGGGTAAGGGTTTATTGTTATTGTTAGGGTAAGTGTTAGGGTTAGGGTTAGGTTTAGGGTAAGGTTTAGGGTTATGTATAGGGTAAGGGTAACTTTTAGTGTTAGGTTTACGTTTAGGGTTAGGGTAGGGGTAAGGGTTAGGGTTAGGGTTAGGGTTAGGTTTAGGGTTAGGGTAAGGGTAAGGGTTAGGGTTAGGGTTAGGGTTAGGTTGAGGATTAGGGTTAGGGTTAGGATTAGGGTAGAGTTTAGGGTAAGGTTTAGGGTTAGGGTTAGGTTTATGTTTAGGGTTAGGGTAAGGGTAAGGGTCAGGGTTACGGTTAGGGTTCGGGTTAATGATAGGTTTAGGGTTAGGGTTAGGGTACGGGCAACAGTTAGGTTAGGGTTAGGGTTAAGGTTAATGTTAGGGTTAGGGTTAAGTTTAGGGTAAGGGGAAGGTTTAGGGTTAGGTTTAGAGTTAGGTTTAGGGTTAGGGAAAGGGTAAGGATTAGGCTTAGGCTTGGGGTTAAAGTTAGGGTTAGGCTTCGGTTTAAGTTTAGGTTTAGGGTTAGGGTGGGTTTAGGGTTAGGGTTAGGGTTAGAGTTAGGTTTAGGGTTAGGGTAAGGGTAAGGGATAGGTTTAGCGTTAGGGTTAGGTTAAGGGTTAGGGTTAGGGTTAGTGTAAAGGTTAGGGTTAGGATTAGGCTAAGGGTTAGGGTAAGGGTAAGTGTTAGGGTTAGGGTTAGGATAAGGGTAAGGGTTAGGGTTAGGGTTAGGGTAAGTGTTCTGGTTATGGATAGGGTTAGGGTAAGGGTAAGGGTTAGGTTTAGGGTTAGGGTTAGGGTAAATGTTCTGGATAGGGTTAGGGTTATTGTAAGGGTAAAGGTTAGGGTTAGGGTTAGGTTTATGGTTTAGGGTTAGGGTTAGGGTTAGGTTTAGGGTTAAGGTTAGGGTAAGGGTTAGGGTTAGGGTTAGGGTAAGGGTTAGGGTTAGGTTTAGGGTTAGGGTTAGTGTAAGGGTAAAGGTAAGGGTTAGATTTAGGGTTAGGGTTAGGTTTAGGGTAAAGGCAAGGGTTAGGTTTAGGGTTAGGGTTAAGTTTAGGGTTAGGGTTAGGTTTAGGGTTAGAGTTAGGGTAAGGGTTAGGGTTAGAGTTAGGTTTAGGGTAAGGGTAAGGGTTAGGTTTAGGTTTAGGGTTAGGGTTAGTGTAAGAGTAAGGGTTAGATTTAGGGTTAGGGTTAGGGTTAGGGTAAGGGTACGGGTTAGGGTTAGGGTTAGGTTTAGGGTTAGAGTAAGGGTTAGGGTTAGGGTAAGGTTTAGGGTTAAGGTTAGGGTTAGGTTTAAGATTAGGGTTAGGGTGTGCGTAAGTGTAAGGGTTAGGGTTAGGTTTAGTGTTAGGGTTAAGGTTACGGTTAGGTTTAGGGATATGGTTAGGGTAAGGGTATGTGTTAGGGTTAGGATTAGGGTTAGGTTTAGGGTAAGGGTAAGGTTTAGGGTTAGGGTTAGGGTAGGGGTTAGGTTAAGGGTAAGGGTTAGTGTTAGGGTTAGGGTTATGGTCAGGTTTAGGGTTAGGGTAAGAGTAAGGGTTAGGGTTAGCGTTAGGGTTAGGGTAAGGGTTAGGGCTAGGGTTATGGTGAGGGTAGAGGTTACGGTAAGGTTAAGTGTCAGGGTTAGGGTTCGGGTTAGGATAAGGTTTAGGTTAGGGTTAGGGTTAGGGGTTAGTGTTATTGTTAGTGTTAAGGTTAGGGGTTAGGGTTAGTGTTATGGTTGTGGTTAGGGTTAGGGTTATGGTAAGGGTTAGGATTAGGGGTTAGGGTTAGTGTTAGGGTTAGGTGAAGGGTTAGGTTTAGGGTTAGGATAAGGGTTAGGGTTAGGGTTAGGGTTAGGGTAAGGGTTAGGGTTAGGGTAAGGTTTAGTTTTAGGGTTGGGTTAGGGTTAGGGTTAGGGTTAGGGTTAAGGTTAGGTTTAGGGTTAGGGTTCGGGTAAGGGTTAGGGTTTGGGTTAGGGTTAGGGTTAGGATTAGGATAAGGGTAAGGGTTAGCATTAGGGTTAGGGTAAGGCTTAGGGGTTACGGTTAGGGTTAGGGATAGACTTAGGGTAAGGTTAAGGGTTAGGTTTAGGGTTAGGGTTAGGTTTAGGGTTAGGGTTAGTGTTACGGTTAGGGTAAGGATAAGGGTAACGGTTAGGGTTAGGTTTAGGGTTAGGTTTAGGGTAAGGGTAAGGGTTAGGGTTACGGTTAGGGTTAGGTGTAGGGTTGGGGTTAAGGTTAGGGTTAGGGTTAGGGTAAGGGTAAGGCTTAGGTTTAGGGTTAGGGTTAGCGTTAGTGTAAGGGTAAGGGTTAGGGTTAGGGTTAGGGTTAAGGTAAGGGTAAGGGTTAGGGTTAGGGTAAGGTTTAGGGTTAGGTTTAGGGTAAGAGTAAGGTTTGGGTTAAGGTTAGGGTTAGGGTTAGGATAAGGGTAAGGGTTTGGGTGAGGGTTAGGGTTAGGGTAAGGGTAATGGTTAGGGTTAGGGTTAGGGTTAGGGTTAGGGTAAGGGTTAGGGTTAGGGTTATGGTGAGGGTAGAGGTTAGGGTAAGGGCAAGTGTCAGGGTTAGGGTTTGGGTTAGGAAAAGGTTTAGGTTTAGGGTTAGGGTTAGGGGTTAGTGTTATTGTAAGGGTTAGGGTTAGGGGATAGGGTTAGTGTTAGTGTTAGGGTTAGGGGTATGGTAAGGGTTAGGGTTAGGGGTTAGGGTTACTGTTAGTGTTAGGTTAAGGGTTAGGGTTAGGGTTAGGGTTAGGGTTTGGATAAGGTTTAGGGTTAGGGTTAGGGTTAGGGTAAGGGTTAGGGTTAGGGTTAAGTTAAGTTTTAGGGTTGGGGTAAGGTTAGGTTTAGGGTTAGGGTAAGGGTAAAGGTTAGGTTTAGCGTTAGGGTAAATGTTAGGTTTAGGGTTAGTGTTGGGGTTAAGGTAAGGGTTAGGGTAAGGGTTAGGGCTAGGGTTATGGTGAGGGTAGAGGTTACGGTAAGGTTAAGTGTCAGGGTTAGGTTTCGGGTTAGGATAAGGTTTAGGTTAGGGTTAGGGTTAGGGGTTAGTGTTATTGTTAGTGTTAGGGTTAGGGGTTAGGGTTAGTGTTATGGTTGTGGTTAGGGTTAGGGTTATGGTAAGGGTTAGGATTAGGGGTTAGGGTTAGTGTTAGGGTTAGGTGAAGGGTTAGGTTTAGGGTTAGGATAAGGGTTAGGGTTAGGGTTAGGGTTAGGGTAAGGGTTAGGGTTAGGGTTAGGTTTAGTTTTAGGGTTGGGTTAGGGTTAGGGTTAGGGTTAGGGTTAAGGTTAGGTTTAGGGTTAGGGTGCGGGTAAGGGTTAGGGTTTGGGTTAGGGTTAGGGTTAGGATTAGGATAAGGGTAAGGGTTAGCATTAGGGTTAGGGTAAGGCTTAGGGGTTACGGTTAGGGTTAGGGATAGACTTAGGGTAAGGTTAAGGGTTAGGTTTAGGGTTAGGGTTAGGTTTAGGGTTAGGGTTAGTGTTACGGTTAGGGTAAGGATAAGGGTAACGGTTAGGGTTAGGTTTAGGGTTAGGTTTAGGGTAAGGGTAAGGGTTAGGGTTACGGTTAGGGTTAGGTGTAGGGTTGGGGTTAAGGTTATGGTTAGGGTTAGGGTAAGGGTAAGGCTTAGGGTTAGGGTTAGGGTTAGCGTTAGTGTAAGGGTAAGGGTTAGGGTTAGGGTTAGGGTTAAGGTAAGGGTAAGGGTTAGGGTTAGGGTAAGGTTTAGGGTTAGGTTTAGGGTAAGAGTAAGGTTTGGGTTAAGGTTAGGGTTAGGGTTAGGATAAGGGTAAGGGTTTGGGTGAGGGTTAGGGTTAGGGTAAGGGTAATGGTTAGGGTTAGGGTTAGGGTTAGGGTTAGGGTAAGGGTTAGGGTTAGGGTTATGGTGAGGGTAGAGGTTAGGGTAAGGGCAAGTGTCAGGTTTAGGGTTTGGGTTAGGAAAAGGTTTAGGTTTAGGGTTAGGGTTAGGGGTTAGTGTTATTGTAAGGGTTAGGGTTAGGGGATAGGGTTAGTGTTAGTGTTAGGGTTAGGGGTATGGTAAGGGTTAGGGTTAGGGGTTAGGGTTACTGTTAGTGTTAGGTTAAGGGTTAGGGTTAGGGTTAGGGTTAGGGTTTGGATAAGGTTTAGGGTTAGGGTTAGGGTTAGGGTAAGGGTTAGGGTTAGGGTTAAGTTAAGTTTTAGGGTTGGGGTAAGGTTAGGTTTAGGGTTAGGGTAAGGGTAAAGGTTAGGTTTAGCGTTAGGGTAAATGTTAGGTTTAGGGTTAGTGTTGGGGTTAAGGTAAGGGTTAGGGTAAGGGTTAGGGTTAGTGTTAGGTTAGAGTTAGGGTTAGTGTACGGGTAAGGTTTACATTTAGGGTTAGGGTTAGGGTTAGGGTTAGGTTAAGGGGAAGTGTTAAGGTTAGGGTTAGGGTAAGGCTAGGGGTTAGGGAAAGGGTAAGTGTTAGGGTAAGTTTTAGGGTAAGGGGAAGTATTAGGGTTAGGGTTAGGGTTAGGGTTAGGGATAGGGTTAGGGTTAGGTTTAGGATTAGGTTAGGGTTAGAGTTAGGGTTAGGGTTAGGTTTAGGTTTAGGTTTAGGGTAAGGGCAAGGGTTAGGTTTAGGTTTAGAGTGAGGGTTAGGGTTAGTGTTAGGGTAAGGATAAGGTTTAGGGTTAAGTTTAGGGTTAGGGTTAGATTTAGGGTTAGGTTTAAGGTTAGGGTTAGAGTGTTGGTAAGAGTTAGGGTTACGGTTAGGTTTAGGGTTAGGGTTAGGGTAAGTGTTCTGGTTAGGTTTATGGGTTAGGGTTAGGGTTAGGGTTAGGTTTAGGGTTAGGTTTAGGGTAAGGGCAAGGGTTAGGTTTAGGGTTATGGTTAGGGAAGGGTAAGGGTTAGGGTTACGGTTAAAGTTAGGGTTAGTGTACGGGTAAGGGTTACATTTAGGGTTAGGGTTAGGGTTAGGTTAAGGGGAAGTGTTAAGGTTAGGGTTAGGGTAAGGCTAGGGGTTAGGGAAAGGGTAAGTGTTAGGGTAAGGTTTAGGGTAAGATTAAGTGTTAGGGTTAGGGTTTGGGTTAGGGTTAGGGTAAGGGTTATGGTTAGCTTTAGGGTAAGGGTAAGGGTTAGGGTTAGGGTTAGGGTTAGGGTTAGGGTTAGGGTTAGAGTTAGGTTTAGGGTTAGGGTAAGTGTAAGGCTTAGGTTTAGGGTTAGGGTAAGTGTAAGGCTTAGAGTTAGGGTTAGGGTTAGGTTAAGGGTTAGGGTTAGGGGTTAGGGTTAGGGTTAGGGCTAGGGTTAAGGTAAGGGTTAGGGTTAGGCTTAGGGTAAGGGTTAGGCTTAGGGTTAGTGTAAGGGTTAGGGTTACGGGTAGGGTTAGGGTAAGGGTAAGGGTTAGGGTTAGGGTTATTGTTAGGGTAAGTCTTCTGGTTAGGGTTAGGGTTAGGGTAAGGGTAAGGGTTAGGTTTAGGGTTAGGGTTAGGGTAAGGGTAAGGTTTAGGGTTAGGTTTAGGGTTAGGATTAGTGTAAGGGTAAGGGTTAGATTTAGCGTTAGGGTTAGGGTTAGGGTAAGGGTAAGGGTTAGGGTTAGGGTTAGGGTTAGGGTTAGGTTTAAGGTTAGGGTTAGGGTTAGGGTTAGGTTTAGGGTAAGGGTTAGGGTTAGGTGTTAGTGTTAGTGTTAGTGTTAGGTTAAGGGTTAGGGTTAGGGTTAGGGTTAGGGTTTGGATAAGTGTTATGGTTAGGGTTAGGGTTAGGGTTAGGTTTTGGATAAGGGTTAGGGTTAGGGTTAGGGTTAGGGTTAGGGTAAGGGTAAGGGTTAGGGTTAGGTGTTAGTGTTAGTGTTAGTGTTAGGTTAAGGGTTAGGGTTAGGGTTAGGTTAGGGTTAGTGTAAGGGTAAGGGTTACATTTTGGGTTAGAGTTAGGGTTAGGTTAAGGGGAAGTGTTAAGGTTAGGGTTAGGCTAAGGCTAGGGCTTAGGGAAAGGGTAAGTGTTAGGGTAAGGTTTAGGTTAAGGGTAAGTGTTAGGGTTAGGGTTAGTGTTAGGGTTACGGATAGGGTAGGGTTAGGTTTAGGATTAGGTTAGGGTTAGAGTTAGGGTTAGGGTTAGGGTTAGGTGTAGGTTTAGGGTAAGGGCAAAGGTTAGGTTAGGGTTAGGGTTAGGGTTAGGGTTAGGGTTATGGTTACGTTTAGGGTTAGGGTAAGTGTAAGGGTTAGGGTTAGGTTTAGGGTTAGGGTTAGGTTTAGGGTTACGGTTAAGGTAAGGGTTAGGGTTAGGGGTTAGGGTTAGTGTTAGGGTTAGGTTAAGGGTTAGGGTTAGGGTTAGTGTTAGGGTAAGGGTTAGATTTAGGGTTAGGTTTAGGGTTAGGTTTAGGGTAAGGGCAAGGGTTAGGTTTAGGGTTAGGGTTAGGTTTAGGATTAGGCTCAAGGTAAGAGTAAGGGTTAGGGTTAGAGTTAGGGTTAGGGTAAGGATAAGGGTTAGGGTTAGGTTAAGGGTTAGGGTTAGATTTAGCGTTAGGGTTAGGCGTAGGGTAAGGGTAAGGGTTAGGGTTAGGGTTAGGTTTAGGTTTAGGGTTAGGGTAAAGTTTAGGGTAAGGGTTAGGATTAAGGTTAGGGTTAGGGTTAGGGTTAGGTTTAGGGTAAGGTTAAGGGTTAGCGTTAGGTTTAGGGTTAGGTTTAGCGTAAAGATAAGGGTTAAATTTAGGGGTAGGTTAGCTTTAGGGGTTTAGGTTTAGGGTTAGGGTAAAGTTTAGGGTAAGGGTTAGGATTAAGGTTAGGGTTAGGGTTAGGGTTAGGTTTAGGGTAAGGTTAAGGGTTAGCGTTAGGTTTAGGGTTAGGTTTAGCGTAAAGATAAGGGTTAAATTTAGGGGTAGGTTAGCTTTAGGGTTAGGGTTAAGGTTAGTGTTAGGGTAAGGATAAGGGTTATGGTTAAATTTAGGGTTATGGTTAGTGTTAGGGTTAGGTTTAAGGTTACGGTTAGGGTGTGGGTAAGTGTAAGGGTTAGGGTTAGGTTTATGGTCAGGGTTACGGTTAGGGTTAGGGTTAGGGTTAGGGTAAGGACATGTGTTAGGGTTAGGGTTAGGGTTAGGTTTAGGGTAAGGGTAAGGTTTAGGGTTAGGGTTAAGGTAGGGGTTAGGGTAAGGGTAAGGGTTAGTGTTAGGGTTAGGGTTATGGTTAGGTTTAGGGTTAGGGTAAGAGTAAGGGTTAGGGTTAGGGTTAGGGTTAGGGTAGAGGTTAGGGTAAGGGTAAGTGTCAGGGTTAGGGTTCGAGTAGGATAAGATTTAGGGTTAGGGTTAGGGTTAGGGGTTAGTGTTATTGTTAGGGTTAGGGTTAGGGGTTAGGGTTAGTGTTATGGTTACGGTTAGGGTTAGGGTTATGGTAAGGGTTAGGGTTAGGGGTTAGTGTTAGTGTTAGGGTTAGGTGTAGTTTTAGGGTTAGGGTTAGGGTTAGGATAAGGGTTAGGGTTAGGGTTAGGGTTAGGGTTAGGGTTAGGGTAAGTGTAAGGGTTAGGGTTAGGTTAAGTTTTATTGTTTGGGTTAAGGTTAGGTTTAGGATTAGGGTAAATGTTAGGTTTAGGGTTAGTGTTGGGTTTAAGGTAAGGGTTAGGGTAAGGGTTAGGGTTAGGGTTAGGTTAGGGTTAGTGTAAGGGTAAGGGTTACATTTTGGGTTAGGGTTAGGGTTAGGTTAAGGGGAAGTGTTAAGGTTAGGGAAAGGGTAAGTGTTAGGGTAAGGTTTAGGTTAAGGGTAAGTGTTAGGGTTAGGGTTAGTGTTAGGGTTACGGATAGGGTTAGGGTTAGGTTTAGGATTAGGTTAGGGTTAGAGTTAGGGTTAGGGTTAGGGTTAGGGTTAGGTTTAGGTTTAGGGTAAGGGCAAGGGTTAGGTTTAGGTTTAGGGTTAGGGTTAGGGTTAGTGTTAGGGTAAGGATAAGGTTTAGGGTTAAGTTTAGGGTTAGGGTTAGATTTAGGGTAAGGGCAAGGGTTAGGTTTAGGTTTAGGGTTAGGGTTAGGGTTAGTGTTAGGGTAAGGATAAGGTTTAGAGTTAAGTTTAGGGTTAGGGTTAGATTTAGGGTTAGGTTTAAGGTTAGGGTTAGGGTGTGGGTAAGGGTAAGGGTTAGGGTTAGGTTTACGGTTAGGGTTAGGGCTACGGTTAGGGTTAGGGTTAGGGTTAGGATTAGGGTAAGGGTATGTGTTAGGGTTGGGTTTAGGGTTAAGTTTAGGATTAGGGTTAGCGTTAGGGTAAGGGTTAGGGTGTGGTTAGGGTTAGGGTTAGGTTTAGCATAAGGGTTAGGGTTAGGATTAGGGTCAGGGTAAGGTTTAGGGTTATTGTTAGGGTAATGGTTAGGATAAGGGTAAGGGTTAGTGTTAGCGTTAGGGTTATGGTTACGTTTAGGGTTAGGGTAAGTGTAAGGGTTAGGGTTAGGGTTAGGGTTATGGTTAAGGTAAGGGTTAGGGTTAGGCGTTAGGGTTAGTGTTAGGGTTAGGTTAAGGGTTAGGGTTAGGGTTAGTTTTAGGGTAAGGGTTAGATTTAGGGTTAGGTTTAGGGTTAGGTTTAGGGTAAGGGCAAGGGTTAGGTTTAGGGTTAGGGTTAGGTTTAGGATTAGGGTCAAGGTAAGAGTAAGGGTTAGGGTTAGAGTTAGGGTTAGGGTAAGGATAAGGGTTAGGGTTAGGTTAAGGGTTAGGGTTAGTGTAAGGGTAAGGGTTAGATTTAGGGTTAGGGTTAGGGTAAGGGTAAGGGTAAGGGTTAGGGTTAGGGTTAGGTTTAGGTTTAGGGTTAGGGTAAAGTTTAGGGTAAGGGTTAGGATTAAGGTTAGGGTTAGGGTAAGGGTAAGGTTTAGGGTTAGGGTTAAGGTAGGGGTTAGGGTAAGGGTAAGGGTTAGTGTTAGGGTTAGGGTTATGGTTAGGTTTAGGGTTAGGGTAAGAGTAAGGGTTAGGGTTAGGGTTAGGGTTAGCGTTAGGGTAGAGGTTAGTGTAAGGGTAAGTGTCAGGGTTAGGGTTTGAGTAGGATAAGATTTAGGGTTAGGGTTAGGGTTAGGGGTTAGTGTTATTGTTAGGGTTAGGGTTAGGGTTAGGGGTTAGGGTTAGTGTTATGGTTACGGTTAGGGTTAGGGTTATGGTAACGGTTAGGGTTAGGGGTTAGTGTTAGTGTTAGGTTTAGGTGAAATTTTAGGGTTAGGGTTAGGGTTAGGATAAGGGTTAGGGTTAGGGTTTCATTTAGGGTTAGGGTAAGGGTTAGGGTTAGGTTTAGGTTTAGTTTTATGGTTGGTTTAGGGTTAGGGTTAGGGTTAGGGTTAGGGTTACGGGTAAGGTTAGGTTTAGAGTTAGGGTACGGGTAAGGGTTAGGGTTAGGCTTAGGTTAGGGTTAGGAGAAGGGTAAGGGTTAGCGATAGGATTAGGGCTAGGCTTAGGGGTTACTGTTAGGGTTAGGGTTAGGGTTAGGGTTAGGGTAAGGGTAAGGGTTAGGTTTAGGGTTAGGGTTAGGTTTAGGTTTAGGCTTAGTGTTACGGTTAGGGTAAGGATAAGGGTAAGGGTTAAGGTTAGGTTTAGGGTTAGGGTTAGGGTTAAGGTTAGGGTTAGGGTGAGGGTAAGGGTAAGGGTTAGGGTTAAGGTTAGGGTTAGGTTTAGTTTTAGGTTTAGGGTTAGGGTTAGAGTAAGGGTTAGAGTTAGGATTAGGATTAGGGTTTGGGTTAGGGTGAGGGTTAGGGTTACGGTTAGGGTTAGGTTTAGGGTTAGGGTTAGGGTAAGGGTAAGGGTTAGGGTTATGATTAGGGTTAGGTGTAGGGTTGGGGTTAAGGTTAGGGTTAGGGTTAGGGTAAGGGTAAGGCTTAGGCTTAGGGTTAGGGTTAGGGTTAGGTTTAGCGTTAGGTTAAATGTAAGGGTTAGGGTTAGGGTTAGGGTTAAGGTAAGGGTAAAGGTTAGGGGTAGGGTTAGGGTTAGGATTAGGTTTAGGGTAAGGGTTGGGGTTAGGGTTAGGGTTAGGGATAGGGTAAGGGTTAGGGTTAGGGTTATGGTGAGGGTAGAGGTTAGGGGAAGGGTAAGTGTCAGGTAGGGTTCTGGTTAGGATAAGGTTTAGGGTTAGGGTTAGGGTTAGGGGATAGTGTTATTGTTATGTTTAGGGTTAGGGGTTGGTGTTAGGGTTAGTGTTAGGGTTAGGGTTATGGTAAGAGTTAGGGTTAGGGGTTAGGGTTATTGTTAGTGTTAGGATAAGGGTTAGGGTTAGGGTTAGGGTTAGGGTTAGGTTAAGGGTTAGGGTTAGGGTAAGGGTTAGTGTTAGGATAAGGGTTAGGGTTAGGGTTAGGGTTAGGTTTAGGGTTGGGGTTAAGGTTAGGTTTAGGTTTAGGGTAAGGGTAAAGTTAGGTTTAGCATTAGGGTAAATGTTAGGTTTAGGGTTAGTGTTGGGGTTAAGTTAAGGGTTAGGGTAAGGGTTAGGGTTAGGGTTAGGTTAGGGTTAGGGTTAGTATAAGGGTAAGGTTTACATTTAGGGTTAGGGTTAGGGTAAGGGTAAGGGTTAGGGTTAGGGTTAGGGTTAGGTTTAGGGTTAAGGTTAGGGTAAGGATTAGGCTTAGGGTAAGGGTTAGGGTTAAGGTTAGGGTTAGGGTTAGGGTTAGGTTTAGGGTAAGGTTAGGGTTAGGGTTAGGGTAAGTGTTAGGGTTAGGGTTAGGGTAAGGGTATGTGTTAGGATTAGGTTTAGGGTTAGGTTTAGGTTTAGGGTTAGCGTTAGGGTAAGGGTAAGGGTTAGTGTTAGGGTTAGGGTTATGGTTACGTTTATGGTTAGGGTAAGAGTAAGGGTTAGGGTTCGGGTTAGGGTTCGGGTTAGGGTAATGGTTAGGGTTAGGGTTATGGTGAGGGTAGAGATTAGGGTAAGGGTAAGTGTCAGGGTTAGGGTTCGGGTTAGGATAAGGTTTAGGGTAAGGGTTAGGGTTAGGGTAAGGGTTAGGTTTAGTGTTGGGGTTAAGTTTAGGGTTAGGGTTAGGGTTAGGGTAAAGATTAGGGTTAGAGTTAGGGTTAAGGTTAGGGTTACGGTTACGGTTAGGGTTAGGGTTATGGTAAGGATATGTGTTAGGGTTAGGGTTAGGGTTAGAGTTAGGGTTAGCGTTAGGGTAAGGGTAAGTTTTAAGGTTAGGGTTAGGGTAATGGTAAGTGTTAGGGTTACGTTTAGGGTTAGGTTTAGGGTAAGGATAAGGGTTAGGGTTAGGGTTAGACTTAGGGTAAGGGTAAGTGTTATGGTTAGGGTTAGGGTTAGGGTAAGGATAAGGGTAAGGGTTTGGGTTAAGTTGAGGGATAGGGCTATGGTAAGGGTTAGGGTAAGGGTTAGGGTTAGGTTTAGGGTTACGGTTAGGGTTATGGTAAGGGTAAAGGTTAGGGTTAAGGTTAGGGTTAGGGTTAGGTTTAGGTTTAGGGTTAGGGTTAGTGTAAGGGTAAGGCTTAGGGTTAAGGTTAGGGTTAAGCGTTAAGGTTAGGGTTAGTGTTAGGGTTAGGGTTAAGGTTAAGGTTAGGGTGAGGGTAAGGGTAAGGGTTGGGGTTAGTTTTAGGGTTAGGGTTAGGCGAAGGGTAAGGATTAGGGTTAGGGTTAGGGTTAGGTATAGGGTTAGGGTTAGGGTTATGGTAAGGGTAAAGGTTAGGGTTAAGGTTAGGGTTAGGGTTAGGTTTAGGTTTAGGATTAGGGTTAGTGTAAGGGTAAGGGTTAGTCTTAGGATTAGGGTTAGGGTAAGGGTAAGGGTTAGGGTTAGAGTTAGGGTTAGGGTAAGGGTAAGGGTTAGGGTTAGGTTTAGGGTTAGGGTTAGTGTAAGGGTAAGGGTTAGATTTAGGGTTAGGGTTGGGGTTAGGGTAAGGGTAAGGGTTAGGTTTAGGGTTAGGGTTAGAGTTAGGGTTAGGGTTAGGGTAAGGGTTAGGGTTAGGGTAAGGGTTAGGGTTAAGGTTAGGGTTAGGGTTAGTGTTAGGGTTAGGGTTAGGGTAAGGGTTAGGGTTAGGGTTAGGGTTAGGTTTAGGGTTAGGTTTAGGGTAAGGGCAAGGGTTAGGTTTAGGGTTAGGGTTAAGTTTAGGGTTAGGGTTAGGTTTAGGGTTAGGGTTAGGGTAAGGGTAAGGGTTAGGTATAGAGTTAGGGTTAGGGTAAGGGTAAGGGTAAGGGTTAGGGTTTGGTTTAGGGTTAGGGTTAGTGTAAGGTTAAGGGTTAGATTTAGGTTTATGGTTAGGGTTAGGGTAAGGGTAAGGGTTAGGGTTAGGGTTAGGGTTAGAGTAAGGGTTAGAGTTAGGGTAAGGGTTAGGTTTAGGGTTATGGTGAGGGTAGAGGTTAGAGTAAGGGTAAGTGTCAGGGTTAGGGTTTGGGTTAGGATAAGGTTTAGGTTTAGGGTTAGGGTTAGGGGTTAGTGTTATTGTTAGGGTTAGGGTTAGGGGTTAGGGTTAGTGTTAGGGTTAGTGTTATGGTAAGGGTTAGGGTAAGGGTTACTGTTAGGGTTAGGTTAAGTTTTAGGGTTGGGGTTATGTTTAGGTTTAGGGTAAGTGTAAGGGTAAAGGTTAGGTTTAGCTTTACGGTAAATGTTAGGTTTAGGGTTAGTGTTGGGGTTAAGGTAAGGGTTAGGGTAAGTGTTAGGGTTAGGGTTAGATTAGAGTTAGGTTTAGTGTAAGGGTGAGGGTTACATTTCGGGTTAGGTTTAGGTTAAGGGGAAGTGTTAAGGTTAGGGTTAGAGTAAGGCTAGGGGTTAGGGAAAGGGTAAGTGTTAGGGTAAGTTTTAGGGTAAGGGTAAGTGTTAGGGTTAGGGTTAGTGTTAGGGTTAGGGATAGGGTTAGGGTTAGGTTTAGGATTAGGTTATGGTTAGAGTTAGGGTTAGGGTTAAGGTTAGGTTTAGGTTTAGGGTAAGGGCAAGGGTTAGGTTTAGGTTTAGGGTTAGGATTTGTGTTAGGGTAAGGATAAGGTTTAGGGTTAAGATTAGGGTTAGGGTTAGATTTAGGGTTAGGTTTAAAGTTAGGGTTAGGGTGTGGGTAAGGGTAAGGCTTAGGGTTAGGTTTAGGGTTAGGGTCAAGGCTACGGTTAGGGTTAGGGTTAGGGTTAGGGTTAGGGTAAGGGTTAGGGTTAGCGTTAGGGTAAGGGTAAGGGTTAGGATTAGGGTTAGGCTTAGGGTTAGATTTAGGTTTAGGGTTAGGGTAAGGGCTACGGTTAGGGTTAGGGTTAGGGTTTAGGGTTAGGGTTAGGGTTAGGGTAAGGGTTAGGGTTACGTTTAGGGTAAGGGTTAGGGTTAGGGTTAGGGTAAGGGTTAGGGTTAGGGGTAGGGTTAGGGTAAGGGTAATGGTTAGGGTTAGTGTTAGGGTAAGTGTTCTGGTTAGGTTTATGGGTTAGGGTTAGGGTTAGGGTTAGGGTTAGGTTTAGGGTAAGGGCAAGGGTTAGGTTTAGGGTTAGGGTTAGGGTAAGGGTAATTCTTAGGGTTACGGTTAGGGTTAGCGTTAGGGTAAGGGTAAGTGTTAGTGTTAGGGTTAGGGTTAAGGTAATGGTAAGGGTTAGGGTTAGGGTAAGGGTTAGGGTTAGGGTTAGGTTTAGGGTAAGTGTTAGGGTTAGGTTTAGGGTAAGGGTAAGGTTTAGGGTTAGGGATAGGGTTAGTGTTAGGATAAGGGTAACGGTTAGGGTGAGGGTTAGGGTTAGGCTTAGGGTAATGGTTAGGGTTAGGGTTAGGGTTAGAGTTAGGATAAGGGTAAGTGTTACCATTAGGGTTAGAGTTAGGCTTAGGGGTTACAGTTAGGGTTAGGGTTAGGGTTAGGGTTAGGGTAAGGGTTAGGGTTAGGTTTATGGTGAGGGTAGAGGTTAGGGTAAGGGTAGGTGTCAGGGTTAGGGTTTGGGTTAGGATAAGGTTTAGGTTTAGGGTTAGGGTTAGGGGTTAGTGTTATTGTTAGGGTTAGGGTTAGGGGTTAGGGTTAGTGTTAGGGTTAGTGTTATGGTAAGGGTTAGAGTAAGGGTTAGTGTTAGGGTTAGGTTAAGTTTTAGGGTTGGGGTTAAGGTTAGGTTTAGCGTTAGGGTAAGGGTAAAGTTTAGGTTTAGCGTTAGGGTAAATGTTAGGTTTAGGGTTAGTGTTGGGGTTAAGGTAAGGGTTAGGGTAAGTTTTAGGGTTAGGGTTAGATTAGAGTTAGGTTTATTGTAAGGGTGAGGGTTACATTTCGGGTTACGGTTAGGTTAAGGGGAAGTGTTAAGGTTAGGGTTAGAGTAAGGCTAGGGGTTAGGGAAAGGGTAAGTGTTAGGGTAAGTTTTAGGGTAAGGGTAAGTGTTAGAGTTAGGGTTAGTGTTAGGGTTAGGGATAGGGTTAGGGTTAGGTTTAGGATTAGGTTAGGGTTAGAGTTAGGGTTAGGGTTAGGGTTAGGTTTAGGTTTAGGGTAAGGGCAAGGGTTAGGTTTAGGGTTAGGGTTAGGATTTGTATTAGGGTAAGGATAAGGTTTAGGGTTAAGTTTAGGGTTAGGGTTAGATTTAGGGTTAGATTTAAAGTTAGGGTTAGGGTGTGGGTAAGGGTAAGGGTTAGGGTTAGGTTTAGGGTTAGGGTCAGGGCTACGGTTAGGGTTAGGGTTAGGGTTAGGGTAAGGGTTAGGGTTAGCGTTAGGGTAAAGGTAAGGGTTAGGGTTAGGTTTAGGGTTAGGGTTAGATTTAGGTTTAGGGTTAGGGTAAGGGTAAGGCTTAGTGTTAGGGTTAGGGTTAGGTTAAGGGTTAGGGTTAGGGTTTAGGGTTAGGTTTAGGGTTAGGGTAAGGGTTAGGGTTAGGCTTAGGGTAAGGGTTAGGGTTAGGGTTAGGGTAAGGGTTAGGTTTAGGGGTAGGGTTACGGTAAGGGTAAGGGTTAGGGTTAGAGTTAGGGTAAGTTTGGTTAGGTTTATGGGTTAGGGTTAGGGTTAGGGTTAGGTTTAGGGTTAGGTTTAGGGTAAGGGCAAGGGTTAGGTTTAGGGTTAGTGTTAGGGTAAGGGTAATGCTTAGGGTTACGGTTAGGGTTAGCGTTAGGGTAAGGGTAAATGTTAGGGTTAGGGTTAGGGTTAAGGTAAGGGTAAGGGTTAGGGTTAGGGTTAGGGTTAGGGTTAGGGTTAGGGTAAGGGTTAGGGTTAGGTTTAGGGTAAGGGTAAGGTTTAGGGTTAGGGATAGGGTTAGTGTTAGGATAAGGGTAACGGTTAGGGTGAGGGTTAGGGTTAGGTTTAGGGTAATGTTTAGGGTTAGGGTTAGGGTTAGAGTTAGGATAAGGGTAAGGGTTAGCATTAGGGTTAGAGTTAGGCTTAGGGGTTACAGTTAGGGTTAGGGTTAGGGTTAGGGTTAGGGTAAGGGTAAGGTTTAGGTTTAGGGTTAGGGTTAGGTTTAGGGTTAGGGTTAGTGTTATGGTTAGGGTAAGGATAAGGGTAAGGGTTAAGGTTAGGGTTAGGTTTAGGGTTAGGGTAAGGGTTAGGGTTAGGGTTAGGTTTAGGTTTAGGGTTAGGGTTAGGGTAAGGGTCAGAGTTAGGGTTAGGATTAGGGTTTGGGTTAGCGTAAGGGTTAGGGTTACGGTTAGGTTTAGGTTTAGGTTTAGGGTTAGGGTAAGGGTAAGGGTTAGGGTTAAGATTAGGGTTAGGTGTAGGGTTGGGGTTAAGGTTAGGGTTAGGGTTAGGGTAGGGTAAGGCTTAGGGTTAAGGTTAGGGTTAGCGTTAGGGTAAGGGTGAGGGTTAGGGTTAGGGTTAATGTAAGGGTAAGGTTAGGGTTAGGATTAGGGTTAGGTTTAGGTTTAGAGTAAGGATTAGGGTTAGGTTTAGGGTAAGGGTAAGGTTGAGGGTTAGGGTTAGGGTTAGGGTTAGGATAAGGGTAAGGGTTAGTGTGAGGGTTAGGGTTAGGGTAGGGTAATGGTTAGGGTTAGTGTTAGGGTTAGGGTTAGGGTAAGGGTTAGGGTTAGGTTTATGGTGAGGGTAGAGGTTAGGGTAAGGGTAAGTGTCAGGGTTAGGGTTTGGGTTAGGATAAGGTTTAGATTTAGGGTTAGGGTTAGGGGTTAGTGTTATTGTTAGGGTTAGGTTTAGGGGTTAGGATTAGTGTTAGGTTTGGGTTAGGGTTATGGTAAGGGTTAGGGTTAGGGGTTAGGGTAGGTGTTAGTGTTAGGTTAAGGGTTAATGTTAGGGTTAGGTTTAGGGTTTGGATAAGGGTTAGGGTTAGGGTTAAGGGAAGGGTTAGGGTTAGGGTTAGGTTAAGTTTTAGGGTTGGGGTTAAGGTTAGGTTTAGGGTTAGGGTAAGGGTAAAGGTTAGGTTTAGCGTTAGGGTAAATGTTAGGTTTAGGGTTAGTGTTGGGGTTAAGGTAAGGGTTAGGGTACGTGTTAGGGTTAGGTTTAGGTTAGGGTTAGGGTTAGTGTAAGGGTAAGGGTTACATTTATGGTT
>JANJXV010000086.1:1695000-1787500 GCA_024803745.1 Megascapheus bottae
AGGGTAGGGTTTAGGGTAAGGGCAAGTGTAAGGGTTAGAATTATGGTTAGGGTTAGGGTAAGGGTAAGGGTTAATGTTAGGGTTAGGTTTAGGCTAAGGCGTAAGCGTTAGGATTAGGGTTAGGGTAGGGTAAGGGATAGGGTTAGGGTTAGGGTTAGTGTTAGGTTTAGTGTTAGGGTTAGGGAAAGGGTAAGGATTAGGTTTAGGGTTAGGGTTAAGGTTAGGGTTAGGCTTAGGGTTAGGGTTAGGTTTATGGTTAGGGATAGGGTAAGGGTAAGGTTAGGGTTAGGGTTAGGGTTAGGATAAGGTTAAGGGTTAATGTTAGGGTTAGGGTTAGGCTTAGGGGTTAGGGTTAGGTTTAGGGTAGGGTAAGGGTTAGTGTCAGTGTTAGGGTTAGGGTTAGAGTTAGGTTTAGGTTTAGGGTAAGGGTAAGGGTTAGAGTTAGGGTTAGGGTTAGCTTAATGGTTAGGGTTAGGGGTTAGGGTTAGGGTTAGGGTTAGGGTTAGGATTAGGGCTACGGTTAGGGTTAGGGTTAAGGTTAGGGTTAGGTAAGGGTATGTGCTAGGGTTAGTGTTAGGGTTAGGTTTAGGTTTAGGGTTAGCGTTAGAGTAAGGGTAAGGGTTAGGGTTAGGGTTAGAGTTAAGGTAAGGGTAAGGGTTAGGGTTAGTGTTAGGATTAGGTTTAGAGTAAGGGTTAGGGTTAGGGTTAGGGTAAGGGTAAGGTTTAGTGTTAGGGTTGGGGTAGGGTTTAGGGTAAGGGTAAGGGTTAGAGTTAGGGTTAGGGTTATGGTTAGGTTTAGGGTTAGGGTAAGAGTAAGTATTAGGGTTAGGGTTAGGGTTAGGTTAAAGGTTAGGGTTAGGGTTATGGTGAGGGTAGAGGTTAGGGTAAGGGTAAGTGTCAGGGTTAATGTTCGGGTTAGGATAAGGTTTAAGGTTAGGGTTAGGGTTAGGGGTTAGTGTTATTGTCAGGGTTAGGGGTTAGGGTTAGTGTTAGGGTTAGGGTTAGGGTTAGGGTTATGGTAAGGGTTAGGGTTAGGGTTATGGTTGGGGTTAGTGTTATGGTTAGGTTAAGGGTTAGGGTTAGGGTTAGGGTTAGAATAAGGGTTAGGGTTAGGGTTAGGGTTAGGGTTAGGGTAAGGGTTAGGGTTAGGGTTAGGTTTAGTTTTAGGGTTGGGGTAAAGGTTAGGGTTAGGGTAAGGGTAAAGTTTAACTTTAGCGTTAGGGTAAGTGTTAGAGTTAGGGTTAGTGTTGGGGTTAAGTTTAGCGTTAGGGGAATGGTTAGGGTTGGGGTTAGGGTTAGGGTTAGCGTAAGGGTTAGGGTTAGGGTTAGGGTTAGTGTAAGGGTAAGGGTTAGATTTAGGGTTAGGGTTAGGTTTAGGGTAAGGGGAAGTGTTAGGGTTAGGGTTAGGGTTAGTGTATGCGTTAGGGAAAGGTTAAGTGTTATGGTAAGGATTAGGGTTAGGGTTAGGTTTAGGGTATGGGTTAAGTTTAGAGTTAGGGTTAGGGCAAGGGTAAGGGTATGGGTTAGGTTTAATATTAGGGTTAGGGTAAGGGTAAGGGTTAGGGGTAGGTTTAGGGTTAGGGTTAGGGTAAGGGTAAGGGTTAGGGTTAGGGTTAGGTTTAGGTTTAGGGTTAGGGTAAGGGTTAAGGTTAGGGTACGGGTTAGGGTTAAGTTTAGGGTTAGGGTTAGGGTTAGGGTTAGGGTAAGGGTAAGGGTAAGGGTTAGGGTTAGGTTTAGGATAAGGGTAAGGGTTAATGTTAGTGTTAGGGTTAGGCTAAGGGTTAAGCGTTAGGGTTAGGGTTAGGGTAGGGTAAGGGTTAGGGTTAGGGTTAGGGTTAGGGTTAGTGTTAGGTTTAGAGTTAGGGTTAGGGAAAGGGTAAGGATTAGGGTTAGGGTTAGGGTTAAGGTTAGGGTTAGGCTTAGGGTTAGGGTTAGGTTTAGGGTTAGGGATAGGGTAAAGGTAAGTTTAGTGTTAGGGTTAGGGTTAGGGTAGGGTAAGGGTTAATGTTAGTGTTAGGGTTAGGGTTAGGTTAAGGGTTAGGTTTAGGGGTTAGTGTTAGGGTTAGGGTTAGGATTAGGATTAAGGCTACGGTTAGGGTTAGGTTTAGGGTTAGGGTTAGGGTAAGGGTATGTGCTAGGGTTAGTGTTAGGGTTAGGTTTAGGCTTAGGGTTAGGGTAAGGGTTAGGGTAAGTGTTAGAGTTAGGGTTAGGATTAGGGTTAGGTTTAGGGTTAGGGTTAGGGTAAGGGTAAGGGTTAGGGTTAGGGTAAGGGTTAGGTTTAGGGTTGGGGTTAAGTTTAGGGTTAGGGTTAGGGTAAGGGTAAAGATTAGGGTTAGGATTAGGGTTAGGGTTAGGGTTAGGGTTACGGTTACGGTTAGGGTTAGGGTAAGGATATGTGTTAGGGTTAGGTTTAGGGTTAGGGTTAGCGATAGGGTAAGGGCAAGTATTACGGTAAGGGTTGGGTTAAGGTAAGGGTAAGGGTTAGGGTTAGGGTTAGGGTTAGGATTAGGGTAAGGGTTAGGTTTAGAGTTAGGGTAAGGGGAAGGTTTAGGGTTAGGGTTAGTGTTAGGGTTAGGATAAGGGTAAGGGTTAGTGTTAGGGTTAGGGTTAGGATAAGTGTAAGTGTTAGCGTTAGGGTTAGGGTTAGGCTTATGGGTTACGGTTAGGGTTATGGTTAGGGTTAGGGTTACGGTTAGGGTAAGGGTAAGGGTTAGGTTTAGGGTTAGGGTTATGGTTATGGTTAGGGTTAGGGTTAACGTTAGGGTAAGGGTTAGTGTTAGGGTTAGGGTTAAGGTAAGGGTAAGGGTTAGGTTTAGGGTTAGGTTTAGGGTAAGGGTTATGGTTAGGTTTAGAGTAAGGGTATGATTTAGGGTTAGGGTTAGGGTTAGGATAACGGTAAGGGTTAGGGTGAGGGTTAGGGTTAAGGTTAGGTTTAGTGTTAGGGTAAGGGTAAGGGTTAGGGTTAGGGTTAGGGTTAGGGTAATGATTAGGATTAGCGTTAGGGTTAGGGTAGGGTTTAGGGTAAGGGTAAGTTTAAGGGTTAGGTTTAGGGTTAGGCTTAGGATAAGGGTAAGGGTTAATGTTAGTGTTAGGGTTAGGCTAAGTGGTAAGCGTTAGGGTTAGGGTTAGGGTAGGGTAAGGGTTAGGGTTAGGGTTAGGGTTAGGGTTAGTGTTAGGTTTAGAGTTAGGGTTAGGGAAATTGTAAGGATTAGGGTTAGGGTTAGGGTTTAGGTTAGGGTTAGGCTTAGGGTTAGGGTTAGGTTTAGGGTTAGGGATAGGGTAAAGGTAAGGTTAGGGTTAGGGTTAGGGTTAGGGTAGGGTAAGGGTTAGTGTTAGTGTTAGGGTTAGGGTTAGGTTAAGGGTTAGGGTTCGGGGTTACGGTTAGGGTTAGGGTTAGGATTAGGATTAGGGCTATGGTTAGGGTTAGGGTTAGGGTTCGGGTTAGGGTTAGGGTAAGGGTATGTGCTAGGGTTAGGGTTAGGGTTAGGTTTATTCTTAGGGTTACCGTTAGGGTAAGGGTAAGGGTTAGGGTTAGGGTTAGGGTTAAGGTAAGGGTAAGGGTTAGGGTTAGTGTTAGGGTTAGTTTTAGCGTAAGGGTTAGGGTTAGGTTTAGGGTAAGAGTAAGGTTTAGGGTTAGGGTTAGGGTAGGGTTTACGGTAAGGATAAGGGTTAGTGTTAGGATTAGGGTTATGGTTAGGTTTAGGGTTAGGGTAAGAGTAAGTGTTAGGGTTAGGGATAGGGTTAGGTTAAGGGTTAGGGTTAGGGTTATGGTGAGGGTAGAGGTTAGGGTTAGGCTAAGTGTCAGGGTTAGGGTTAGGGTTAGGATAAGGTTTAGGGTTAGGGTTAGGGTTAGGTTTAGGGGTTAGTGTTATTGTTAGGGTTAGGGGTTAGGATTAGTGTTAGGGTTAGGGTTAGGGTTAGGGGTATGGTAAGGGTTAGGGATAGGGTTATGGCTAGTGTTAGTGTTATGGT
The DNA here is from genome assembly GCA_024803745.1 of Megascapheus bottae. Taxonomy (NCBI): domain Eukaryota; kingdom Metazoa; phylum Chordata; class Mammalia; order Rodentia; family Geomyidae; genus Megascapheus; species Megascapheus bottae. Next base: position 1,698,973 of record JANJXV010000086.1, read on the forward strand.
TAGGTTAAGGGTAGGGTTAGGTTTAGGGTTAGATAAGGGTTAGGGGTAGGGGTAGGGTTAGGGTAAGGGTTAGGGTTAGGGTTATGTTTAGTTTTAGGGTTGGGTTTAAGGTTAGGGTTAGGGTAAGGATAAAGTTTAGGTTTAGTGTTAGGCTAAGTGTTATGGTTAGGGTTAGTGTTGGGGTTAAATTTAGGGTTAGGGTAAGGGTTAGGGTTAGGTTTAGGGTTAGGGTTAGCGTAAGGGTTAGGGTTAGGGTTAGGGTTAGGGTTAGGGCTAGGGTTAGGGTAAGGGTTAGGGTTAGGGTTAGGGTAAGGGTTAGGGTTAGGGTTAGGGTTAGGGTTAGGGTTAAGGTTAGGGTTAGGGTTAGGGTTAGGGTTACAGTAAGGGTAAGAGTAAGGGTTATGGTTAGGGTAAGGGTAAGGGTTAGGGTTAGGGTAAGGGTTATGTTTAGGTTTAGGGTTAGGGTAAGAGTAAGGGTTATGGTTAGGGTTAGGGTTAGGGTTATGGATAGGGTAGAGGTTAGGGTAAGGGTAAGTGTCAGGGTTAGGGTTTGGGTTAGCATAAGATTTGGGGTTAGGATTAGTGTTAGGTTTAGGGGTTAGTGTTATTGTTAGGGTTAGGGTTAGGGGTTAGTGTTAGGGTTAGGGTTAGGGTTATGTTAAGGGTTAGGGTTAGGGGTTAGGGTTAATATTAGGGTTAGGTTAAGGGTTAGGGTTAGGTAAAGGGTTAGGGTTAAGGTTAGGGTTAGGGTTAGTATAAGGGTGAGGGTTAGGGTTAGGGTTATGGTTAAGTTTAGGGTTGGGGTTAGCGTTAGGGTAAGGGTAAGGGTTAGGGTTAGGGTTAGGGTTAAGGTAAGGGTAAGGGTTAGGGTTAGGGTTAGGGTTAGGTTTAGCGTAAGGGTTAGGGTTAGGTATAGGGTAAGGGTAGGGTTTAGGGGTAGGGTTAGGGTTAGGTTTAGGGTAAGGGTAAGGGTTAGGTTTAGGGTAAAGGTTATGGTTAGGTTTAGGGTTAGGTTAAGAGTAAGGGTTAGGGTTAGGGTTAGGGTTAAGTTTATGGTTAGGGTAGAGGTTAGGGTAAGGGTAAGTGTCAGGTTTAGGGTTCGGGTTAGGATAAGTTTTAGGGTTAGGGTTAGTGTTAGGGTTAGGGTTTAGTGTTATTGTTAGGGTTAGGGTTAGGGGTTAGTGTTAGGGTTACGGTTATGGTAAGGGTTAGTGTTAGGGGTTAGGGTTAGTATTAGGGTTAGGTTAATGGTTAGGGTTAGTGTTAGGGTTAGGGTTAGGATAAGGGTTAGGGTTAAGGTTAGGGTTAGGGTTAGGGTAAGGGTTAGGGTTAGGTTTAGTTTAAGGGTTGGGGTTAAGGTTAGGGTTAGGGTTAGAGTAAGGGTAAAGGTTAGGCTTAGCGTTAGGGTAAGTATTAGGGTTAAGGTTAGTGCTGGGGTTAAGGTTAGGGTTAGGGTAAGGGTTAAGGTTAGGGTTAGGGTTAGGGTTAGGGTAAGGGTTAGCATAAGGGTTAGGGTTAGGTTTAGGGTTAGAGTTAGTGTAAGGGAAAGGGTTAGATTTAGGGTTAGGTTTAGGTTTAGGGTAAGGGTAAGTGTTAGGGTTAGGGTTAGGGTTAGGGTAGGGGTTAGGGAAAGGGTAAGTGTTAGGGTAAGGATAAGTGTTAGGGTTAGTGTTAGGCTTAGGATAAGGGTAAGGGTTAGGGTAGGGGTTAGGGTTAGGGTTAGTGTTAGGCTTAGGGTTAGGGGTTAGGGTTATGGTTAGGGTTAGGGTAAGGGTTAGGGTTGGGGGTTAGGGTTAGTGTCAGTGTTAGTTTAAGGGTTAGGGTTAGGGTTATGGTTAGGGTTATGGTTACGATAAGGATTAGGGTTAGGGTTAGGTTTAGGGTTAGGGTTAGGGTAAGACTTACGGTTAGGATTATGGTTAGGTTTAGGGTTGGGGTAAGGTTAGGGTTAGGGTTAGGATAAGGGTAAGGGTTAGGTTTAAGTTTAGGGTTAGGGTAAGTGTTAGGGTAAGGCTAAGGTTTAGGGTTAGGGTTATTGTTACGGTAAGGGTAAGGGTTAGGGTTAGGGTTAGGGTTAGGTTTAGGGTAAGGATTAGGGTTAGGTTTAATGTAAAGGTAAGATTTAGGGTTAGGGTTAGTGTTAGGGTTAGGGTAAGGGTAAGGATTAGGGTTAGGGTTAGGGTTACGTTTAGGGTTAGGGTTAGGATTAGGGTAGGGGTTAGGCTAAGGATAAGTGTTAGTGTTAGGGTTAGGGTTAGAATAAGGGTAAGGTTTAGGGTTACGATTAGGGGTTAGGGTTAGGGTTAGGGTTAGGTTTAGGGTTAATTTTAGGATAAGGGTAAGGGTTAGCGTTAGGGTTAGTGTTAGGGTTAGTGTTAGTGTTTATTATTAGGGATAGGGTAAGGGCAAGGGTTAGGGTTAGAGTTAGGGTTAAGGTTAGGGTTAGGAATAGGATTAGGGTTAGTGTTAGGTTTAGGGTGTTGGTTATGGTAAGGGTAAGGGTTAGGGTTAGGGTTAGGGTTAAGGTTAGGGTTAGGGTTAGGGTTAGGGTAAGGGTTAGGGTTAGGGTTAGGGTAAGGGTTAGGCTTAGGGTTGGGGTTAGGTTTAGGGTTAGAGTTAGGTTTAGGGTTAGGGTAAGGGTAAGGGTTAGGATTAGGTTTAGGTTTAGGTTAAGGGTTAGGGTTAGGTGTTACGGTTAGAGTTAGGGTTAGGGTAAGGTTTACGGTTAGGGTTCGGGTTAGGGTAATGGTTATATTTAGGGTTAGAGTTCGGGTTAGGGTAAGTGTTAGTGTTAGGGTTAGGGTTAGATTAGTGGTTAGAGTTAGGGTTAGGGTAAGGGTAAGGGTTAGGGTTAAGGTTAGGGTTAGGGTAAGGGTAATGGTTAGGGTTAAGGTTAGGGTTAGGATTAGTTTTAGAGTTAGGATTAGGATAAGGGTAAGGGTTCGGGTTAGTATTAGGGTTAGGGTTAGGGTAAGGGTTAGGGTTATGTTTAGGGTTAGGGTTAGGGTTAGGTTTACGGTTAGGGTTAGGGTAAGGGTAAGGGTTAGGTTTAGGGTTAGGGTTAGGTTAAGGGTTAGGGTTAGGGTTATGGTGAGGGTAGAAGTTAGGGTAAGGGTAAGTATCAGGGTTAGGGTTCGGGTTAGGGTTAGGGTAAGGGTATGTGCTAGGCTCTGGGTTAGGGTTAGGGTTAGGGTTAATGTAAGGGTAAGGGTTAGGGTTCGGTTTAGGGTTAAGTTTAGGTTTAGGTTTAGGTTAAGGGTTAGGGTTAGGTGTTAGGGTTAGGGTTAGGGTAAGGGTTAGGGTTAGGGTTAGGGTTAGGGTTAGGTTTAGGTTTAGGATTAGGGTTAGGGTAAGGGTAAGAGTTAGGGTTAGGTTTATGTTTGGTTAGGGTAAGGGTTAGGGTTACTGTTAGGGTTACATTTAGTGTTTCGGCTAGGGTAAGGGTAAGGGGTAGGGTTAGGGTTAAGGTAAGGGTAAGGGTTAGGATTAGGGTTAGGTTTAGTGTAAGGTTTAGGGTTAGGTTTAGTGTTAGGGTAAGGGTAAGGGTTAGGGTTAGGTTTAGGGTTAGGGTAATGATTAGGATTAGCGTTAGGGTTAGGGTAGGGTTTAGGGTAAGGGTAAGTGTAAGGGTTAGGGTTAGGGTTAGGGTTAGGATAAGGGTAAGGGTTAATGTTACGGTTAGGCTTAGGCTAAGGGATTAGCGTTAGGGTTAGGGTAGGGTAAGGGTTAGGGTTAGGGTTAGTGTTAGGATTAGTGTTAGGGTTAGGGAAAGTGTAAGGATTAGGGTTAGGGTTAGGTTTAAGTTTAGGGTTAGGCTTAGGGTTAGGGTTAGGTTTAGGGTTAGGGATAGGGTAAGGGTAAGGTTGGGTTATGGCTAGGGTTAGGGTTAGGGTTAGGATAAGGTTAAGGGTTAATGTTGGGGTAAGGGTTAGGCTTATGGGTTAGGGTTAGGATTAGGGTAGGATAAGGGTTAGTGTTAGTGTTAGCGTTAGGGTTAGAGTTAGGTTTAGGGTTAGGGTAAGGGTAAGGATTAGAGTTAGGGTTATGGTTAGGTTAAGGGTTATGGTTAGGGGTTAGGGTTAGGGTTAGGGTTAGGATTAGGGCTACGGTTAGGGTTAGGGTTAGGGTTAGGGTTAGTGTAAGGGTATGTGCTAGAGTTAGGGTTAGGGTTAGGTTTAGGGTTAGGGTTAGGGTTAGGGTAAGGGTAAGGGTTAGGGTTAACGTTAGGGTTAAGGTAAGGGTAAGGGTTAGGGTTAGTGTTAGGGTTAGGTTTAGCGTAAGGGTTAGGGTTAGGTTTAGGGTAAGGGTAAGTTCAGGGTTAGGGTTAGGGTAGGGTTTAGGGTAAGGGTAAGGGTTAGTGTTAGGGTTAGGGTTATGGTTAGGTTTAGGATTAGGGTTAGGGTTATGGTGAGGATAGAGGTTAGGGTAAGGGTAAGTGTCAGGGTTAGGGTTCGGATTAGGATAAGGTTTAGGGTTAAGGTTAGGGTTACGGTTAGGGGTTAGTGTTATTATTAGGGTTAGGGGTTAGGGTTAGTGTTAGGGTTAGAGTTAGTGTTAGGGTTATTGTAAGGGTGAGGGTTAGGGTTATGGTTAGGGTTAGTGTTAGTGTTAGGGTTAGGGTTAGCATAAGGTTTAGGGTTAGGGTTAGGTTTAATTTTAGGGTTGGGGTTAAGTTTAGGGTTAGGGTAAGTGTAAAGTTTAGGTTTAGCGTTAGGGTAAGGGTTAGGGTTAGGGTTAATGTTGGGGTTAAGTTTAGGGTTAGGGTAAGGGTTAAGGTTAGGGTTAGGGTTTAGGGTTAGTATTAGTGTTAGGTTAATGGTTAGGGTTAGGGTTAGGTTTAGTTTTAGGATAAGGGTTAGGGTTAGGGTTAGGGTAAGGGTTAGTGTTAGGGTTAGGTTTAGTTTTAGGGTTGGGGTTAAGGTTAGGGTTAGGGTTAGACTAAGGGTAAATGGTAGGCTTAGCGTTAGGGTAAGTATTAGGGTTAAGGTTAGTGCTGGGGTTAAGGTTAGGGTTAGGGTAAGGGTAAAGGTTAGGGTTAGGGTTAGGGTTAGGGTTAGGGTAAGGGTTAGGGTTAGGTTTAGGGTTAGGGTTAGGGTAAGGGTAAGTGTTAGGATTACTGTTAGGTTTAGGTTTAGGGTTAGGGTAAGACTTAGGGTTAGGATTAGGGTTAGGTTTAGGGTTGGGGGTAAGGTTAGGGTTATGGTTAGGGATATGGTTAGGATAAGGGTTGGGTTAAGGGTTAGGTTTAAGGTTAGGGTTAGGGTAAGTGTTAGGGTAAGGCTAAGGTTTAGGGTTAGGCCTAGGGTTACGGTAAGGACAACGGTTAGGGTTAGGGTTAGGGTTAGGTTTAGGGTAAGGATTAGGGTTAGGTTTAATGTAAGGGTAAGGTTTAGGGTTAGGGTTAGTGTTAGGGTTAGGGTAAGGGTAAGGATTAGGGTTAGGGTTAGGGTTACGTTTAGGGTTAGGGTTAGGGTAGGGGTTAGGGTAAGGATAAGTGTTAGTGTTAGGGTTAGGGTTAGAATAAGGGTAAGGGTTAGGGTTAAGGTTAGGGTTAGGATTAGTTTTAGAGTTAGGGTTAGGGTAAGGGTAAGGGTTAGGGTTAGGATTAGGGTTTGGGTTAGGGTTAGGTTTAGGGTTAGGGTTAGGGTAAGGGTAACTGTCAGGGTTAGGTTTAGGGTTAGGTTAAGGGTTAGGGTTAGGGTTATGGTGAGGGTAGAGGTTAGGGTAAGGCTAAGTGTCAGGGTTAGGGTTCGGGTTAGGATAAGGTTTAGGGTTAGGGTTAGGGTTAGGGTTAGTGTTAGGGGTTAGTGTTATTGTTAGGGTTAGGGGTTAGGGTTAGTGTTAGGGTTAGTGTTAGGGTTAGGGTTAGGGATATGGTAAGGGTTAGGGATAGGGTTATGGCTAGTGTTAGTTTTAGGGTTAGGTTAAGGGTAGGGTTAGGTTTAGGGTTAGGATAAGGGTTAGGGTTAGGGTTAGGGTAAGGGTTAGGGTTAGGTTTAGTTTAAGGGTTGGGGTTAAGGTTAGGGTTAGGGTTAGAGTAAGGGTAAAGGTTAGGCTTAGCGTTAGGGTAAGTATTAGGGTTAAGGTTAGTGCTGGGGTTAAGGTTAGGGTTAGGGTAAGGGTTAAGGTTAGGGTTAGGGTTAGGGTTAGGGTAAGGGTTAGCATAAGGGTTAGGGTTAGGTTTAGGGTTAGAGTTAGTGTAAGGGAAAGGGTTAGATTTAGGGTTAGGTTTAGGTTTAGGGTAAGGGTAAGTGTTAGGGTTAGGGTTAGGGTTAGGGTAGGGGTTAGGGAAAGGGTAAGTGTTAGGGTAAGGATAAGTGTTAGGGTTAGTGTTAGGCTTAGGATAAGGGTAAGGGTTAGGGTAGGGGTTAGGGTTAGGGTTAGTGTTAGGCTTAGGGTTAGGGGTTAGGGTTATGGTTAGGGTTAGGGTAAGGGTTAGGGTTGGGGGTTAGGGTTAGTGTCAGTGTTAGTTTAAGGGTTAGGGTTAGGGTTATGGTTAGGGTTATGGTTACGATAAGGATTAGGGTTAGGGTTAGGTTTAGGGTTAGGGTTAGGGTAAGACTTACGGTTAGGATTATGGTTAGGTTTAGGGTTGGGGTAAGGTTAGGGTTAGGGTTAGGATAAGGGTAAGGGTTAGGTTTAAGTTTAGGGTTAGGGTAAGTGTTAGGGTAAGGCTAAGGTTTAGGGTTAGGGTTATTGTTACGGTAAGGGTAAGGGTTAGGGTTAGGGTTAGGGTTAGGTTTAGGGTAAGGATTAGGGTTAGGTTTAATGTAAAGGTAAGATTTAGGGTTAGGGTTAGTGTTAGGGTTAGGGTAAGGGTAAGGATTAGGGTTAGGGTTAGGGTTACGTTTAGGGTTAGGGTTAGGATTAGGGTAGGGGTTAGGCTAAGGATAAGTGTTAGTGTTAGGGTTAGGGTTAGAATAAGGGTAAGGTTTAGGGTTACGATTAGGGGTTAGGGTTAGGGTTAGGGTTAGGTTTAGGGTTAATTTTAGGATAAGGGTAAGGGTTAGCGTTAGGGTTAGTGTTAGGGTTAGTGTTAGTGTTTATTATTAGGGATAGGGTAAGGGCAAGGGTTAGGGTTAGAGTTAGGGTTAAGGTTAGGGTTAGGAATAGGATTAGGGTTAGTGTTAGGTTTAGGGTGTTGGTTATGGTAAGGGTAAGGGTTAGGGTTAGGGTTAGGGTTAAGGTTAGGGTTAGGGTTAGGGTTAGGGTAAGGGTTAGGGTTAGGGTTAGGGTAAGGGTTAGGCTTAGGGTTGGGGTTAGGTTTAGGGTTAGAGTTAGGTTTAGGGTTAGGGTAAGGGTAAGGGTTAGGATTAGGTTTAGGTTTAGGTTAAGGGTTAGGGTTAGGTGTTACGGTTAGAGTTAGGGTTAGGGTAAGGTTTACGGTTAGGGTTCGGGTTAGGGTAATGGTTATATTTAGGGTTAGAGTTCGGGTTAGGGTAAGTGTTAGTGTTAGGGTTAGGGTTAGATTAGTGGTTAGAGTTAGGGTTAGGGTAAGGGTAAGGGTTAGGGTTAAGGTTAGGGTTAGGGTAAGGGTAATGGTTAGGGTTAAGGTTAGGGTTAGGATTAGTTTTAGAGTTAGGATTAGGATAAGGGTAAGGGTTCGGGTTAGTATTAGGGTTAGGGTTAGGGTAAGGGTTAGGGTTATGTTTAGGGTTAGGGTTAGGGTTAGGTTTACGGTTAGGGTTAGGGTAAGGGTAAGGGTTAGGTTTAGGGTTAGGGTTAGGTTAAGGGTTAGGGTTAGGGTTATGGTGAGGGTAGAAGTTAGGGTAAGGGTAAGTATCAGGGTTAGGGTTCGGGTTAGGGTTAGGGTAAGGTTATGTGCTAGGCTCTGGGTTAGGGTTAGGGTTAGGGTTAATGTAAGGGTAAGGGTTAGGGTTCGGTTTAGGGTTAAGTTTAGGTTTAGGTTTAGGTTAAGGGTTAGGGTTAGGTGTTAGGGTTAGGGTTAGGGTAAGGGTTAGGGTTAGGGTTAGGGTTAGGGTTAGGTTTAGGTTTAGGATTAGGGTTAGGGTAAGGGTAAGGGTTAGGGTTAGGTTTATGTTTGGTTAGGGTAAGGGTTAGGGTTACTGTTAGGGTTACATTTAGTGTTTCGGCTAGGGTAAGGGTAAGGGGTAGGGTTAGGGTTAAGGTAAGGGTAAGGGTTAGGATTAGGGTTAGGTTTAGTGTAAGGTTTAGGGTTAGGTTTAGTGTTAGGGTAAGGGTAAGGGTTAGGGTTAGGTTTAGGGTTAGGGTAATGATTAGGATTAGCGTTAGGGTTAGGGTAGGGTTTAGGGTAAGGGTAAGTGTAAGGGTTAGGGTTAGGGTTAGGGTTAGGATAAGGGTAAGGGTTAATGTTACGGTTAGGCTTAGGCTAAGGGATTAGCGTTAGGGTTAGGGTAGGGTAAGGGTTAGGGTTAGGGTTAGTGTTAGGATTAGTGTTAGGGTTAGGGAAAGTGTAAGGATTAGGGTTAGGGTTAGGTTTAAGTTTAGGGTTAGGCTTAGGGTTAGGGTTAGGTTTAGGGTTAGGGATAGGGTAAGGGTAAGGTTGGGTTATGGCTAGGGTTAGGGTTAGGGTTAGGATAAGGTTAAGGGTTAATGTTGGGGTAAGGGTTAGGCTTATGGGTTAGGGTTAGGATTAGGGTAGGATAAGGGTTAGTGTTAGTGTTAGCGTTAGGGTTAGAGTTAGGTTTAGGGTTAGGGTAAGGGTAAGGATTAGAGTTAGGGTTATGGTTAGGTTAAGGGTTATGGTTAGGGGTTAGGGTTAGTGTTAGTGTTAGGATTAGGGCTACGGTTAGGGTTAGGGTTAGGGTTAGGGTTAGTGTAAGGGTATGTGCTAGAGTTAGGGTTAGGGTTAGGTTTAGGGTTAGGGTTAGGGTTAGGGTAAGGGTAAGGGTTAGGGTTAACGTTAGGGTTAAGGTAAGGGTAAGGGTTAGGGTTAGTGTTAGGGTTAGGTTTAGCGTAAGGGTTAGGGTTAGGTTTAGGGTAAGGGTAAGTTCAGGGTTAGGGTTAGGGTAGGGTTTAGGGTAAGGGTAAGGGTTAGTGTTAGGGTTAGGGTTATGGTTAGGTTTAGGATTAGGGTTAGGGTTATGGTGAGGATAGAGGTTAGGGTAAGGGTAAGTGTCAGGGTTAGGGTTCGGGTTAGGATAAGGTTTAGGTTTAAGGTTAGGGTTACGGTTAGGGGTTAGTGTTATTATTAGGGTTAGGGGTTAGGGTTAGTGTTAGGGTTAGAGTTAGTGTTAGGGTTATTGTAAGGGTGAGGGTTAGGGTTATGGTTAGGGTTAGTGTTAGTGTTAGGGTTAGGGTTAGCATAAGGTTTAGGGTTAGGGTTAGGTTTAATTTTAGGGTTGGGGTTAAGTTTAGGGTTAGGGTAAGTGTAAAGTTTAGGTTTAGCGTTAGGGTAAGGGTTAGGGTTAGGGTTAATGTTGGGGTTAAGTTTAGGGTTAGGGTAAGGGTTAAGGTTAGGGTTAGGGTTTAGGGTTAGTATTAGTGTTAGGTTAATGGTTAGGGTTAGGGTTAGGTTTAGTTTTAGGATAAGGGTTAGGGTTAGGGTTAGGGTAAGGGTTAGTGTTAGGGTTAGGTTTAGTTTTAGGGTTGGGGTTAAGGTTAGGGTTAGGGTTAGACTAAGGGTAAATGGTAGGCTTAGCGTTAGGGTAAGTATTAGGGTTAAGGTTAGTGCTGGGGTTAAGGTTAGGGTTAGGGTAAGGGTAAAGGTTAGGGTTAGGTTTAGGGTTAGGGTTAGGGTAAGGGTTAGGGTTAGGTTTAGGGTTAGGGTTAGGGTAAGGGTAAGTGTTAGGATTACTGTTAGGTTTAGGTTTAGGGTTAGGGTAAGACTTAGGGTTAGGATTAGGGTTAGGTTTAGGGTTGGGGGTAAGGTTAGGGTTATGGTTAGGGATATGGTTAGGATAAGGGTTGGGTTAAGGGTTAGGTTTAAGGTTAGGGTTAGGGTAAGTGTTAGGGTAAGGCTAAGGTTTAGGGTTAGGCCTAGGGTTACGGTAAGGGCAAGGGTTAGGGTTAGGGTTAGGGTTAGGTTTAGGGTAAGGATTAGGGTTAGGTTTAATGTAAGGGTAAGGTTTAGGGTTAGGGTTAGTGTTAGGGTTAGGGTAAGGGTAAGGATTAGGGTTAGGGTTAGGGTTACGTTTAGGGTTAGGGTTAGGGTAGGGGTTAGGGTAAGGATAAGTGTTAGTGTTAGGGTTAGGGTTAGAATAAGGGTAAGGGTTAGGGTTAAGGTTAGGGTTAGGATTAGTTTTAGAGTTAGGGTTAGGGTAAGGGTAAGGGTTAGGGTTAGGATTAGGGTTTGGGTTAGGGTTAGGTTTAGGGTTAGGGTTAGGGTAAGGGTAAGGGTTAGGGTTAGGGTTAGGGTTAGGTTTGGTTTAGGGTTAGGGCAAGAGTAACTGTCAGGGTTAGGTTTAGGGTTAGGTTAAGGGTTAGGGTTAATGTTATGGTGAGGGTAGAGGTTAGGGTAAGGCTAAGTGTCAGGGTTAGGGTTCGGGTTAGGATAAGGTTTAGGGTTAGGGTTAGGGTTAGGGTTAGTGTTAGGGGTTAGTGTTATTGTTAGGGTTAGGGGTTAGGGTTAGTGTTAGGGTTAGTGTTAGGGTTAGGGTTAGGGATATGGTAAGGGTTAGGGATAGGGTTATGGCTAGTGTTAGTTTTAGGGTTAGGTTAAGGGTAGGGTTAGGTTTAGGGTTAGGATAAGGGTTAGGGTTAGGGGTAGGGTTAGGGTAAGGGTTAGGGTTAGGGTTATGTTTAGTTTTAGGGTTGGGTTTAAGGTTAGGGTTACGGTAAGGGTAAAGTTTAGGTTTAGCGTTAGGCTAAGTGTTAGGTTTAGGGTTAGTGTTGGGGTTAAATTTAGGGTTAGGGTAAGGGTTAGGGTTAGGTTTAGGGTTAGGGTTAGCGTAAGGGTTAGGGTTAGGGTTAGGGTTAGGGTTAGGGTTAGTGTAAGGGTAAGGGTTAGATTTAGGGTTAGGGTTAGGTTTAGGATAAGGGGAAGTGTTCGGGTTAGGGTTAGGTTTAGTGTAAGGGTTAGGGAAAGGGTAAGTGTTAGGGTAAGGATTAGGGTAAAGGTAAGTGTTAGGGTTAGGGTTAGAGTTAGGGTAAGTGTTACGGTAAGAATTAGGGTTAGGGTTAGGTTTAGGGTATGGGTTAAGTTTAGGGCTAGGGTTAGGGTAAGGGTAAGGGTATGGGTTAGGGTTAGGTTTAGGGTTAGGGTAAGTGTTGTGGTTAGGGTTAGGGTTAGGGTAAGTTTAAGAGTTAGGGGTAGGGTTAGGGTTAGGTTAAGTGTTCTGGATAGGGTTAGGTTAAGGTAAGGGTAAAGGTTAGGGTTAGGGTTAGGGTTATGTTTTAGGGTTAGGGTTAGGGTTGGGTTTACGGTTAGGTTTAGGGTAAGGGCAAGGGTTAGGTTTAGTGTTAGGGTTAGGTTTAGGGTTAGGGTTAGGGTTGTTTAGGTTTAGGGTTAGGGTAAGTGTAAGGGTTAGGTTTAGAATTAGGGTTAGGGTAAGGGTAAGGGTTAGGGTTAGGTTTAGGGTTAGGGTTAGGGTAAGGTTAAGAGTTAGGGTTAGGGTTAGGTTTAGGGTTTGGGTTAGGGTAAGGTTTAGGGTTAGGGTAAGGGTTATGGGTTAAGGTTAGGGTTAGGGTTAGGTTTAGGGTTAGGGTTAGGGTAAGGGTAAGAGTAAGGGTTAGGGTTAGGGTATGTGTAAGGTTAGGGTTAGGTTAAGGGTTATGGTTAGGTTTAGGGTTAGGGTAAGAGTAAGGGTTAGGGTTATGGTTATGGTTAGGGTTATGGTTAGGATAAGGTTTAGGGTTAGGGTTAGGGTTAGGGTAAGGGTATGTGTTAGGATTAGTGTTAGGTTTATGGTTAGGGTTAGGGTAAGACTTAGGGTTAGGATTAGGGTTAGGTTTAGGGTTGGGGTAAGGTTAGGGTTAGGGTTAGGGTAAGGGATAGGGTTAGGGTTAGGGTAAGGTTTAGGCTTAGGGTTAGGGTTAGGTTTAGGGTTAGAGTTAGGTTTAGGGTTAGGGTAAGGGTAAGGGTTAGGGTTAGGGTTAGGTTTAGGTTAAGGGTTAGGGTTAGGTGTTAGGGTTAGAGTTAGGGTTAGGGTAAGGTTTACGATAAGGGTTCGGTTTAGGGTAATGGTTAGATTTAGGGTTAGGGTTCGGGTTAGGGTAAGTGTTAGGGTTAGGGTTAGGGTTAGATTAAGGGTTAGGGTTAGGGTTAGGGTAAGGGTAAGGGTTAGGGTTAAAGTTAGGGTTAGGGTAAAGGTAATGTTTAGGGTTAAGGTTAGGGTTAGGATTAGTTTTAGAGTTAGGATTAGGGTAAGGGTAAGGGTTAGGGTTAGGATTAGGGTTAGGGTTAGGGTAAGGGTTAGGGTTATGTTTAGGGTTAGGGTTAGGGTTAGGTTTAGGGTTAGGGTTAGGGTAAGGGTAAGGGTTAGGGTTAAGGTTAGGGTTAGGTTTAGGGTTAGGGTTAGTATTAGGGTAAGGGTAAGAGTTAGGGTTAGTATTACGGTTTGGGTTAGGGTAAGGGTTAGGGTTATGGTTAGGGTTAGGTTTAGGGTTAGGGTTAGGGTTAGGGTAAGGGTAAGGGTTAGGGTTACGGTTAGGGTTAGGTGTAGGGTTGGGGTTAAGGTTAGGGTTAGGTTTAGGGTAAGGGTAAGGCTTAGGCTTAGGGTTAGGGTTAGGGTTAGCGTTAGGGTAAGGGCAAGATTTAGTGTTAGGGTTAGGGTTAAGGTAAGGGTAAGGGTTAGGGTTAGGGTTAGGGTTAGGTTTAGGGTAAGGGTTAGGGTTAGGTTTAGGGTAAGGGTAAGGGTAAGGTTTAGGGTTAGGGTTAGGTTTAGGGTTAGGATAAGGGTTAGGGTGAGGGATAGGGTTAGGGTTAGGGTAATGGTTAGGATTAGCTTTAGGCTTAGGGTTATGGTTAGGGTTAGGGTAAGGGTAGGGTTAGGGTTAGGTTTAGTTTTAGGGTTGGGGTTAAGGTTAGGTTTAGGTTTAGGGTAAGGGTAAAGGTTAGGTTTAGCGTTAGGGTAAATGTTAGGTTTAGTGTTAGTGTTGGGGTTAAGGTAATGGTTAGGGTAAGGGTTAGGGTTAGGGTTAGATTAGGGTTTGGGTTAGTGTAAGGGTAAGGGTTACATTTAGGTTTAGGGTTAGGGTTAGTTTAAGGGGAAGTGTTAAGGTTAGGGTTAGGGTAAGGCTAGGGATTAGGGAAAGGTTAAGTGATAGGGTAAGGGTTAGGGTAAGGGTAAGTGTTAGGGTTAGGGTTAGGGTTAGGTTTAGGGATAGGGTGAGGGTTAGGTTTAGGGTTAGGTTAGGGTTAGAATTAGTGCAAGGGTTAGGTTTAGGGTTAGGGTTAGGGTTAGGGTTAGTGTTAGGGTAAGGATAAGGTTTAGGGTTAAGTTTAGGGTTAGGGTTGGATTTAGGGTTAGGTTTAGGGTTAGGGTAAGGGTATGTGTTAGGGTTAGGGTTAGGGTAAGGGTAAGGGTTAGGGTTAGGGTTAGGGTTAGGTTTAGGGTAAGGGTTAGGGTTAGGTTTAGGGTAAGGGTAAGGGTAAGGTTTAGGGTTAGGGTTAGGGTTAGGGTTAGGATAACGGTTAGGGTGAGGGTTAGGGTTAGGGTTAGGGTAATGGTTAGGATTAGGGTTAGGCTTAGGGTTAGGTTTAGGGTTAGGGTAAGGGTAGGGTTAGGGTTAGGTTTAGATTTAGGGTTGGGGTTAAGGTTAGGTTTAGGTTTAGGGTAAGGGTAAAGGTTAGGTTTAGCGTTAGGGTAAATGTTAGGTTTAGGGTTAGTGTTGGGGTTAAGGTAATGGTTAGGGTAAGGGTTAGGGTTAGGGTTAGGTTAGGGTTTGGGTTAGTGTAAGGTTAAGGGTTATATTTAGGTTTAGGGTTAGGGTTAGTTTAAGGGGAAGTGTTAAGGTTAGGGTTAAGGTAAGGCTAGGGATTAGGGAAAGGTTAAGTGATAGGGTAAGGGTTAGGGTAAGGGTAAGTGTTAGGGTTAGGGTTAGGGTTAGGGTTAGGGAGAGGTTGAGGGTTAGGTTTAGGATTAGGTTAGGGTAAGAATTAGGGTTAGGGTTAGGGTTAGGTTTAGGTTTAGGGTAAGGGCAAGGGTTAGGTTTAGGGTTAGGGTTAGGGTTAGGGTTAGTGTTAGGGTAAGGATAAGGTTTAGGGTTAAGTTTAGGGTTAGGGTTAGATTTAGGATTAGGTTTAAGGTTAGGGTAATGGTATGTGTTAGGGTTAGGGTTAGGGTTAGGTTAAGCGTTAGGGTTAGCGTTAGGGTAAGGGTAAGGGTTAGGGTTAGGGCTAGGGTTAAGGCAATTGTAAGGGTTAGGGTTAGGGTTAGGGTTAGGTTTAGCGTAAGGGTTAGGGTTAGGTTTAGGGTAAGGGTAAGTTTTAGGGTTATTGTTAGGGTAGGGGTTAGGATAAGGGTAAGGGTTAGTGTTAGGGTTAGTGTTATGTTTACGTTTAGGGTTAGGGTAAGAGTAAGGGTTAGGGTTAGGGTTAGGGTTAGGGTAAGGGTTTGGGTTAGGGTTATGGTGAGGGTAGAGATTAGGGTAAGGGTAAGTGTCAGGGTTAGGTTTCGGGTTAGCATAAGGTTTAGGGTTAGGGTTAGGGTTAGGGGTTAGTTTTATTGTTAGGGTTAGGGTTTTGGGTTAGGGTTAGTGTTAGTGTTAGGTTTAGGGTTAGGGTTATGGTAAGGGTTAGGGTTAGGGGTTAGGGTTAGTGTTAGGGTTAGGTTAAGGGTTAGGGTTAGGGTTAGGGTTAGGGTAAGGGTAAGGGTTAGGTTTAGGGTAAGGGTTAGGTTTAGGGTTGGGGTTATGTTTAGGGTTAGGGTTAGGGTAAGGATAAAGATTAGGGTTAGGGTTAGTGTTAGGGTTAGGGTTAGGTTTACGGTTACGGTTAGGGTTAGGGTAAGGATATGTGTTAGGGTTAGGTTTAGGGTTAGGGTTAGCGTTAGGCAAGTTTTACGGTTAGGGTTAGGGTTAAGGTAAGGGTAAGTGTTGGGGTTAGGGTTAGGGTTAGGTTTAGGGTAAGGGTTAGGGTTAGGGTTAGAGTTAGGGTAAGGGGAAGGTTTAGGGTTAGGGTTAGGGTTAGAATAAGGGTAAGGGTTAGTGTTAGGGTTAGGGTTAGGATAAGGGTAAGTGTTATCGTTAGGGTTAGGGTTAGGCTTATGGGTTACGGTTAGGGTTATGGTTAGGTTTATGGTTACGGTTAGGGTAAGGGTAAGGGTTAGGTTTAGGGTTAGGGTTAGGTTTAGGATTAAGGTTAGTGTTAGGGTAAGGGTAAAGATAAGGGTAAGGGTTAAGATTATGTTTAGTGTTAGGGTTAGGGTTAAGGTTAAGGTTAGGGTGAGGGTAAGGGTAAGAGTTAGGGTTAGGTTTAGGGTTAGGGTTAGGCTAAGGGTAAGGGTATGTGCTAGGGTTAGTGTTAGGGTTAGGTTTAGGATTAGGGTTACAGTTAGGGTAAGGGTAAGGGTTAGGTTTAGGGTTAGGGTTAAGGTAAGTGTAAGGGTTAGGGTTAGTGTTAGGGTTAGGTTTAGCGTTAGGGTTAGGGTTAGGTTTAGGGTAAGGGTAAGGTTTAGGGTTAGGGTTAGGGTATGGTTTAGGGTAAGGATAAGGGTTAGTGTTAGGGTTAGGGTTATGGTTAGGTTTAGAGTTAGGGTAAGAGTTAGTGTTAGGGTTAGGGTTAGGTTAAGGGTTAGGGTTAAGGTTATGGTGATGGTAGAGGTTAGGGTAAGGGTAAGTGTCAGGGTTAGGGTTCGGGTTAGGATAAGGTTTAGGGTTAGGGTTAGGGTTAGGGTTAGGGGTTAGTGTTATTGTTAGGGTTAGGGGTTAGGTGTAGGGTTAGGGTTAGGGTTAGGGTTAGGGTTATGGTTATGGTAAGGGTTAGGGTTAGGGTTATGGCTAGGGTTAGCGTTTAGGGTTAGGTTTAGAATTAGGGTTAGGGTAAGGGTAAGGGTTAGGGTTAGGTTAAAGGTTAGGGTTAGGGTTAGGGTTAGGATAAGGGTTAGGGTTAGTGTTAGGGTTAGGGTAAGGGTATGTGTTAGGATTAGTGTTAGGTTTATGGTTAGGGTTAGGGTAAGACTTAGGGTTAGGATTAGGGTTAGGTTTAGGGTTGGGGTAAGGTTAGGGTTAGGGTTAGGGTAAGGGTTAGGGTTAGGGTTAGGGTAAGGTTTAGGCTTAGGGTTAGGGTTAGGTTTAGGGTTAGAGTTAGGTTTAGGGTTAGGGTAAGGGTAAGGGTTAGGGTTAGGGTTAGGTTTAGGTTAAGGGTTAGGGTTAGGTGTTAGGGTTAGAGTTAGGGTTAGGGTAAGGTTTACGGTTAGGGTTCGGGTTAGGGTAATGGTTAGATTTAGGGTTAGAGTTCGGGTTAAGGTAAGTGTTAGGGTTAGGGTTAGGGTTAGGGTTAGGGTTAGATTAGGGGTTAGGGTTAGGGTTAGGTTAAGGGTAAGGGTTAGGGTTAAGGTTAGGGTTAGGGTAAGGGTAATGGTTAGGGTTAAGTTTAGGGTTAGGATTAGTTTTAGTGTTAGGATTAGGATAAGGGTTAGGGTTAGGGTTAGTATTAGGGTTAGGGTTAGGGTTAGGTAAGGGTTAGGGTTATGTTCAGGGTTAGGGTTAGGGTTAGGTTTAGGGTTAGGTTTAGGGTAAGGGTAAGGGTAAGGTTTAGGGTTAGGGTTAGGTTAAGGGTTAGGGTTAGGGTTATGGTGAGGGTAGAGGTTAGGGTAAGGGTAAGTATCAGGGTTAGGGTTCGGGTTAGGTTTAGGGTAAGGGTATGTTCTAGGCTCTGGGTTAGGGTTAGGGTTAGGGTTAAGGTAAGGGTAAGGGTTAGGGTTCGGTTTAGGGTTAAGTTTAGGGTTAGGTTTAGGTTAAGGGTTAGGTTTAGGTGTTAGGATTAGGGTTAGGGTAAGGGTTAGGGATAGGGTTAGGGTTAGGGTAAGGGTTAGGGTTAGTGTTAGGGTTCGGGTTAGGGTAAGTGTTAGGGTTACGGTTAGGGTTAGTGTTAGGGTTAGGATAAGTGTTAGTGTTAGGGTTAGGTAAGGATAAGGGTTAAGGTTAAGGTTAGGGTTAGGGTAAGGGTAAGGTTTAGGGTTAAGGTTAGGGTTAGGGTTAGGTTTAGGTTTAGGATTAGGGTTAGGGTAAGGGTAAGGGTTAGGGTTAGGTTTATGTTTGGTTAGGGTAAGGGTTAGGGTTACTGTTAGGGTTACATTTAGGGTTACGGTTAGGGTAAGTGTAAGGGTTAGGGTTATGGTTATGGTTAGGGTTAGGGTTAGCGTTAGGGTAAGGGTAAGGGTTAGGGTTAGGGTTAAGGTAAGGGTAAGGGTTAGGGTTAGGGTTAGGTTTAGTGTAAGGTTTAGGGTTAGGTTTAGTGTAAGGGTATGGTTTAGGGTTAGGGTTAGGGTTAGGGTTAGGATAAGGGTAAGGGTTAGGTGAGGGTTAGGGTTAAGGTTAGGTTTAGTGTTAGGGTAAGGGTAAGGGTTAGGGTTAGGTTTAGGGTTAGGGTAATGATTCGGATTAGCGTTAGGGTTACGGTAGGGTTTAGGGTAAGTGTAAGTGTAAGGGTTAGGGTTAATATTAGGGTTAGGCTTAGGCTAAGGGGTTAGCGTTAGGGTTAGGGTAGGGTAAGGGTTAGGGTTAGGGTTAGGGTTAGGGTTAGTGTTAGGATTAGTGTTAGGGTTAGGGAAAGTGTAAGGATTAGGGTTAGGGTTAGGGTTAAGTTTAGGGTTAGGCTTAGGGTTAGGGTTAGGTTTAGGGTTAGGGATAGGGTAAGGGTAAGGTTAGGGTTATGGCTAGGGTTAGGGTTAGGGTTAGGATAAGGTTAAGGTTAATGTTAGGGTAAGGGTTAGGCTTATGGGTTAGGGTTAGGGTTAGGGTAGGGTAAGGGTTAGTGTTAGTGTTAGCGTTAGGGTTAGAGTTAGGTTTAGGGTTAGGGTAAGGTTAAGGGTTAGAGTTAGGGTTAGGGTTAGGTTAAGGGTTATGGTTAGGGGTTAGGTTTAGGGTTAGGGTTAGGGTTAGGGTTAGGGTAAGGGTATGTGCTAGGGTTAGGGTTAGGGTTAGGTTTAGGGTTAGGGTTAGGGTTAGGGTAAGGGTAAGGGTTAGGGTTAACGTAAAGGTTAAGGTAAGGGTAAGGGTTAGGTTTAGTGTTAGGGTTAGGTTTAGCGTAAGGGTTAGGGTTAGGTTTAGGGTAAGGGTAAGTTCAGGGTTAGGATTAGGGTAGTGTTTAGGGTAAGGGTAAGGGTTAGTGTTAGGGTTAGGGTTATGGTTAGGTTTAGGGTTAGGGTAAGAGTAAGTGTTAGGGTTAGGGTTAGGGTTAGGTTAAGGGTTAGGGTTAGGGTTTTGGTGAGGATAGAGGTTAGGGTAAGGGGAAGTGTCAGGGTTAGGGTTCGGGTTAGGATAAGGTTTAGGGTTAGGGTTAGGGTTACGGTTAGGGGTTAGTGTTATTGTTAGGGTTAGGGGTTAGGGTTAGTGTTAGGGTTAGGGTTAGGGTTATTGTAAGGGTTAGGGTTAGGGTTATGGTTAGGGTTAGTGTTAGTGTTAGGGTTAGGGTTAGCATAAGGGTTAGGGTTAGGGTTAGGTTTAGTTTTAGGGTTGGGGTTAAGTTTAGGGTTAGGGTAAGTGTAAAGTTTAGGTTTAGCGTTAGGGTAAGTGTTAGGGTTAGGGTTAATGTTGGGGTTAAGTTTAGGGTTAGGGTAAGGGTTAGGGTTAGGGTTAGGGTTAGCAGAAGGGTTATGGTTAGGATTAGGGTTAGTGTAAGGTAAGGGTTAGATTTAGGGTTAGGGTTAGGGTTAGGGTAAGTGGAAGTGTTAGGGTTAGGGTTAGGGTTAGGGTTAGGTTTAGTTTTAGGGTTGGGTTTAAGGTTAGGGTTAGGGTAAGGATAAAGTTTAGGTTTAGCTTTAGGGTAAGTGTTAGGGTTAGGGTTAATGTTCGGGTTAAGTTTAGGGTTAGGGTAAGGGTTAGGTTTAGGGTTAGGGTTAGGGTTAGCATAAGGGTTAGGGTTAGGCTTAGGGTTAGTGTAAGGGTAAGGGTTAGATTTAGGGTTAGGGTTAGGGTAAGGGGAAGTGTTAGGGTTAGGGTTAGCATGAGGGTTAGGGTTAGGCTTAGGGATAGTGTAAGGGTAAGTGTTAGATTTAGGGTTAGGGTTAGGGTTAGGGTAAGTGGAAGTGTTAGGGTTAGGGTTAGGGTTAGTGTAGGGATAAGGGAAAGGGTAAGTGTTAGGGTAAGTGTTAGGGTAAGGGTAAGTGTTACGGTTAGGGTTAAGGTTAGGGTAAGTGTTAGGGTAAGGATTAGGGTTAGCGTTAGGTTTAGGGTATGGGTTAAGTTTAGGGTTAGGTTTAGGTTTAGCGTTAGGGTTAGGGTTAGGGTAAGGGTAAGGGTTAGGGTTAGAGTTAGGGTTAGGGTAAGGGTTAGGGTTAGGATTAGGGTTAGGGTTAGTGTAAGGGTAAGGGTTAGATTTAGGGTTAGGGTTAGGGTTAGGGTTAGTTTAAGGGTAAGGGTTAGGGTTATGGTTAGGGTTAGGTTTAGGGTTAGGGTTAGGGTAAGGGTTAGGCTTAGGGTAAGGGTTAGGGTTAAGGCTAGGGTTAGGGTTAGGGTAAGGGTAAGGGTAAGTGTTAGGGTTAGGTTTAGGGTTAGGGTTAGCGTAAAGGTAAGGGTTATGTTTAGGTTTAGGTTTAAGGTTACAGTTAGGGTTTGGGTAACGATAAGGGTTAGGGTTAGGGTTAGGGTAAGGGTATTGGTTAGGGTTAGTGTTACGGTTAAGTTTAGGATTGGGGTTAGCGTTAGGGTAAGGGTAAGGGTTAGAGGTGGGGTTAGGGTTAAGGTAAATGTGAGGGTTAGGGTTAGGGTTAGGATTAGGTTTCGCGTAAGGTTTAGGGATAGGTTTAGGGTAAGGTTAAGGTTTAGGGTTAGGGTTAGGGTTATGTTTAGAGTAAGGGTAAGGGTTAGGGTTAAGGTTAGGTTTAGGGTAAGGGTAAGGGTTAGGGTTAAGGTTAGGGTTAGGATTAGTTTTAGAGTTAGGATTAGGGTAAGGGTAAGGGTTAGGGTTAGGATTAGGGTGAGGGTTAGGGTAAGGGTTAAGGTTATGTTTAGGGTTCGGGTTAGGGTTAGGTTTAGGGTTAGGGTTAGGGTAAGGGTAAGGGTTAGGGTTAGGGTTAGGGTTAGGTTAAGGGTTAGGGTTAGGGTTATGGTGAGGGTAGAGATTAGGGTAAGGGTAAGTGTCAGGGTTAGGGTTCGGGTTAGGGTTACGGTTAGGGTTAGGGTTAGGGTTAGGGTTAGGGTAAGGGTATGTGCTAGGCTCTGGGTTAGGGTTAGGGTTAGGGTTAAGGTAAGGGTAAGGGTTAGGGTTCGGTTTAGGGTTAAGGTTAGGGTTAGGTTTAGGTTAGGGTTAGGGTAAGGGTTAGGGTTAGGGTTAGGGTAAGGGTTAGGGTTAGTGTTAGTTTTCGGGTTAGGGTAAGTGTTAGGGTTACGGTTAGGGTTAGGGTTAGGGTTAGATAAGTGTTAGTGTTAGGGTTAGGTAAGGATAAGGGTTAGGGTTAAGGTTAGGGTTAGGGTAAAGGTTAGGGTTAAGGTTAGGGTTAGGGTTAGGTTTAGGATTAGGGTTAGGGTAAGGGTAAGGGTTAGGGTTAGGTTTATGGTTTGGTTAGGGTAAGGGTCAGGGTTACTGTTAGGGTTACATTTAGGGTTACGGTTAGGGTAAGGGTAAGGGTTAGGGTTATGGTTATGGTTAGGGTTAGGGTTAGCGTTAGGGTAAGGGTAAGGGTTATGGTTAGGGTTAAGGTAAGGGTAAGGGTTAGGGTTAGGGTTAGGTTTAGTGTAAGGTTTAGGGTTAGGTTTAGGGTAAGGGTATGGTTTAGGGTTAGGGTTAGGGTTAGGGTTAGGATAAGGTTAAGTGTTAGGGTGAGGGTTAGGGTTAAGCTTAGGTTTAGTGTTAGGGTAAGGGTAAGGGTTAGGGTTAGGTTTAGGGTTAGGGTAATGATTAGGATTAGCGTTAGGGTTAGGGTAGGGTTTAGGGTAAGGGTAAGTGTAAGGGTTAGGGTTAGGTTTAGGGTTAGGGTTAGGATAAGGGTAAGGCTTAATGTTAGGTTTAGCGTTAGGCTACGGGGTTAGCGTTAGGGTTAGGGTATTGTAAGGGTTAGGGTTAGGGTTAGGGTTAGGGTTAGGATAAGGGTAAGGGTTAATGTTAGGGTTAGGGTTATGCTAAGGGGTTAGCGTTAGGGTTAGGGTAGGGTAAGGGTTACGGTTTGGGTTAGGGTTAGGGTTAGTGTTATGATTAGTGTTAGGGTTAGGGAAAGGGTAAGGATTAGGGTTAGGGTTAGGGTTAAGTTTATGGTTAGGCTTAGGGTTAGGGTTAGGTTTAGGGTTAGGGATAGGGTAAGGGTAATTTTAGGGTTAGGGTTAGGGTTAGGATAAGGTTAAGGGTTAATGTTAGGGTTAGGCTTAGGCTTAGGGGTTAGGGTTAGGGTTAGGGTTAGGGCAGGGTAAGGGTTAGTGTTAGTGTTAGCGTTCGGGTTAGAGTTAGGTTTAGTGTTAGGGTCAGGGTAAGGTTTAGATTTAGGGTTAGGGTTAGGTTAAGGGTTAGGGTTAGGGGTTAGGGTTAGGGTTAGGGTTAGGGTTAGGATTAGGGCTACGGTTAGGGTTAGGGTTAGGTTTAGGGTAAGGGTAAGGGTTAGGGTTAGTGTTAGGGTTTGGTTTAGAGTAAGGGTTAGGGTTAGGTTTAGGGTAAGGTTAAGGTTTAGGGTTAGGGTTAGGGGAGGGTTTAGGGTAAGGGTAAGGGTAAGTGTTAGGGTTAGGGTTATGGTTAGGTTTAGGGTTAGGGTAAGAGTAAGTGTTAGGGTTAGGGTTAGGATTAGGTTAAGGGTTAGGGTTAGGGTTATGGTGAGGATAGATGTTAGGGTAAGGGTAAGTGTCAGGGTTAGGGTTCGGGTTAGGATAAGGTTTAGGGTTAGGGTTACTGTTAGGGGTTAGTGTTATTGTTAGGGTTAGGGGTTAGGGTTAGTGTTAGGGTTAGGTTTAGGGTTAGGGTTATGGTAAGGGTTAGGGTTATGGTTATGGTTATGGTTATGGTTAGTGTTAGGGTTAGGTTAAGGGTTAGGGTTAGTGTTAGGGTTAGGGTTAGCATAAGGGTTAGGGTTTGGGTTCGGGTTAGGGTAAGGGTTAGGGTTAGGGTTAGGTTTAGTTTTAAGGTTGGGGTTAAGGTTAGGGTTAGGGTAAGGGTAAAGTTTAGGTTTAGCGTTAGGGTAAGTGTTAGGGTTAGGGTTAATGTTCGGGTTAAGTTTAGGGTTAGGGTAAAGGTTAGGGTTAGGTTTAGGGTTAGGGTTAGCATAAGGGTTAGGGTTAGGCTTAGGGTTAGTGCAAGGGTAAGGGTTAGATTTAGGGTTAGGGTTAGGGTAAGGGGAAGTGTTAGTGTTAGGGTTAGGGTTAGTGTAGGGATTAGGGAAGGGGTAAGTGTTAGGGTAAGTGTTAGGGTAAGGGTAAGTGTTAGGGTTAGGGTTAGGGTAAGTGTTAGGGTAAGGATTAGGGTTAGGGTTAGGTTTAGGGTATGGGTTAAGTTTAGGGTTAGGGTTAGGTTTAGGGTTAGGGTTAGGGTTAGGGTAAGGGTAAGGGTTAGGGTTAGGGTTAGATTTAGGGTTAGCGTAAGGGTTAGGTTTAGGTTTAGGGTTAGGGTTAGTGTAAGGATAAGGGTTAGATTTAGGGTTAGGGTTAGGGTTAGTTTAAGGGTAAGGGTTAGGGTTAGGTTTAGGGTTAGGTTTATGGTAAGGGTTAGGGTTAGGGTAAGGGTTAGTGTAAGGGTTAGTGTTAGGTTTAGGGTTAGGGTTAGCGTAAAGGTAAGGGTTATGTTTAGGGCTAGGGTTAGGTTTAGGGTTAGGGTTTGGGTAACGATAAGGGTTAGGCTTAGGGTTAGGGTTAGGGTAAGGGTATGGGTTAGGGTTAGTGTTAAGGTTAAGTTTAGGATTGGGGTTAGCGTTAGGGTAAGGGTAAGGGTTAGGGGTAGGGTTAGGGTTAAGGTAAATGTAAGGGTTAGGGTTAGGGTTAGGGTTAGGTTTCTCGTAAGGGTTACGGTTAGGTTTAGGGTAAGGGTAAGGTTTATGGTTAGGGTTAGGGTTACGTTTAGGGTAAGGGTAAGGGTTAGGGTTATGGTAAGGGTTATGTTTAGGTTTAGCGTTAGGGTAAGAGTAAGGGTTAGGGTTAGGGTTAGGGTTAGGTTTAGGGTTATGGTTAGGGTACAGGTTAGGGTAAGGGTAAGTGTCAGGGTTAGTGTTCGGGTTAGGATAAGGTTTAGGGTTAGGGTTAGTGTTAGGGTTAGGGGTTAGTGTTATTGTTAGGGTTAGGGTTAGGGGTTAGTGTTAGGGTTAGGGTTATGGTAAGGGTTAGGGTTAGGGGTTAGGGTTAGTATTAGTGTTAGGTTAATGGTTAGGGTTAGGGTTAGGTTTAGGTTTAGGATAATTGTTAGGGTTAGGGTAAGGGTTAGTGTTAGGGTTAGGTTTAGTTTTGGGGTTGGGGTTAAAGTTATGGTTAGGGTTAGAGTAAGGGTAAAGGATAGGCTTAGCGTTAGGGTAAGTATTAGGGTTAAGGTTAGTGCTGGGGTTAAGGTTAGGGTTAGGGTAATTGTAAAGGAAGGGTTAGGGTTAGGATTAGGGTAAGGGTTATGGTTAGGTTTAGGGTTAGGGTTACTGTAAGGGAAAAGGTTAGATTTAGGGTTAGGTTTAGGTTTAGGGTAAGGGAATTGTTAGGGTTAGGGTTAGGGTAGGGGTTAGGGAAAGGGTAAGTGTTAGGGTAAGGGTAAGTGTTAGGGTTAGAGTTAGGGTTAGGACAAGGGTAAGGGTTAGGTTAGGGGTTAGGATTAGGGTTAGTGGTAGGGTTAGGGTTAGGGTTAGAGTTATGTTTAGGGTTAGGTTAAGGGTTGGGGTTAGGGGTTAGGGTTAGTGTCAGTGTTAGGTTAAGGGTTAGGGTTAGGGTTATGGTTAGGGATATGGTTAGGATAAGGGTTGGGGTTAGGGTTAGGGTTAGGGTTAGGGTAAGGGTAAGTGTTAGGATTACTGTTAAGTTTAGGGTTAGGGTTAGGGTAAGACTTAGGGTTAGGATTAGGGTTAGGTTTAGCGTTGGGGGTAAGGTTAGGGTTATGGTTAGGGATATGGTTAGGATAAGGGTTGGGGTAAAGGTTAGGTTTAAGGTTAGTTTTAGGGTAAGTGTTAGGGTAAGGCTAAGTTTTAGGGTTAGGCTTAGGGTTACTGTAAGGGCAAGGGTTAGGGTTAGGGTTAGGGTTAGGTTTAGGGTAAGGATTAGGGTTAGGTTTAATGTAAGGGTAAGGTTTAGGGTTAGGGTTAGTGTTAGGGTTAGGGTAAGGGTAAGGATTAGGGTTAGGGTTAGGGTTACGTTTAGGGTTAGGGTTAGGGTAGGGGTTAGGGTAAGGATAAGTGTTAGTGTTAGGGTTAGGGTTAGAATAAGGGTAAGGGTTAGGGTTAAGGTTAGGGTTAGGATTAGTTTTAGAGTTAGGGTTAAGGTAAGGGTAAGGTTTAGGGTTCGGATTATCGTTAGGGTTATGGTAAGGGTTAGGGTTATGTTTAGGGTTTGGGTTAGGGTTAGGTTTAGGGTTAGGGTTAGGGTAAGGGTAAGGGTTAGGGTTAGGGTTAGGGTTAGATGTAGTGTTTGTTTTAAGGTTAGGGTTAGGGTGAGGATTAGGGTTAGGGTTAGGGTTAGGGTTAGGGTTAGGTAAGGGTATGTGCTAGGCTTATTGTTAGGGTTAGGGTTAGGGTTAAGGTATGGGTAAGGGTTAGGGTTCGGGTTAGGGTTAGGGTTAGGGTAAGGGTTAGGTTTAGGTTAAGGGTTAGGGTTAGGTGTTAGGGTTAGGGTTAGGGTTAGGGTAAGGGTTAGGTTTAGGGTTAAGGTTAGTTTTAGGGTTAGGGTAAGGGTTAGGTTTAGGGTTAGGGTTAGGGTTAGGGTAAGGGTAAGGGTTAGGGTTAGGGTTTGGTTTAGGTTAAGGGTTAGGGTTAGGTGTTAGGGTTAGGGTTAGGGTTAGGGTAAGGGTTAGGGGTAGGGTTAGGGTTAGGGTAAGCGTTAGGGTAAGGGTAAGGATTAGGGTTAGGGTTAGGGTTACGTTTAGGGTTAGGGTTAGGGTAGGGGTTAGGGTAAGGATAAGTGTTAGTGTTAGGGTTAGGGTTAGAATAAGGGTAAGGGTTAGGGTTAAGGTTAGGGTTAGGATTAGTTTTAGAGTTAGGGTTAGGGTAAGGGTAAGGGTTAGGGTTAGGATTAGGGTTAGGGTTATGGTAAGGGTTAGGGTTATGTTTAGTGTTTGGGTTAGGGTTAGGTTTAGGGTTAGGGTTAGGGTAAGGGTAAGGGTTAGGGTTAGGTTTAGGGTTAGGTGTAGTGTTTGTTTTAAGGTTAGGATTAGGGTTAGGGTTAGGGTAAGTGTTAGGGGTAGGGTTAAGGTTAGGGTAAGCGTTAGGGTTACGGTTAGGGTTCGGGTTAGGGTAAGTGTTAGGCTTAGGGTTAGGGTTAGGGTTAGGATAAGTGTTAGTGTTAGCGTTAGGGTAAGGGTAAGGGTTAGGGTTAAGGTTAGGGTTAGGGTAAGGGTAAGGGTTAGGGTTAAGGTTAGGGTTAGGCTTAGTTTTAGAGTTAGGGTTAGGGTAAGGTTAAGAGTTACGGTTAGGATTAGGGTTAGGGTTAGGGTAAGGGTTAGGGTTATGGTTAGGGTTAGGGTTACATTTATGTTTAGGGTTAGGGTTAGGATAAGGTAAGGGTTAGGGTTAGGTGTAGTGTTGGGGTTAAGGTTAGGGTTAGGGTAAGGCTTAGGGTTAGGGTTAGGGTTAGGGTTAGGTGTAGTGTCTGTTTTAAGGTTAGGGTTAGGGTGAGGGTTAGGGTTAGGGTTAGGGTTAGGTTTAGGTTTAGGTTTAGGGTTACGGTTAGGGTTAGGGTTAGGGTTAGGTAAGGGTATGTGCTAGGCTTAGTGTTAGGGTTAGGGTTAGGGTTAAGGTATGGGTAAGGGTTAGGGTTCGGGTTAGGGTTAGGGTTATGGTAAGGGTTAGGTTTAGGTTAAGGGTTAGGGTTAGGTGTTAGGGATAGGGTTAGGGTTACGGTAAGGATTAGGTTTAGGGTTAGGGTTAGGGTAAGGGTTAGGGTTAGGGTTTGGTTTAGGGTAAGTGTTAGGGTTAGGGTTAGGGTTAGGTTTAAGGTTAGGGTTAGGATCAGTGTTAGTGTTAGGGTTAGGGTTAAGGTTAGGGTTAGGGTAAGGGTAAGGGTTAGGGTTAAGGTTAGGGTTAGGATTAGTTTTAGAGTTAGGGTTAGGGTAAGGGTAAGAGTTAGGTTTAGGGTTAGGGTTAGGTTTAGGGCAAGGATAAGGTTTAGGGTTAGGGTTTGGGTTAGGGTTAGGCTAAGGGTACGAGTAAGGGTTAGGGTTAGGGTTAGGATTAGGTTTAGGGTTAGGCTAAGGCTTAGGGTTAGGTTTTGGTTTAGGGTTAGGGTAAAGGTAAGGGTTAAGTTTAGGGTTAGGGTTAGGGTTAGGTTTAGGGTTAGGGTTAGGGTTAGGGTAAGGATAAGGGTTAGGGTTAATTTTAGGGTTATGGTTAGAGTTAGGGTTAGGTTTAAGGTTAGGGTTAGGGAGTGGTTAAGGGTAAGGGTTAGGGTTAGGTTTAGGTTTAGGGTTAGGTTTACGGTTAGGGTTAGGGTTAGATTAGGGTTAGGGTTAGGGTAAGGGTTGTGTTAAGGTTAGGGTAAGCGTTAGGGTAAGGGTAAGTGTTAGGGTTAAGGTAAGGGTAAGGGTTAGGGTTAGGGTTAGGGTTAGGGTAAGGGTAAGGGTTGTGTTAAAGTTAGTGTTAGGTTCAGTGTTAGAGTTATGTTTAGGATTAGGGTAAGGGTAAGGGTTAGGGTTAGGGTTAGCTTTAGGTTAAGGGTTAGGGTTAGGTGTTAGGGTTAGGGTTAGGGTTAGGGTAAGGTTTAGGGGTAGGGTTAGGGTTAGGATAAGGGTTAGGGTTACGGTTAGGGTTCGGGTTAGGGTAAGTGTTAGGCTTAGGGTTAGGGTTAGTGTTACGGTTAGGATAAGTGTTAGTGTTAGCGTTAGGGTAAGGCTAAGTGTTAGGGTTAAGGTTAGGTTTAGGGTTAGGGTAAGGGTTAGGGTTATGTTTAGGGTTAGGGTTACAGTTATGTTTAGGGTTAGGGTTAGTGTAAGGTAAGGGTTAGGGTTAGGGTTAGGTGTAGTGTTGGGGTTATGGTTATGGTTAGGGTTAGGGTTAGGGTTAGCGTTAGGGTTAGGGTTAGGGTTAGGGTTAGGGCTTAGGGTTAGGTTTAGGGCTAGGTTTAGGGTTAGGGTTAGGGTGAGGGTTAGGGTTAAGTTTAGGTTTAGTGTTAGGGTAAGGGTAAGGTTTAGGGTTAGGCTTAGGGTTAGGGTAATGATTAGGATTAGCGTTAGGGTTAGGGTAGGGTTTAGGGTAAGGGTAAGCGTTAATGTTAGGGTTAGGGTTAGGCTAAGGTGTTAGCGTTAGGGTTAGGGTTAGGGTAGGGTAAGGGTTAAGGTAAGGGTTAGGGTTAGGGTTAGGGTTAGGGTTAGGATTAGTGTTAGGGTTAGGGAAAGGGTAAGGATTAGTGTTACGGTTAGGGTTAAGTTTAGGGTTAGGCTTAGGGTTAGGGTTAGGTTTAGGGTTAGGGATAGGGTAAGGGTAAGGTTAGGGTTAGGGTAAGGTTTAGGGTTAGGGTTAGGATAAGGTTAAGGGTTAATGTTAGGGTTAGGGTTAGGCTTAGGGGTTAGGGATAGGGTTAGGGTTAGGGTAGGGTAAAGGTTAGTGTTAGTGTTAGTGTTAGGGTTAGAGTTAGGTTTAGGGTTAGGGTAAGGGTAAGGGTTAGAGTTAGGGTTAGGGTTAGGTTAAGGGTTAGGGTTAGGGGTTAGGGTTAGGGTTAGGGTTAGGGTTAGGGTAAGGTATGTGCTAGGGTTAGGATTAGGTTTAGGTTTAGGTTTAGGATTAGGGTTAGGGTAAGGTTAAGGTTTAGGATTAAGGTTAGGGTTAAGGTAAGGGTAAGGGTTAGGGTTAGGGTTAGGGTTAGGTTTAGCGTAAGGGTTAGGGTTAGGGTTATGGTAAGGGTTAGGCTTAGGGTTATGGTTAGGGTTAGTGTTAGGGTTAGGTTAAGGGTTAGGGTTAGGGTTAGGGTTAGCATAAGGGTTAGGGTTAGGGTTCGGGTTAGGGTAAGGGTTAGGGTTAGGGTTATGTTTAGGTTTAGGGTTGGGGTTAAGGTTAGGGTTAGGGTAAGTGTAAAGTTTAGGTTTAGCGTTATGGTAAGTGTTAGGGTTAGGGTTAATGTTGGGGTTAAATTTAGGGTTAGGGTTAGGGTTAGGGTTAGGTGTATTGTTGGGGTTAAGGTTAGGGTTAGGGTAAGGGTTAGGGTTAGGTTATATTTAGGTTTAGGGTTAGGTTTAGGGTTACGGTTAGGGTTAGGGTTAGGGATAGGGTAAGGTATGTGCTAGGGTTACGGTTAGGGTTAGCGTTAAGGTAAGGGTTACGTTTAGGGTTAGGGTAAGGTTTAGGGTGAGGTTTAGGGTAAGGATAAGGTTTATGGTTAGGGTTAGGGTTAGGCTAAGGGTAAGGGTAAGGGTTATGGTTAGGGTTAGGGTAAGGGTAAGGGTAAGTGTTAGGGTTAGGTTTAGGGTAAGTGTTCTGGTTAGGGTAAGGGGTTAGGGTTAGGGTTAGGGTGAGGTTAAATGTTAGGTTTAGTGTAAGGGCAAGGGTTAGGGTTAGGGTTAGGGTTAGGTTTAGGGTTAGGATTAGGTTTAGGGTTAGTTTTAGGGTAAGGTTTAGGGTTAGGTTTAGGGTAAATATAAGGGTTAGGGTTAGGGTTGGTGTTAGGGTTAAGGTTAGGGTTAGGGTTAGGGTAAGGGTAAGGGTTAGGGTTAGGGTAAGGGTTAGGGTTAGGGTTAGGGTTAGAGTTAGGTTTAGGGTTAGGGTAAGGGTAAGGGTTAGGGTTAGGGTTAGGGTTAGGGTTAGGGTTAGGGTTCGAGTAAGGGTAAGTGTTAGGGTTAGGGTTAGGTTTAGGGTAAGTGTTAGGGTAAGGGTTAGGGTTAGGGTGAGATTTAGGGTATGGGTAAATTTAGGGTTAGGGTGAGGGTAAGGGTAAGGGTTAGGGTTAGGATTAGTGTTAGGGTAAGTGTTCTGGTTAGGGTTAGGGTACGGTAAGGGGAAATTTTAGGGTTAGGGTAAGGGTTATGGGTTAGGGTTATGGTTAGGGTTAGGTTTAGGGTTAGGTTTAGGGTAAGGGCAAGGGTTAGATTTAGGGTTAGGGTTAGGTTTAGGTTTAGGGTTAGGGTTAGGGTTAGTTTTAGGGTTAGGATTAGGATAAGGGTAAGGGTTAGGGTTAGAATTAGGGTTAGGGTAAGGGTAAGGGTTAGGGTTAGGTTTAGGGTTAGGGTTAGTGTAAGGCCAAGGGTTAGATTTAGGGTTAGGGTTAGGGTAAGGGTAAGGGTTAGAGTTAGGTTTAGGGTTAGGTATAGGGTTAGGGTTAGTGTTAGGGTTAAGGTTAGGGTTAGGGTAAGGGTTAGTGTTAAGTTTAGGTTTAGGTTTAGGGTAAGGGTAAGGGTTACGTTTAGATTTAGGGCTAGGGTTAGGGTAAAGGTAAGGCTTAAGTTTAGGGTTAGGGTTAGGTTTAGGGTTAGGGTTAGGGTTAGGGTTAGGGTCAGGGTAAGGATAAGTGTTAGGGTTAAGTTTACGGTTAGGGTTAGAGTTAGGGTTAGGTTTAAGGTTAGGGTTAGGGTGTGGGTAAGGGTAAGGGTTAGGGTTAGGTTTAGGTTTAGGTTTAGTGTTACGGTTAGGGTTATTGTTAGGGTTAGGGTTAGAGTAAGGGTTATGTTAGGGTTAGGGTTAGCGTTAGGGTCAGGGTAAGGGTTAGTGTTAGGGTTAAGGTAAGGGTAAGTGTTAGGGTTAGGGTTAGGGTTAGGTTTAGCTTAAGGGTTATGGTTAGGTTCAGGGTAAGTGTAATGTTTAGGTTTAGGGTTAGGGTAAGGGTAAGGGTTAGGGTTAGGGTTAGGGTTAGGGTAAGGGTTAGGGTTAGGGTTAGGGTTATGGTAGATGTTAGTGTTAGTGTTACGATTAGGGTAAGGGGAAGTGGTAGCGTTAGGGTTAGGGTTAGGTTTACGGTAAGGTAATGGTTGGATTAGTGTGAGGTTGAGGGTAAACGTCAGGTTTAGGGTTAGGGTTAGGTGTAGGGTAAGGGTAAGGGTTAGGGTTAGGGTTAGGGTTAGGTTTAAGGTTAGGGTAAGTGTAAGGGTTAGGGTTAAGGTTAGGGTTAGAGTAAGGGTTAGTGTTAGGCTTAGGGTAAGGGCATGGGTTAGGGTTAGGGTTACTGTTAAAGTTAGGTTTAGGGTTAGGTTTAGGATTAGGTTTATGGTAAGGGTAAGGATTAGGGTTACGGTTAGGTTTAGGGTTAAGATTAGGGTTAGGGTTAGGGTTAGGGTTAGGGTAAGGTTTAGGGTTAAGGTTAGGGTAAGTGTTAGGGTTAGGGGTTAGGGTTAGGGTTAGGTTTAAGGATAGGTTTAGGGTTAGGGTTAGGGTTAGGGTAAGGGTTAGGTTTAGGGTTAAGTTTAGGGTTAGGGTAAGGGTTAGGGTTAGGGTTAGGGTAAGGGTATGTGCTAGGGTTAGGGTTAGGGTTAGGTTTAGGATTAGGTTTATGGTAAGGGTAAGGTTTAGTGTTACGGTTAGGTTTAGGGTTAAGGTTAGGGTTAGGGTTAGGGTTAGGGTAAGGTTTAGGGTAAGGGTTAGGCTAAGTGTTAGGTTTAGGGTTAGGTTTAGGGTTAGGGTAGGGGTTAGGTTTAGGGTTAGGATTAGGTTAAGTGTTAGGGTTAGGGGTTAGGGTTAGGGTTAGGGTTAGAATTAGGGTTAGGGTTAGAGTAAGGGTTAGGGTTATGTTTAGGGTTAGGGTTAGGTTTAGGTTTAGGGTTAGAATAAGGGTAAGGGTTAGGGTTAGGGTTAGGGTTAGGTTATGGGTTAGGGTTATGGTTAGGTTTAGGGTTAATGTTAGGCTAAGGGTAATGGTTAGCATGAGGGTTAGTGTTAGGTTTAGGGTTAGTGTTAGGTTTATTTTTAGGGTTAGGGTAAGCACAAGGGTTAGGGTTAGGGTTAAGGTTAGCGTTAGGATTAGGGTTAGGGTTAGGTTTAGGGTTAGGGTTAGGGTAAGTGTTCTGGTTAGGGTTAGGGTTAGGGTTAGTTTTAGGGTAAGGGTAAAGTTTAGGGTTAGGGTTAGGGTTAGGGGTTAGGGTTAGGGTACGGGTTAGGTTTAGGGTTATAGTTAGGGTTAGAGTTAGGTTTAGCCTTAAGGTAAGGGTTAGTGGTAGTGTTATGGTAAGGGTAAGGGTTGGATTAGTGTTAAGTTTAGGGTAAGGGTATGGTTTAGGGTTAGATTTAGGGTTAGGGTTAGGTGTAGGGTAAGGGTAAGGTTTAGGGTTAGGGTTAGGTTTAGGGTTAAGGTTAGGGTTAGGGTTAGGGTTAGGGTTAGAATTGGATTTAGGATTAGGGTTAGGGTTAGGGTTAGGATTAGGGTAAGGGTTAGTGGTAGGGTTAGGGTTAGGGTTAGGGGTATGGTAAGGGTAAGGGTTGGATTAGTGTTAGGTTTAGGGTAAGGGTAAGGTTTAGGGTTAGGTTTAGGGTTAGGGTTAGGTGTAGGGTAAGGGTAATGGTTAGGGTTAGGGTTAGGGTTAGGGTTAGGTTTAGGGTTAGGTTAAGTGTAAGGGTTAGGGTTAGGGTTAGTGTTAGTGTAAGGGTTAGTGTTAGGGTTAGGGTAAGGGCATGGGTTAGGGTTAGGGTTGCGGTTAAGATTAGGTTTAGGGTTAGGTTTAGGGTTAGGTTTAGGGTTAGGTTTCGGGTAAGGGTAAGGGTTAATGTTACGGTTAGGTTGAGGATCAAGGTTAGGGTTAGGGTTAGGGTAAGGGTTAGGGTTAGGTTTAGGGTAAGGGTTATGGTTAGGGTTTGGTTTAGGGTTAGGGTAAGGGTTAGGTTTAGGGTTAGGGTTAGGTTAGGTGTTAGGGTTAGGGGTTAGGGTTAGGGTTAGGGTAAAGAATAGGTTTAGGGTTAGGGTTAGGGTTAGGGTTAGGGTAAGGGTTAGGTTTAGGGTTAGGGTTAGGTTTAGGGTAAGGGTTAGGGTTAGGGTTAGGATTAGGGTTAGGATAAGTGTTAGTGTTAGGGTTAGGGTAAGGGTAAGGTTTAGGGTTAACTTTAGGGTTAGGGTAAGGGTAAGGGTTAGGGTTAAGGTTAGTGTTAGGATTAGTTTTAGAGTTAGGGTTAGGGTAAGGTTAAGAGTTAGGGTTAGGATTAGGGTTATTGTTACGGTAAGGGATAGGGTTATGGTTAGGGTTAGTGTTAGGGTAAGGGTAAAAGTTAGGGTTAGGGTTGGGGTTAGGGGTTAAGGTTAGGGTTATGGTGAGGTTTAGGGATAGGGTTAGTGTTAGGGGAAGGTTTAGGGTTAGGGTTAGGGTTAGGTTTAGGGTTAGGGTTAGGGTTAGGTTTAGGGTTAGTGTTAGGGTAAGGGTATGGTTTAGGGTTAGGGTTAGAGTAAGGGTAAGGGTTAGAGTTAGGTTTAGGGTTAGGTATAGGGTTAGGGTTAGTGTTAGGGTTAAGGTTAGGGTTAGGGTAAGGGTTAGTGTTAAGTTTAGGTTTAGGTTTAGGGTAAGGGTAAGGGTTACGTTTAGATTTAGGGCTAGGGTTAGGGTAAAGGTAAGGCTTAAGTTTAGGGTTAGGGTTAGGTTTAGGGTTAGGGTTAGGGTTAGGGTTAGGGTCAGGGTAAGGATAAGTGTTAGGGTTAAGTTTACGGTTAGGGTTAGAGTTAGGGTTAGGTTTAAGGTTAGGGTTAGGGTGTGGGTAAGGGTAAGGGTTAGGGTTAGGTTTAGGTTTAGGTTTAGTGTTACGGTTAGGGTTATTGTTAGGGTTAGGGTTAGAGTAAGGGTTATGTTAGGGTTAGGGTTAGCGTTAGGGTCAGGGTAAGGGTTAGTGTTAGGGTTAAGGTAAGGGTAAGTGTTAGGGTTAGGGTTAGGGTTAGGTTTAGCTTAAGGGTTATGGTTAGGTTCAGGGTAAGTGTAATGTTTAGGTTTAGGGTTAGGGTAAGGGTAAGGGTTAGGGTTAGGGTTAGGGTTAGGGTAAGGGTTAGGGTTAGGGTTAGGGTTATGGTAGATGTTAGTGTTAGTGTTACGATTAGGGTAAGGGGAAGTGGTAGCGTTAGGGTTAGGGTTAGGTTTACGGTAAGGTAATGGTTGGATTAGTGTGAGGTTGAGGGTAAACGTCAGGTTTAGGGTTAGGGTTAGGTGTAGGGTAAGGGTAAGGGTTAGGGTTAGGGTTAGGGTTAGGTTTAAGGTTAGGGTAAGTGTAAGGGTTAGGGTTAAGGTTAGGGTTAGAGTAAGGGTTAGTGTTAGGCTTAGGGTAAGGGCATGGGTTAGGGTTAGGGTTACTGTTAAAGTTAGGTTTAGGGTTAGGTTTAGGATTAGGTTTATGGTAAGGGTAAGGATTAGGGTTACGGTTAGGTTTAGGGTTAAGATTAGGGTTAGGGTTAGGGTTAGGGTTAGGGTAAGGTTTAGGGTTAAGGTTAGGGTAAGTGTTAGGGTTAGGGGTTAGGGTTAGGGTTAGGTTTAAGGATAGGTTTAGGGTTAGGGTTAGGGTTAGGGTAAGGGTTAGGTTTAGGGTTAGGTTTAGGGTTAGGGTAAGGGTTAGGGTTAGGGTTAGGGTAAGGGTATGTGCTAGGGTTAGGGTTAGGGTTAGGTTTAGGATTAGGTTTATGGTAAGGGTAAGGTTTAGTGTTACGGTTAGGTTTAGGGTTAAGGTTAGGGTTAGGGTTAGGGTTAGGGTAAGGTTTAGGGTAAGGGTTAGGCTAAGTGTTAGGTTTAGGGTTAGGTTTAGGGTTAGGGTAGGGGTTAGGTTTAGGGTTAGGATTAGGTTAAGTGTTAGGGTTAGGGGTTAGGGTTAGGGTTAGGGTTAGAATTAGGGTTAGGGTTAGAGTAAGGGTTAGGGTTATGTTTAGGGTTAGGGTTAGGTTTAGGTTTAGGGTTAGAATAAGGGTAAGGGTTAGGGTTAGGGTTAGGGTTAGGTTATGGGTTAGGGTTATGGTTAGGTTTAGGGTTAATGTTAGGCTAAGGGTAATGGTTAGCATGAGGGTTAGTGTTAGGGTTAGGGTTAGTGTTAGGTTTATTTTTAGGGTTAGGGTAAGCACAAGGGTTAGGGTTAGGGTTAAGGTTAGCGTTAGGATTAGGGTTAGGGTTAGGTTTAGGGTTAGGGTTAGGGTAAGTGTTCTGGTTAGGGTTAGGGTTAGGGTTAGTTTTAGGGTAAGGGTAAAGTTTAGGGTTAGGGTTAGGGTTAGGGGTTAGGGTTAGGGTACGGGTTAGGTTTAGGGTTATAGTTAGGGTTAGAGTTAGGTTTAGCCTTAAGGTAAGGGTTAGTGGTAGTGTTATGGTAAGGGTAAGGGTTGGATTAGTGTTAAGTTTAGGGTAAGGGTATGGTTTAGGGTTAGATTTAGGGTTAGGGTTAGGTGTAGGGTAAGGGTAAGGTTTAGGGTTAGGGTTAGGTTTAGGGTTAAGGTTAGGGTTAGGGTTAGGGTTAGGGTTAGAATTGGATTTAGGATTAGGGTTAGGGTTAGGGTTAGGATTAGGGTAAGGGTTAGTGGTAGGGTTAGGGTTAGGGTTAGGGGTATGGTAAGGGTAAGGGTTGGATTAGTGTTAGGTTTAGGGTAAGGGTAAGGTTTAGGGTTAGGTTTAGGGTTAGGGTTAGGTGTAGGGTAAGGGTAATGGTTAGGGTTAGGGTTAGGGTTAGGGTTAGGTTTAGGGTTAGGTTAAGTGTAAGGGTTAGGGTTATGGTTAGTGTTAGTGTAAGGGTTAGTGTTAGGGTTAGGGTAAGGGCATGGGTTAGGGTTAGGGTTGCGGTTAAGATTAGGTTTAGGGTTAGGTTTAGGGTTAGGTTTAGGGTTAGGTTTCGGGTAAGGGTAAGGGTTAATGTTACGGTTAGGTTGAGGATCAAGGTTAGGGTTAGGGTTAGGGTAAGGGTTAGGGTTAGGTTTAGGGTAAGGGTTATGGTTAGGGTTTGGTTTAGGGTTAGGGTAAGGGTTAGGTTTAGGGTTAGGGTTAGGTTAGGTGTTAGGGTTAGGGGTTAGGGTTAGGGTTAGGGTAAAG
The DNA here is from genome assembly GCA_024803745.1 of Megascapheus bottae. Classification (NCBI taxonomy): domain Eukaryota; kingdom Metazoa; phylum Chordata; class Mammalia; order Rodentia; family Geomyidae; genus Megascapheus; species Megascapheus bottae. The sequence goes on from JANJXV010000086.1 coordinate 1,734,035, forward strand.
AATAGGTTTAGGGTTAGGGTTAGGGTTAGGGTTAGGGTAAGGGTTAGGTTTAGGGTTAGGGTTAGGTTTAGGGTAAGGGTTAGGGTTAGGGTTAGGATTAGGGTTAGGATAAGTGTTAGTGTTAGGGTTAGGGTAAGGGTAAGGTTTAGGGTTAACTTTAGGGTTAGGGTAAGGGTAAGGGTTAGGGTTAAGGTTAGTGTTAGGATTAGTTTTAGAGTTAGGGTTAGGGTAAGGTTAAGAGTTAGGGTTAGGATTAGGGTTATTGTTACGGTAAGGGATAGGGTTATGGTTAGGGTTAGTGTTAGGGTAAGGGTAAAAGTTAGGGTTAGGGTTGGGGTTAGGGGTTAAGGTTAGGGTTATGGTGAGGTTTAGGGATAGGGTTAGTGTTAGGGGAAGGTTTAGGGTTAGGGTTAGGGTTAGGTTTAGGGTTAGGGTTAGGGTTAGGTTTAGGGTTAGTGTTAGGGTAAGGGTATGGTTTAGGGTTAGGGTTAGAGTAAGGGTAAGGGTAAGTGTTAGGGTTAGGTTTAGGGTTAGGGTTCGGGTAAGGGTAAGGGTTAGGTTTAGGGTTAGGCTTTGGTAATGGTAAGTGTTAGGGTTAGGGTTAGGTTTAGGATTAAGATAAGGGTTAGGGTAAGTGTTAGAGTTAGGGTTAGGGTTAGGTTTAGGGTTAGTGTTAGGGTAAGGGTATGGTTTAGGGTTAGGGTTAGAGTAAGGGTAAGGGTAAGTGTTAGGGTTAGGTTTAGGGTTAGGGTTCGGGTAAGGGTAAGGGTTAGGTTTAGGGTTAGGCTTTGGTAATGGTAAGTGTTAGGGTTAGGGTTAGGTTTAGGATTAAGATAAGGGTTAGGGTAAGTGTTAGAGTTAGGGTTAGGGTAAGGGTTAGTTTTAGGGTTGGGGTTAAGTTTAGGGTTAGGGTTAGGGTAAGGGTAAGTATTAGGGTTAGTGTTAGGGTTAGGGTTAGGTTACGGTTATGGTAACGGTTAGGTTTAGGGTTAGGGTAAGGATATGTGTTAGGGTTAGGGTTAGGGTTAGGGTTTGGGTTAGCGTTGGGGTAAGGGTAAATTTTAGAGTAAGGGTTAGGGTTAGGGTTAGAGTAAGGGTAAGGGTTAGGGTTGTGGTTAGGGTTAGGGTAAGGGTAAGGGTTAGGGTTAGGGTTAAGGATAGGTTTAGGGTTAGGGTAAGGGTAAGGGTTAGGGTTAGGTTTAGTGATAGGGTTAGGATAAGGGTAAGGGTTAGCGTTAGGTTTAGGGTTAGGCTTAGGTGTTACGGTTAGGGTTAGGGTTAGGGTTAGGGTTCGGGTTCGGGTTAGGGTTAGGGTTAGATTTAATGTAAGAGTAAGGATTAGGGTTACGGTTGGGGTTTGGTTTAGGGTTGGGGTTAAGTTTAGGGTTAGGGAAAGTGTAAGGGTTAGGGTTAGGGTTAGGGTTAGGTTTAGCGTTAGGGTAAGGGTAAGGGTTAGGGTTAGGGTGAGGTTTAGGTTAAGGGTTAGGGTTAGGTTTAGGGTAAGGGTAAGGTTTAGGGTTAGGGTTAGGGTTAGGATAAGGGTAAGGGTTAGGGTTAGGGTTAGGGTTAAGGTTAGGTTTAGTGTTAGGGTATGGGTTAAGGTTAGGGTTAGGGATAGGGTAATTGTTAGGATTAGCGTTAGGGTTAGGGTAGGGTTTAGGGTAAGGGAAAGAGTTAGGGTTAGGGTTAGGGTTAGGGTGAGGATAAGGGTAAGGGTTCCGGTTAGGGTTAGGGTTAGGCTTATTGGTTAGGGTTAGGGTTAGGGTTAGGGTAGGGTAAGGGTTAGGCTTAGGGTTAGGGCTAGGGTTAGTGTTAGGTTTAGGGTTAGGGTTAGGGAAAGGGTAAGGATTAGGGTTAGGGTTAGGGTTAAGGTCAGGGTTAGGCTTAGGGTTAGGGTTAGGTTTAGGGTTAGGGTTAGGGTTAGGGTTAGGATTATGGTTTGCGTTAGGGTAAGCTTTAGGGTAAGGTTTAGGGTGAGGGTTAGGGTAATGGTTAGGGTTAGCGTTAGGGTTAGGTTAGGGTTTAGGGTAGGGTAATTGTAAGGGTTAGGGTTAGGGTTAGGTTTAGGGTTAGGATAAGTGTAAGGGTTAATGTTAGGGTTAGGGTTAGGCTAAAGGGTTAGGTTTAGAGTTAGGTTTACGGTAGGGTAAGTCTTAGATTTAGGGTTAGGGTTAGGGTTAGTGTTAGGTTTAGTGTTAGGGTTAGGGAAAGGGTATGGATTAGGGATAGGGTTAGGTTTAGGTTAGTTTTAGGCTTAGGGTTAGGGTTAGGTTTAGGATTAGGGCTAGGGTAATGGCAAGGGTTAGGCTTAAGGTTAGGGTTAGGGTTAGGGTAGGATAAGGGTAAGGGTTAATGTTAGGGTTAGGGTTAGGCTAAAGGGTTAGGTTTAGAGTTAGGTTTAGGGTAGAGTAAGGGTTAGGTTTAGGGTTAGGGTTAGGGTTAGTGTTAGGATTAGTGTTAGGGTTAGGGAAAGGGTATGGATTAGGGATAGGGTTAGGGTTAAGTTTAGGGTTAGGCTTAGGGTTAGGGTTAGGTTTAGGGTTAGGGCTAGGGTAAGGGTAAGGGTTAGGCTTAAGGTTAGGGTTAGGGTTAAGTTTAGGATAAGGGTAAGGGTTAATGTTAGGGTTAGGGTTAGACTTAGGTTTAGGGTTAGGGTAAGGGTTAGGGTTAGGGTTAGGTTAAGGGTTAGGGTTAGGGGTTGGGATTAGGGTTAGGGTTAGTGTAAGGTTTATGGTTAGGATTATGTTAAGGGTTAGGGTTATTGTTAGGGTAAGGGTGAGGGTTAGGGTTAGGGTTATGGTAAGGGTAAGTGTTAGGGTTAGGGTTAGAGTTAGGGTAAATATTCTGGTTAGGGATAGGGTTAGGGTTAGGGTAAGGGTAAGGGTTAGGTTTAGCGTTAGGGTTAGGGTAAGTGTTCTGGTTAGGGTTATGGTAAGGGTAAAGGTCAGGTTTAGGGTTAGGGTTATGGGTTAGGATTAGGGTTAGGGTTAGGTTTAGGGTTAGGTTTAGGGTAAGGGCAAGGGTTAGGTTTAGGGTTAGGGTTAGGTTTAGGGTTAGGATTAGGTTTAGGGTTAGGGTTAGGGTAAGAGTAAGGGTTAGGCTTAGAGTTAGGGTTAGGGTAAGTGTAAGGGTTAGGGTTAGGTTTAGGGTTAGGGTTAGTGTAAGGGTAAGGGATAGATTTAGGGTTACGGTTAGGGTTAGGGTAAGGGTAAGGGTTAGGGTTAGGGTTAGGTGTAGGGTTACGTTTAGGGTAATGGTTAGGGTCAGGGTAATGGTTAGGGTTAAGGTTAGGGTTAGGGTTAGGGTAAGGGTAAGGGTTAGGGTTAGGGTTAGTTTTAGGGTAAGGATAAGGTTTAGGGTTAAATTTAGGGTTAGGGTTAGAGTTAGGGTTAGGTTTAAGGTTACGGTTAGGGTGTGGGTAAGGGTAAGGGTTAGTGTTAGGGTTAGGGTTAGGGTTAGGTTTAGGGTTTAGAGTAAGGGTTAGGACAAGGTTTAGGGTTAAGTTTACGGTTAGGGTTAGGGTTAGGGTTAGGTTTAGGGTTAGGGTTATCGTTAGGGCAAGTGTAAGGGTTAGGGTTAGGGTTTGGGTTAGGGTTAAGGTAAGGGTAAGGGTTAGGTTAGGGTTAGGGTTAGGTTTAGAGTAAGGGTTAGGGTTAGGTTTAGCGTAAGAGTTAGGGTTAGGTTTAGGGTAAGGGTAAGGTTTAGGGTTAGGGTACGGGTTAGGGTAAGGGTAAGGGTTAGTGTTAGGGTTAGGGTTATGGTTAGGTTTAGGGTTAGGGTAAGAGTAAGCGTTAGGGTTAGGTTTAGGGTTAGGGTTAGGTTTAGGGTTAGGGTAAGAGTAAGGGTTAATTTTAGGCTTACGGTTAGGCTTAGGGTTAGGGTAAAGTTTAGGATTAGGGTTATGGTGAGGGTAGAAGTTAGGGTAAGTATAAGTGTCAGGGTTAGGGATCGGGTTAGGATAAAGTTTAGGGTTAGGATTAGGGGTTAGTGTTATTGTTAGGGTTACGGTTAGGGTTAGGTGTTAGGGTTAGTGTTAGGGTTAGGGGTAGGGTTAGCGTTATGGTAAGGGTTAGGGTTATGGGTTAGGGTTAGTGTTAGGGTTAGGTTAAGGGTTAGGGTTAGGGTTAGGGTTAGGATAAGGGGTAGGGTTAGGGTTAGGGTTAGGGTAAAGGTTAGGGTTAGGGTTAGGGTTAGGTTTAGTTTTAGGTTTGGGGTTAAGTTTAGGTTTAGGTTTAGGGTCAGGGTAAAGGTTAGGGTTAGCGTTAAGGTAAGTGTTAGGGTTAGGGTTTGTGTTGGGGTTAAGGTTAGGGTTAGGGTAAGGTTTGTGGTTAGGGTTAGGGTTAGGGTTAGGGTTAGCGTAAGGGTTAGGGTTAGGTTTAGGTTAAGGGTAAGTGTTAGGTTTAGGGTTAGGGTTAGGGTTAGGTTTAGGGTTAGGTTTGGGTTAGGTTACGGTTTGTGTTAGGATAAGGGTAAGGGTTAGGGTGAGGGTTAGGTTAAGGTTAAGTTTAGTGTTAGGGTAAGGGTAAGGGTTATGGTTAGGGTTAGGGTAATGGTTAGGGTTAGCCTTAGGGTCAGGGTAGGGTTTAGGGTAAGGGTAAGTGTAAGTGTCAGGGTTAGGGTTAGGGTTAGTATAAGGGTAAGGGTTAATGTTAGGGTTAACGTTAGGCTAAGGGGCTAGGGTTAGGTTTAGGGTTAGGGTAGGGTAAGGGTTAGGGTTAGGGTTAGGGTTAGTGTTAGGGTAAGGGTAAGGGTTAGGGTTAGGTTTAGGGTTAGGGTTAGGTTTATGGTTAGGTTTAGGGTAAGGGCAAGGGTTTGGTTTAGAGTTAGGGTTAGGTTTAGGGTTAGGGTTACGTTTAGGGTTAGGGTTAGGGTAAGGGTAAAGGTTACGGTTAGAGTTACGGTTAGGGTAAGGGTAAGGTTTAGGGTTAGGTTTAGGGTTAGGGTTAGTGTAAGGGTAAGGATTAGATTTAGGATTAGGGTTAGTGTTAGAATAAGGGTAAGGGTTAGGGTTAGGGTTAGGGTTAGGGTTAGGGTAGGTGTTAGGTTTACGGTCAGGGGTGGGTTAAGGTTAGGGTTAGAGTTAGGGTTAGGGTAAGGGTAAGGGTTAGGGTTAGGTTTAGGGTTAGGGTTAGCGTAAAGGTAAGGGTTAAATTTAGGGTTAGGGTTAGGTTTAGGGTTAGGGTTAGGGTTATTGTTAGGGTAAGGATAAGTGTGAGGGTTAACTTTAGGGTTAGGGTTAGAGTTAGGGTTAGGTTTAAGGTTAGGGTTAGGGTGTGGGTAAGGGTAAGGCTTAGGGTTAGGTTTAGGGTTAGGTTTAGGGTTACGGTTAGGGTTAGGGTTAGGGTTAGGGTTAGGGTAAGGGTATGTGTTAGGGTTAGGGTTAGGGTTAGGTTTAGGATTAGGGTTAGCGTTAGGGTAAGGGAAAGGTTTAGGGTTAGGGTTAGGTTTAGGGTTAGGGTTAGGGTAAGGGTAAGGGTTAGGGTTAGTGTTAGGGTTAGGATAACTTTTAGGGTTAGGGATAGGGTTAGGGTAGTGGTTAGGGTAAGGGTAAGTGTTAGGGTTAGGTTAGGGTAAGAATAAGGGTAAGGTTTAGGGTTAGGGTTAGGGTTAGGGTTAGGAATTAGGATTAGGTTTAGGGTTAGGTTTAGGGTTAATGTTAGGGTAAGGGTAAGGGTTAGCGTTAGGGTTAGCGTTAGGGTTAGGGTTAGTGTTAGGTTTATTGTTAGGGTTAGGGTTAGGGTTAGGGTTAGGCTTAGGGTTAAGGTTAGGGTTAGGATTGGTGTTAGGGTTAGATTTAGGGTTAGGGTTAGGGTAAGGGTAAGGGTTAGGGTTAGGGTTATGTTGAGGGTTAGGGTAAGGGTTAGGGTTTGGCTAAGGGTAAGGTTTAGGCTTAGGGGTAGTGTAGTGGTTAGGCTTAGGGTTAGTGTTAGGTTTAGTGTTAGAGTTAGGTTTAGGGTTAGGGTAAGGGTTAGGGTTAGGGTTAGGTTTAGGTTTAGGTTAAGGGTTAGGGTTAGGGTAAGTTTTAGGGTTAGGGTTAGGGTTAGGGTTAGGGTTAGGGTAAGGGTTAGGGTTAGGCTTAGGGTAAGGTTTAGGCTTAGGGTTAGTGTAAGGGTTAGGCTTAGGGTTAGTGTTAGGTTTAGTGTTAGAGTTAGGTTTAGGGTTAGGGTAAGGGTTAGGGTTAGGGTTAGGTTTAGGTTTAGGTTAAGGGTTAGGGTTAGGGTAAGTTTTAGGGTTAGGGTTAGGGTTAGGGTTAGGGTTAGGGTTAGGGTAAGGGTTAGGGTTAGGCTTAGGGTAAGGTTTAGGCTTAGGGTTAGTGTAAGGGTTAGGCTTAGGGTTAGTGTTAGGTTTAGTGTTAGAGTTAGGTTTAGGGTAAGGTTTAGGGTAAGGGTTAGGGTTAGGTTTAGGTTTAGGTTAAGGCTTAGGTTTAGGTGTTAGGGCTAGGGTTCGGGTTAGGGTAAGGTTTAGGGTTAGGGTTAGGGTTAGGTTAAGGGTTAGGGTTAGGGTTAGTGTTAGGTTTCGGATTAGGTTAAGAGTTAGGGTTAGGGTTATTGTTAGGGTTAGGGTTAGTATAAGTGTTAGTGTTAGGGTTAGGGTAAGGGTAAGGGTTAGGGTTAAGTTTAGGGTTAGGGTAAGGGTAAGGGTTAGGGTTAAGGTTGGGGTTAGGATTAGTTTTAGAGTTAGGGTTAGCGTAAGGGTAAGATTTAGGGTTAGGATTAGGGTTAGGGTTAGGGTAAGGGTTAGGGTTATGGTTATGGTTAGGTTTAGGGTTATGTTTAAGCTTAGGGTTAGGGTAAGGGTAAGGGTAAGGGTTAGGGTTAGGTGTAGTGTTGGGGTTAAGGTTAGGGTCAGGGTAAGGTTATGTTTAGGTTTAGATTTAGGTTTAGGGTTAGGTTTAGGATTACGGTTAGGGTTAGGGTTATGGTTAGGGTAAGGGTATGTGCTAGGGTTAGGGTTAGTGTTAGGGTTAGGGTTAAGTTAAGGGTAAGGGTTAGGGTTAGGGTTAGGATTAGGGTTAAGTTTAGGGTAAGGTTTAAGGTTAGGTTTAGGGTAAGAATAAGGTTTAGGGTTAGGGTTAGGGCTAGGCTAAGGGTAAGGGTAAGGGTTAGGTTTAGGTTAGGGTTAGGTTTAGGGTTAGGGTAAGGGTAAGGGAAGGGTTAGGGTTAGGGTTAGGGTAAGTGTTTTGGTTAGGGTTAGGGTTAGGTTTAGTGTTAGGGTAACAGTAAATGTTAGGGTTAGGGTTAGGGTTAGGGGTTAGGGTTAGGGTTAGGGTGAGGTTTTATGTTAGGGTTAGTGTAAGTGCAAGGGTTAGGGTTAGGGTTAGGGTTAGGGTTAGGGTTATGTTTAGGTTTAGTGTTAGGGTTAGGGTGAGGTTTAGGGTTAGGGTTAGGGTAGATGTTAGGGTTAGGGTTAGGATTAGGGTTAGGGTTAGTGTTAGGGTTAGGGTTAGGGTTATGTTTAGGTTTAGTGTTAGGGTTAGGGTGAGGTTTAGGGTTAGGGTTAGGGTAGATGTTAGGGTTAGGGTTAGGATTAGGGTTAGGGTTAGGGTTAAGGTTTGGTTTAGGGTAAGGGTAAGGTTTAAGGTTAGGGTTAGGGTTAGGGTTAAGATTAGGGTTAGGGTTACGGTAAGGGTTAGTGTTAGGCTTAGGGTAAGGGTTAGGGTTAGGGTTAGGATTAGGGTTAGAGTTAGGTTTAGGGTTAGGGTAAGGGTAAGGCTTAGGGTTAGGGTTAGGGTTAGGTTAAGGGTTAGGGTTAGGGGTTAGGGTTAGGGTTAGGGTAAGGGTTAAGGTTAGGATTAGGCTAAGGGTTAGGGTTAGGGTTAGGGTTAGGGTAAGGGTAAGTGTTAGGGTTAGGGTTAGGTTTAGGATAAGTGTTAGAGTAGGGTTAGGGTTAGGGTTAGATTTACGGTATGGGTTAAGTTTAGGGTTAGGGGGAGGGTAAGGGTAAGAGATAGGGTTAGGGTTAGGTTTAGGGTAAGTTTTCTGGTTAGGGTTATGGTTAGTGTAAGGGGAAAGTTTAGGGTTAAGATTATGGTTATGGGTTAGGTTTATGGTTAGGGTTAGGTTTAGGGTTAGTTTAATGTAAGGGCAAGGGTTAGGTTTAGGGTTAGGGTTAGGTTTAGGTTTAGGTTTAGGGTTAGTTTACTGTAAGGGCAAGGGTTAGGTTTAGGGTTAGGGTTAGGGTAAGGGTAAGGGTTAGGGATAGAGGTAGGGTTAGGGTAAGGGTAAGGGTTAGGGTTAGGTTTAGGGTTAGGGTTAGTGTAAGGGTAAGGGTTAGATTTAGGGTTAGGGTTAGGGTAAGGGTAAGGGTTAGGTTTAGGGTTAGGGTTAGGGTTAAGGTTAGGTTTAGGGTAAGGGTTAGGGTTAGGTTTAGGTTCAGGGTAAAGATAAGGGTTAGGGTTAAGTTTAGGTTTAGGGTTAGAGTTCGGGTTAGGTTTAAGGTTAAGGTTAGGGTGTGGGTAAGGGTAACGGTTAGGGTTAGGTTTAGGTTTAGGGTTAGGGTTACAGTTAGGTTTAGGGTTTGGGTTCAGGTTAGGGTAAGGGTTGTGTTAGGGTTCGGGTTAGCGTTATGGTAAGGATAAGGGTTAGGGTTAGGGTTAGGGTAGGTTTAGCTTAAGGGTTAGGGTTAGGTTCAGAGTAAGGGTAAGGTTTAGGGTTAGGGTTAGGGTTAGGGTAAGGGTAAGGGTTAGGGTTAGGGTTAGGGTAAGGGTTTAGGGTTAGGGTTAGGGTAAGGGTTAGTTTTAGGGTTAGGGTTAGGGTAGATGTTAGTGTTAGGGTTAGGATTAGGGTAAGGGTTAGGGTTAGGGTTAGGGTTAAGTTAGGGTTAGGTTTATTGTTAGGGTTATGGTAAGCGCAAGGTTTAGGGTTAGGGTTAGGGTTAAGGTTAGGGTTAGGATTAGGGTTAGGGTTAGGGTTAGGGTTAGAGTTAAGGTTTGGTTTAGGATTCGGGTTAGGGTTAGGTTTAGGGTTAGGGTTAGGGTAAGGGTAATGGTTAGGATTAGGTTTAGGTTAAGGGTTAGGGTTAGGTGTTAGGGTTATGGTAAGTTTTAAGGTTAGGTTTAGGGTTAGGGTAAGGGTTAGGATTAGGGTTAGGGTTCGGATTAGGGTAAGTGTTATGGTTAGGGTTAGGGTTAGGGTTAGGATAAGTGTTAGTGTTAGGGTTAGGGTAAGGGTAAGGTTTAGGGTTAAGGTTAGGGTTAGGATTAGTTTTAGAGTTAGCGTTAGGGTAAAGGTTAGGATTAGGGTTAGGGTTAGGGTAAGGGTTAGGGTTATGGTTATGGTTAGGGTTAGGGTTATGTTTAGGGTTAGGGTTAGGGTAAGGGTAAGGGTTAGGGTTAGGTGTAGTGTTGGGCTTAAGGTTAGGGTTAGGGTAAGGGTTAGGGTTAGGTTTAGATTTAAGTTTAGGGTTAGGGTTAGGGTTAGTTTTAGGGTTACGGTTAGGGTTAGGGTTAGGGCTAGGGTTAGGCTAAGGTTACGGGTACGGGTTAGGGTTAGGGTTAGGTTTAGGGTTAGGGTAAGTGTAAGGGTAAGGGTTAGGTTTAGGGTTAGGGTAAGTGTTCTGGTTAGGGTTAGGGTTAGGGTTAGGGTAAGGGTAAAGGTTAGGGTTTGGGTTAAGGTTAGGGGTTAGGGTTAGGGTTAGGGTGAGGTTTAATGTTATGGTTAGTGTAAGGGCAAGGGTTAGAGTTTGGGTTAGGGTAAGTGTTAAGGTTAGGGTTAGGGTTAGGTTTAGTGTTGGGGGTAAGGTAAGGGTAAGGTTTAGCGTTAGGTTTAGGGTAAGGGTAAGGGTTAGGGTTAGGGTTAGTGTTAGGGTAAGGGTGAGTTTTAGGGTTAGGGTTAGGGTAATGGTGAGGGTAAGGTTTAGGGTTAGGGTTAGGGACAGGTTTAGGGTAAGGTTTAGGGTTAGGTTTAGTGTAAGGGTAAGGTTTACGCTTAGGTTTAGGGTTAGGGTTAGGGTTAGGGTAAGGGTAAGGGTTAGGTTTAAGGTTAGGATTAGGTTTAGGGTTAGGGAGAGGGTTAGGGTAGGGGTTAGGGTAAGGGTAAGTGTTAGGGTTAGGGTTAGGGTTAGAATAAGGGTAAGCGTTAGGGTTAGGGTTAGGGTTAGGGGTTAGGATTAGGGTTAGGGTTAGGTTTAGGGTTAATGTTAGGGTAAGAGTAAGGGTTAGCGTTAGGGTTAGTATTAGGGTTAGGGTTAGTGTTAGGTTTATTGTTAGGGTTAGGGTAAGCCAAAGGTTTAGGGTTAGGGTTGGGGTTAAGTTTAGCGTTAGGATTAGTGTTAGGGTAAGGTTTAGGGTTAGGGTTAGGGTAAGGGTAAGGGTTATGGTTAGGGTTAGGGTTAGCGTTAAGGTTAGGGTTAGGGTTAGGGTTAGGGTTAGGGTAAGGTTTAGGGTTAGGGTTAGTGTAAGGGTAAGGCTTATGGTTAGGGTTAGGGTTAGCGTTAAGGTTAGGGTTAGGTTTAGGGTTAGTGTAAGGGTATGGGTTAGGGTTAGGGTTAGGTTTAGGTTAAGGTTTAGGGTTAGGTGTTAGGGTTAGGGTTAGGGTAAGGGTTAGGGTTAGGTTTAGGGTTAGGGAGAGGGTTAGGGTAGGGGTTAGGGTAAGGGTAAGTGTTAGGGTTAGGGTTAGGGTTAGAATAAGGGTAAGGGTTAGGGTTAGGGTTAAGGTTAGGGTTAGGGGTTAGGATTAGGGTTAGGGTTAGGTTTAGGGTTAATATTACGGTAAGAGTAAAGGTTAGCCTTAGGGTTAGTATTAGGGTTAGAGTTAGTGTTAGGTTTATTGTTAGGGTTAGGGTAAGCCAAAGGTTTAGGGTTAGGGTTGGGGTTAAGGTTAGCGTTAGGATTAGTGTTAGGGTAAGGTTTAGGGTTAGGGTTAGGGTAAGGGTAAGGGTTATGCTTAGTGTTAGTGTTAGGGTTAAGGTTAGGGTTAGGGTTAGGGTTAGGGTTAGGGTTAGGGTTAGGGTAAGGGTTAGGGTTAGGTTAAGGGTTCTGCTTAGGGTTAGTGTTAGGTTTAGGGTTAGAGTTAGTTTTAGGGTTAGGGTAAGGGTAAGGTTTAGGGTTAGGGTTAGGTTTAGGTTAATGTTTAGGGTTAGGTGTTAGGGTTAGGGTTAGGATTAGGGTAAGGGTTAGGGTTAGGTTTAGGGTTGGGGTAAGGGTTATGGTAAGGGTTAGGGTTCGGGTTAGGGTAAGTGTTAGGATTAGGGTAGGGTTAGGGTTAGGGTTAGGATAAGTGTTAGTGTTAGTGTTAGGGTAAGGGTAAGGGTTAGGGTTAAGGTTAGGATTAGGGTGAGGGTAAGGGTTAGGGTTAAGGTTAGGGTTAGGATTAGTTTTAGAGTTAGGGTTAGGGTAAAGGTAAGAGTTAGGGTTAGGATTATGGTTAGGGATATTGTAAGGTTTAGGGTTATGGTTAGGGTTAGGGTTAGGTTTAGGTTTAGGGTTAGGTTTAGGGTTATGGTTAGGGTTAGGGTTAGGGTTAGGGTAAGGGTATGTGCTAGGGTTAGGTTTAGGTTTACGGTTAGGGTTAAGGTACGGGTATGGGTTAGGGTTAGGGTTAGGATTAGGGTTAGGTTTAGGGTAAGTTTTAGGGTTAGGTTTAGGGTAGGGATAAGGTTTAGGGTTAGGGTTAGGGTAGGCTAAGGATAAGGGTAAGGGTTAGGGTTAGGGTTAGGGTTAGGTTTAGGGTTAGGGTACGTGTAAGGATAAGGGTTAGGGTTAGGGTTAGGGTAAGTGCTCTGGTTAGCTTTAGGGTTAGGGTTAGGGTTAGCGTTAGGTTAAGGTAAGGGTTAGGTTTAGGGTTAGGGTTAGGGATAGGTTTAGGGTTAGGGTTAGAGTAAGGTTTAAGATTAGTGTTAGGGTAAGGGTAAGTTTTAGGGTTAGGGTTAGGGTAAGGGTAAGTGTTAGGGTTAGGTTTAGGGTTAGGGTTAGGGTAAGGGTAAGGGTTAGGGTTAGGGTTAGGCTTAGGGTAAGGGTAAGTGTTAGGGTTAGGGTTAGGGTTAGGGTTAGGGTAAGGGTAAGGGTTAGGGTTACGGTTAGGGTTACGGTTAGGGGAATGTTTAGGGTAAGGGTTAGATTTAGGGTTAGGGTTAGGGTTAGGGTTAGGTTTAGGGTTAGGGTTAGGGTAAGGGTAAAGGTTAGGGTTAGGGTTAAGTTTAGGGTTAGGGTTACGGTAAGGGTTAGGGTTAGGCTTAGGGTAAGGGTAAGTGTTAGGGTTAGGGTTAGGGTTAGTGTTAGGGTAAGGGTAATGGTAAGGGTTAGGGTTAAGGTTAGGGTTAGGGTTAGGGGAATGGTTAGGGTAAGGGTTAGAGTTAGGGTTAGGGTTAGGGTTAGGTTTAGGGTTAGGTTTAGGGTAAGGGTTAGGGTTAGGGTTAAGGTTAGGGTTAGGGTTACGGTAAGGGTTAGGGTTAGGCTTAGGGTAAGGGTTAGGGTTAGGGTTAGGTTTAGGGTTAGGGTTAGAGTTAGGTTTAGGGTTAGGGTAATGGTAAGGCCTCGGTTAGGGTTAGGGTTAGGTTAAGGGTTAGGGTTAGGGGTTAGGGTTAGGGTTAGGGTAAGGGTTAGTTTTAGGTTTGGGGTTAAGTTTAGGGTTAGGGTTAGGGTAAGGGTAAAGATTAGGGTTAGGTTTCGGATTAGGGTAAGTGTTAGGGTTAGGGTTAGGGTTAGGATAAGTGTTAGTGTTAGGGTTAGGGTAAGGGTAAGTGTTAGGGTTAAAGATAGGGTTAGGGTAAGGGTAAGGGTTAGGGTTAGGATTATGGTTAGGGATATTGTAAGGGTTAGGGTTATGGTTAGGGTTAGGGTTAGGTTTAGGTTTAGGGTTAGGTTTAGGGTTATGGTTAGGGTTAGGATTAGGGTTAGGGTAAGGGTATGTGCTAGGGTTAGGTTTAGGTTTACGGTTAGGGTTAAGGTACGGGTAAGGGTTAGGGTTAGGGTTAGGATTAGGGTTAGGTTTAGGGTAAGTTTTAGGGTTAGGTTTAGGGTAGGGATAAGGTTTAGGGTTAGGGTTAGGGTAGGCTAAGGGTAAGGGTAAGGGTTAGGATTAGGGTTAGGGTTAGCGTTAGGTTTAGGGTTAGGGTACGTGTAAGGATAAGGGTTAGGGTTAGGGTTAGGGTAAGTGCTCTGGTTAGCTTTAGGGTTAGGGTTAGGGTTAGCGTTAGGTTAAGGGTAAGGGTTAGGTTTAGGGTTAGGGTTAGGGTTAGGTTTAGGGTTAGGGTTAGAGTAAGGTTTAGGATTAGTGTTAGGGTAAGGGTAAGTTTTAGGGTTAGGGTTAGGGTAAGGGTAAGTGTTAGGGTTAGGTTTAGGGTTAGGGTTAGGGTAAGGGTAAGGGTTAGGGTTAGGGTTAGGCTTAGGGTAAGGGTAAGTGTTAGGGTTAGGGTTACGGTTAGGGTTAGGGTTAGGGTAAGGGTAAGGGTTAGGGTTACGGTTAGGGTTACGGTTAGGGGAATGTTTAGGGTAAGGGTTAGAGTTAGGGTTAGGGTTAGGGTTAGGGTTAGGTTTAGGGTTAGGGTTAGGGTAAGGGTAAAGTTTAGGGTTAGGGTTAAGTTTAGGGTTAGGGTTACGGTAAGGGTTAGGGTTAGGCTTAGGGTAAGGGTAAGTGTTAGGGGTAGGGTTAGGGTTAGTGTTAGGGTAAGGGTAAGGGTAAGGGTTAGGGTTAAGGTTAGGGTTAGGGTTAGGGGAATGGTTAGGGTAAGGGTTAGAGTTAGGGTTAGGGTTAGGGTTAGGTTTAGGTTTAGGGTTAGGGTAAGGGTTAGGGTTAGGGTTAAGGTTAGGGTTAGGGTTACGGTAAGGGTTAGGGTTAGGCTTAGGGTAAGGGTTAGGGTTAGGGTTAGCTTTAGGGTTAGGGTTAGAGTTAGGTTTAGGGTTAGGGTAATGGTTAAGCCTTGGTTAGGGTTAGGGTTAGGTTAAGGGTTAGGGTTAGGGGTTAGGGTTAGGGTTGGGGTAAGGGTTAGTTTTAGGTTTGGGGTTAAGTTTAGGGTTAGGGTTAGGGTAAGGGTAAAGATTAGGGTTAGGTTTCGGATTAGGGTAAGTGTTAGGGTTAGGGTTAGGGTTAGGATAAGTGTTAGTGTTAGGGTTAGGGTAAGTTTTTGGGTTAGGTTTAGGGTAAGGATAAGGTTTTGGGTTAGGGTTAGGGTAGGCTAAGGGTAAGGGTAAGGGTTAGGGTTAGGGTTAGGGTTAGGTTTAGGGTTAGGGTAAGGGTAAGGGTAAGGGTTAGGGTTAGGGTAAGTGTTCTGGTTAGGGTTAGGGTTAGGGTTAGGGTTACCGTTAGGGTAAGGGTAAGTGTCAGGTTTAGGGTTAGGGTTAGGGTTAAGGTAAGGGTAAGGGTTAGGGTTAGGGTTAGGTTTAGGTTAAGGGTTAGGGTTAGGTTTAGGGTTAGGGTTAGAGTAAGGTTTAGGGTTAGTGTTAGGGTAAGGGTAAGGTTTAGGGTTAGGGTTAGGGTAAGGGTTAGGGTTAGGGTAAGGGAAAGTGTTAGGGTTAGGGTTAGGGTAAGGGTAAGGGTAAGGGTTAGGGTTAAGGTTAGGGTTAGGGTTAGGGGAATGGTTAGGGTAAGGTTTAGAGTTAGTGTTAGGGTTAGGGTTAGGTTTAGGGTTAGGGTTAGGGTAAGGGTAAGGGTTAGGGTTAGGGTTAAGGTTAGGGTTAGGGTTACGGTAAGGGTTAGGGTTAGGCTTAGGGTAAGGGTTAGGGTTACGTTTAGTGTTAGGATAAGTGTTAGTGTTAGGGTTAGGGTAAGGGTAAGGGTTAGGTTTAAGGTTAGGGTTAGGATAAGGGTAAGGGTTAGTGTTAAGGTTAGGGTTCGAATTAGTTTTAGAGGTAGGGTTAGGGTAAAGGTAAGAGTTAGGGTTAGGATTATGGTTAGGGATATTTTAAGGGTTAGGGTTATGGTTAGGATTAGGGTTAGGTTTAGGTTTAGGGTTAGGTTTAGGGTTACGGTTAGGGTTAGGGTTAGGGTTAGGGTAAGGGTATGTGCTAGGGTTAGGGTTAGGTTTACGGTTAGGGTTAAGGTACGGATAAGGGTTAGGGTTAGTGTTAGGATTAGGGTTAGGTCTAGGGTAAGTTTTAGGGTTAGGTTTATTGTAAGGATAAGGTTTAGGGTTAGGGTTAGGGTAGACTAAGGGTAAGGGTAAGGGTTAGGGTTAGGGTTAGGTTTAGGGTTAGGGTAAGGGTAAGGGTACGGGTTATTGTTAGGGTTAGGGTAAGTGTTCTGGTTAGGGTTCGGGTTAGGGTTAGGGTTAGCGTTAGGGTAAGGGTAAGGGTTAGTTTTAGGGTAAGGGTTAGGGTTATGTTTAGGGTTAGGGTTAGGGTTAGGTTTTGGGTTAGGTTTAGAGTAAGGTTTAGAGTTAGTGTTAGGATAAGGGTAAGGTTTAGGGTTAGGGTTAGGCTAAGGGTAAGTGTTAGGGTTAGGTTTATGGTTAGGGTTAGGATAAGGGTAAGGGTAAGGGTTAGGGTTAGGGTTAGTGTTAGGGGAATGGTTAGGGTAAGGGTTAGAGTTAGGGTTAGGGTTAGGGTTAAGTTTAGGTTTAGGGTTAGGGTTAGGGTTAGGTTTAGCGTAAGGTTTAGGGTTAGTGTTAGGATAAGGGTAAGGTTTAGGGTTAGGGTTAGGGTAAGAGTAAGTGTTAGGGTTAGGTTTAGGGTTGGTTAGGGTAAGGGTAAGGGTTAGGGTTAGGGTTAGGCTTAGGGTAAGGGTAAGTGTTAGCGTTAGGGTTAGGGTTAGGGTAAGGGTAAGGGTAAGGGTTAGGGTTAAGTTTAGGGTTGTGGTTAGGGGAATGGTTAGGGTAAGGGTTAGTTTTAGAGTTGGGGTTAACTTTAGGGTTAGGGTTAGGGTAAGGGTAAAGATTAGGGTTAGGGTTGGGGTTAGGGTTAGGTTTATGGTTACGGTTAGGGTTACGGTTAGGGTTAGGGTAAGGATATGTGTTAGGGTTAGGGTTATTGTTAGCATTAGGGTAAGGGTAAGTTTTAGGGTTAGGTTTAGTGTTAAGGTAAGAGTAAGGGTTAGGGTTAGGGTTAGATTTAGAGTAAGGTTTAGGGTTAGGGTTAGGGCAAGGATAAGGTTTAGGGTTATGGTTAGGGTTAGGGTAAGGGTAAGGTTTAGGGTTAGGGTTAGGGTTAAGGATAGGTTTAGGGTTAGGGTAAGGGTAAGGGTTAGGGTTAGGTTTAGGGTTAGGGTTAGGATAAGGATAAGGGTTTGCGTTAGGCTTAGGGTTAGGCTTAGGGTTACGGTTAGGGTTAGGGTTAGGGTTAGGTTAAGGGTAAGGGTTAGGGTTAGGATTAGGGTTTGGGTCAGGGTAAAGGTTAGGTTTCGGGTTAGGGTTAGGTTTAGGGTTAGATTTAGGGTAAGAGTAAGGGTTAGGGTTATGGTTGGGGTTAGGTTTAGGGTTGGGGTTAAGGTTAGGGTTAGGGTAAGTGTAAGGGTTAGGGTTAGGGTTAGGGATAGCGTTAGGGTAAGGGTAAGGGTTAGGGTTAGGGTTAACTTAAGGGTAAGGGTTAGGGTTTGGTTACTTTTAGGGTAAGGGTTAGGGTTAGGTTTATGGTAAGGGTAAGGTTTAGGTTTAGGGTAAGGGTTAGCGTTAGGTTTAGGGTTAGGATAAGGGTAAGGGTTAGGTTTAGGGTTAGGGTTAAGGTTAGGTTTAGTGTTAGGGTAAGGGTAAGGGTTAAGGTTAGGTTTAGGGTTAGGGTAAAGGTTAGGAGTAACATTAGGGTTAGGGTAGGGTTTAGGGTAAGGGTAAGAGTTAGGGTTAGGGTTAGGGTTAGGGTTAGGATAAGGGTAAGGTTTAAGGTTAGGGTAAGGGTTAGGCTTATTGGTTAGGGTTATCTTTAGGGTTAGGGTAGAGTAAGGGTTAGGGTTAGGATTAGGGTTAGGGTTACTCTTAGGTTTAGAGTTAAGGTTAGTGAAAGGGTAAGGATTATGGTTAGGGTTAGGGTTAAGGTTAGGGTTATGCTTAGGGTTAGGGTTAGGTTTAGGGTTAGGGTTAGGTAAGGGTAAGGGTTAGGGTTAGGGTTAAGGTTAGGGTTATGGTTAGGATTAGGGTTAGGGTTACAGTTAGGTTTAGGCTTAAGGTAAGGGTAAGGTTTTGGTTTAGGGTTAAGGTTAGTGTTAGGTTAAGGGTTAGGGTTAGAAGATAGGGTTAGGGTTAGGGATGGGTAATGGTTAGGGTTAGGGTTATGGTAAGGGTTAGGGTTAGAGTTTGGGTTCGGGTTAGGGTAAGTGTTAGGGTTAGGGTTAGGGTTAGGGTAAGTGTTAGGGTTACGGTTAGGATTAGGGTAAGGGTAAGTGTTAGGGTTAGGGTTAGGGTTAGTTTTAGCGTTAGGGGTTAGGAGTAGGGTTAGGGTTAGGGTTAGGTTTAGTGTTAGGGTTAGGGTAAGGTTTAGGGTTAGGGTTAGATATAGGGATAGGGTTAGCGTTAGCGTTAGGGTTAGGTTTAGTGTTAGGATTAGGGTAAGGTTTAGGGTTAGGGTTCGGTTTAGGGTTAGAGTTAGCGTTAGGGTTAGGGTTAGGTTAGGGTTAGGTTTTGGGTTAGGGTAAGGGCAATGGTTAGAGTTAGGGTTAGGGTTAAGTTAAGGGTTAGGGTTAGTGGTTAGGGTTAGGATTAGGGTTAGGGTAAGGGTTAGGGTTAGGATTAGGGTAAGGGTTAGGGTTAGGGTTAGGTTTAGGGTTAGGGTTAGGGTTAGGGTTAGGGTTATTGTTAGGATAAGTGTTAGGGTTAGGGTAAGGGTAAGGGTTAGGGTTAAGGTTAGGGTTAGGGTAAGGGTTAGGGTTAGAGTTAAGGTTAGGGTTAGGATTAGCTTTAGAGTTAGGGTTAGGGTAAGGATAAGGGTTAGGGTTAGGATTAGGGTTAGGGTTAGGTGTAGTGTTGGGGTTAAGATTAGGGTTAGCGTAAGGGCTAGGGTTAGGGTTAGGTTTAGGTTTAGGGTTAGGTTTAGGGTTACGGTTAGGGTTAGGGTTAGGGTAAGGGTAAGGGTTAGGGTTAAGGTTAGGGTTAGGGTAAGGGTAAGGGGTAGGGTTAAGGTTAGGGTTAGGGTTAGGTTTAGGTTTAGGGTTAGGGTTAGAGTAAGGGTAAGGGTTAGGGATAGGATTAGGGTTTGGGTTAGGGTAAGGGTTAGGGTTACGGTTAGGGTTTGGTTTAGGATTAGGGTTAGGGTAAGGGTAAGGTTTAGGGTTACGGTTAGGGTTAGGTTTAGGGTTGGGTTTAAGGTTAGGGTTAGGGTTAGGGTAAGGGTAAGGATTAGGGTTAGGGTTAGGGTTAGCTTTAGGGTAAGGGTAAGGGTTAGGGTTAGGGTTAGGGTTAAGGTAAGGGGAAGGGTTAGAGTTAGGGTTAGGTTTACGGTAAGGGTTAGGGTTAAGTTTAGGGTAAGGGTCAAGTTTAGGGTTAGAGTTAGGGTTAGGGTTAGTATAAGGGTAAGTGTTAGGGTGAGGGTTAGGGTTAAGTTTAGGTTTAGTGTTAGGTTAAGAGTAAGGGTTAGGGTTATGGTAATGGTTAGGGTTAGCGTTAGTGTAGGGTTTAGGGTAAGGGTAAGTGTAAGTGTTAGGGTAAGGGTTAGGGTTAGGTTTAGGATAAGGGTAGGGGTTAATGTTAGGGTTAGGGTTAGGCTAAGAGGTTAAGGTTAGGTTTAGGGTTAGGGTAGGGTAAGGCTTAGGGTTAGGGTTAGGGTTAGGGTTAGGGTTAGGGTTTGTGTTAGGTTTAGTGTTAGGGTTCGGGAAAGGGTAAGGATTAGGGTTAGGGTTAGGGTTAAGGTTAGGGTTAGGCTTAGGGTTAGGGTTAGGTTTAGGGTTAGGGCAAGGGTAAGGGTAAGGGTTAGGGTTAAGGTTAGGGTTAGGGTTAGGATAAGGGTAAGGGTTAATGTTAGGGTTAGGGTTAGGCTTAGGGGTTACGGTTGGGGTTAGTGTTAGGGTAGGGTAAAGATCAGGGTTAGGGTTAGGGTTAGGGTTAGGGTTAGGGTTAGGGTTAGGGGTTAGGGTTAGGGTTAGGGTTAGTGTAAGGATTAGGGTTAGGATTAGGGTAAGTGTTCTGGTTAGAGTTAGTGTTAGGGTATGGGTAAGAGTTAGGTTTAGGATTAGGGTTAAGGTAAGTGTTCTGTTTAGGGTTAGGTTTACGGTAAGGGTAAAGTTTAGGGTTAGGGTTAGGGTTATGGGTTAGGGTTAGGGTTAGGGTTAGCTTTAGTGTTAGGTTTAGTGTAATGGCAAGGGTTAGGTTTAGGGTAAGGGTTAGGTTTAGGGTTAGGGTTAGGTTTAGGGTTAGGGTTAGGGTAAGGGTAAGGGTTAGGGTTAGAGTTAGGGTTAGGGTAAGTTTAAGGGTTAGGGTTAATTTTAGGGTTAGGGTTAGTGTAACGGTAAGGGTTAGATTTAGCGTTAGGGTTAAGGTTAGGTTAAGGGTAAGGGTTAGGATTACAGTTAGGGTTAGGTTTAGGGTTAGGGTTAGGGTAAGGGTTAGGGTTAGGGTAAGGGTTAGGGTTAAGGTTAGGTTTAGGGTTAGGGTTAGGGTTAGGGTAAGGGTAAGGTTTAGGGTTAGGGTTAGGGTTAGGATAAGGTTAAGGGTTAGCGTTAGGGTTAGGGTTAGGTTTAGTATTAGGGTTAGTGTTAGGGTTAGGGTAAGGATAAGGGTAAGGATTAAGGTTAGGGTTAGGGTTAGGGTTAAGGTTAGGTTAGGTTGAGGGTAAGGGTAAGGGTTAGGGTTAGGTTTAGGGTTAGGGTTAGGGTAAGGGTAAGGGTTAGGGATAATGTTAGGGTTAGGGTTAGGGTTAGTGTAAGGGTTAGGGTTAGGATTAGGATAAGGGTTAGGGTTAGGCTTAGGGTAAGGGTTAGGATTATTGTTAGGGTTCGGGTAAGGGTAAGGGTTAAGGTTAGGGTAAGTGTTCTGGTTAGGGTTAGGGTAAGGGTAAGGGTAAGGGTTAGGTTTGGGGTTAGGGTTAGGGTAAGTGTTCTGGTTAGGGTAAGGGTAAGGATTAGAGTTAGGTTTATGGTTAAGGTTGGGTTTAGGGTTAGTGTTAGCGTTCGGTTAAGGGTTAGAGTTAGGGTTAAGTTTAGCGTAAGGGTTAGGGTTAGGTTTAGGGTAAGGGTAAGGTTTAGGGTTAGGGTTAGGATTAGGGTAATGATAAGTGTTAGGGTTACGTTTAGAGTTAGGTTTAGGGTAAGGGTAAGGGTTAGGGTTAGGGTTAATGTTAGGGTTATGTTTAGGATTAGGGTTAGGGTTACAGTTAGGTTTAGGCTTAGGGTAAGGGTAAGGTTTAGGTTTAGGGTTAAGGTTAGTGTTAGGTTAAGGGTTAGGGTTAGAAGTTAGGGTTAGGGTTAGGGATGGGTAAGGGTTAGCGTTAGGGTTATGGTAAGGGTTAGGGTTAGAGTTTGGGTTCGGGTTAGGGTAAGTGTTAGGGTTAGGGTTAGGGTTAGGGTCAGTGTTAGGGTTAGGGTTAGGATTAGGGTAAGGGTAAGTGTTAGGGTTAGGGTTAGGGTTAGTTTTAGCGTTAGGGGTTAGGAGTAGGGTTAGGCTTAGGGTTAGGTTTAGTGTTAGGGTTAGGGTAAGGTTTAGGGTTAGGGTTAGGTATAGGGATAGGGTTAGCGTTAGGGTTAGGGTTAGGTTTAGTGTTAGGGTTAGGGTAAGGTTTAGGGTTAGGGTTCGGTTTAGGGTTAGAGTTAGCGTTAGGGTTAGGGTTAGGTTAGGGTTAGGTTTTGGGTTAGGGTAAGGGTAATGGTTAGAGTTAGGGTTAGGGTTAAGTTAAGGGTTAGGGTTAGTGGTTAGGGTTAGGATTAGGGTTAGGGTAAAGTTTAGGGTTAGGATTAGGGTAAGGGTTAGGGTTAGGGTTAGGTTTAGGGTTAGGGTTAGGGTTAGGGTTATTGTTAGGATAAGTGTTAGGGTTAGGGTTAGGGTAAGGGTAAGGGTTAGGGTTAAGGTTAGGGTTAGGGTAAGGGTTAGGGTTAGAGTTAAGGTTAGGGTTAGGATTAGCTTTAGTTAGGGTTAGGGTAAGGATAAGGGTTAGGGTTAGGATTAGGGTTAGGGTTAGGTGTAGTGTTGGGGTTAAGATTAGGGTTAGCGTAAGGGCTAGGGTTAGGGTTAGGTTTAGGTTTAGGGTTAGGTTTAGGGTTACAGTTAGGGTTAGGGTTAGGGTAAGGGTAAGAGTTAGGGTTAAGGTTAGCGTTAGGGTAAGGGTAAGGGGTAGGTTAAGGTTAGGGTTAGGGTTAGGTTTAGGTTTAGGGTTAGGGTTAGAGTAAGGGTAAGGGTTAGGGTTAGGATTAGGGTTTGGGTTAGGGTAAGGGTTAGGGTTACGGTTAGGGTTTGGTTTAGGATTAGGGTTAGGGTAAGGGTAAGGTTTAGGGTTACGGTTAGGGTTAGGTTTAGGGTTGGGTTTAAGGTTAGGGTTAGGGTTAGGCTAAGGGTAAGGTTTAGGGTTAGGGTTAGCATTAGGGTAAGGGTAAGGGTTAGGGTTAGGGTTAGGGTTAAGGTAAAGGTAAGGGTTAGAGTTAGGGTTAGGTTTACGGTAAGGGTTAGGGTTAAGTTTAGGGTAAGGGTAAAGTTTAGGGTTAGAGTTAGGGTTAGGGTTAGAATAAGGGTAAGTGTTAGGGTGAGGGTTAGGGTTAAGTTTAGGTTTAGTGTTAGGGTAAGGGTAAGGGTTAGGGTTATGGTAATGGTTAGGGTTAGCGTTAGGGTTAGGGTAGGGTTTAGGGTAAGGGTAAGTGTAAGTTTTAGGGTAAGGGTTAGGGTTAGGTTTAGGATAAGGGTAGGGGTTAATGTTAGGGTTAGGGTTAGGCTAAGAGGTTAAGGTTAGGTTTAGGGTTAGGGTAGGGTAAGGCTTAGGGTTAGGGTTAGGGTTAGGTTTAGGGTTTGTGTTAGGTTTAGTGTTAGGGTTCGGGAAAGGGTAAGGACTAGGGTTAGGGTTAGGGTTAAGGTTAGGGTTAGGCTTAGGGTTAGGGTTAGGTTTAGGGTTAGGGCAAGGGTAAGGGTAAGGGTTAGGGTTAAGGTTAAGGTTAGGGTTAGGATAAGGGTAAGGGTTAATGTTAGGGTTAGGGTTAGGCTTAGGGGTTACGGTTGGGGTTAGGGTTAGGGTAGGGTAAAGAATAGGGTTAGGGTTAGGGTTAGTGTTAGAATTAAGTTTAGGGTTAGGGTAAGTTTAAGGGTTAGGGTTAGGGTTAGGGTTAGGTTAAGGGTTAGGGTTAGGGGTTAGGGTTAGGGTTAGGGTTAGTGTAAGGATTAGGGTTAGGATTAGGGTAAGTGTTCTGGTTAGAGTTAGTGTTAGGGTAAGGGTAAGAGTTAGGTTTAGGATTAGGGTTAAGGTAAGTGTTCTGGTTAGGGTTAGGGTTAGGGTAAGGGTAAAGTTTAGGGTTAGGGTTAGGGTTATGGGTTAGGGTTAGGGTTAGGGTTAGCTTTAGTGTTAGGTTTAGGGTAAGTGCAAGGGTTAGGTTTAGGGTAAGGGTTAGGTTTAGGGTTAGGGTTAGGTTTAGGGTTAGGGTTAGGGTGAGGGTAAGGGTTAGGGTTAGAGTTAGGGTTAGGGTAAGTTTAAGGGTTAGGGTTAATTTTAGGGTTATGGTTAGTGTAACAGTAAGGGTTAGATTTAGCGTTAGGGTTAAGGTTAGGTTAAGGGTAAGGGTTAGGATTACAGTTAGGGTTAGGTTTAGGGTTAGGGTTAGGATAAGGGTTAGGGTTAGGGTAAGGATTAGGGTTAAGGTTAGGTTTAGGGTTAGGGTTAGGGTTAGGGTAAGGGTAAGGTTTAGGGTTAGGGTTAGGGTTAGGATAAGGTTAAGGGTTAGCGTTAGGGTTAGGGTTAGGTTTAGGATTAGGGTTAGTGTTAGGGTTAGGGTAAGGATAAGGGTAAGGGTTAAGGTTAGGGTTAGGGTTAGGGTTAAGGTTAGGTTAGGTTGAGGGTAAGGGTAAGGGTTAGGGTTAGGTTTAGGGTTAGGGTTAGGGTTAGGGTAAGGGTTAGGGTAAGTGTTAGAGTTAGGGTTAGGGTTAGGGTTAGGTTTAGGGTTATTCTTAGGGTAAGGGTAAGGGTTAGGGTTAGGGTAAGCGTTGGATTTAGGGTTGGGGTTAACTTTAGTGTTAGGGTTAGGGTAAGGGTAAAGAATAGGGTTAGGGTTAGGGTTAGAGTTAGGGTTACGGTTACAGTTACGATTATTGTTAGTGTAACGGTAATGTTTAGGGTTAGGGTTAGGGTTAGGGTAAGAGTAAGGGTTAGAGTTAGGGTTACGTTTAAGGTTAGGTTTAGGGTTAGGGTATGGGTAAGTGTTAGGGTTAGGGTTAGGGTTAGGGTAAGGATAAGGGCAAGGGTTAGCGTTAGGTTAGGGTTAGTTTTAGGATTAGGGTTAGTGTTAGGGTTAGGGTAAGGATAAGGGTAAGGATTAAGGTTAGGGTTAGGGTTATGGTTAGGGTTAGGATAAGTGTAAGGGTTTGGGTTAAGTTTAGGGTTAGGGTTAGTGTTGGGGTTAATGTTAGGGTTAGGGTAAGGGTTAGGGTTAGGATTCGGGTTTGGTTTAGGGTTAGGTTTAGGGTTATGTTTAGCATTAGCGTTAGGGGTAGGGTAAGGGTTAGAGTTAGGGTTAGGGTTAGGGTTAGGATAAGGGTAAGGGTTAGCGTTAGGTTAGGGTTAGTTTTAGGATTAGGGTTAGTGTTAGGGTTTGGGTAAGGATAAGGGTAAGGATTAAGGTTAGGGTTAGGGTTAGGGTTAGGGTTAGGATAAGGGTAAGCGTTTGGGTTAAGTTTAGGGTTAGGGTTAGTGTTGGGGTTAATGTTAGGGTTAGGGTAAGCGTTAGGGTTAGGATTCGGGTTTGGTTTAGGGTTTTGTTTAGGGTTATGGTTAGCATCAGCGTTAGGGGTAGGGTAAGGGTATGTGTTAGGATTAAGGTTAGGGTTAGGGTTAGGGTTAGAGTTAGGGTAAAGGTAAGGGTTAGGGTTAGTGTTAGGGTTAACGTAAGGGTAAGGGTTAGGGTTAGGTTTAGGGTAAGGGTAAGGTTTAGGGTTCGGGTTAGGGTTAGGGTAAGGGTATGGGTTAGGGTTAGACTTAATGTTATGGTTAGGTTTAGGGTCAGGGTAAGTATAAATGTTAGGGTTAGAGTTAGGGTTAGGGTTTGGGTTAGGGTTACGGTTAGTGTAAGGGTCAGGTTTAGGGTTAGGGTTAGGGTTAGGGTAAGTGTTCTGGTTAGGGTTAGGGTAAGGGTAAGTTTTAGGTTTACGGTTAGGGTTAGGGTAAGTGTTCTGGTTAGGGGTAGGGTTAGGGTAAGGGTAAACGTTAGGGTTAGGGTTAGGGTTATGGGATAGATTTAGGGTTAAGGTTAGGTTTAGGGTTAGGTTTAGGGTAAGGGCAATTGTTAGGTTTAGGGTTAGGGTTAGGTTTAGGGTTAGGGTTAGGTTTAGGGGTAGGCTTAGGGTAAGGGTAAGGGTTAGGGTTAGAGTTAGGGTTAGGTTAATGTTAGGGTTAGGATTAGTTTTAGGGTTAGGGTTAGGGTAAGGGTAAGGGTTAGGGTTACGGTTAGGGTTACGGTTAGGGGAATGTTTAGGGTAAGGGTTAGAGTTAGGGTTAGGGTTAGGGTTAGGGTTAGGTTTAGGGTTAGGGTTAGGGTAAGGGTAAAGTTTAGGGTTAGGGTTAAGTTTAGGGTTAGGGTTACGGTAAGGGTTAGGGTTAGGCTTAGGGTAAGGGTAAGTGTTAGGGGTAGGGTTAGGGTTAGTGTTAGGGTAAGGGTAAGGGTAAGGGTTAGGGTTAAGGTTAGGGTTAGGGTTAGGGGAATGGTTAGGGTAAGGGTTAGAGTTAGGGTTAGGGTTAGGGTTAGGTTTAGGTTTAGGGTTAGGGTAAGGGTTAGGGTTAGGGTTAAGGTTAGGGTTAGGGTTACGGTAAGGGTTAGGGTTAGGCTTAGGGTAAGGGTTAGGGTTAGGGTTAGCTTTAGGGTTAGGGTTAGAGTTAGGTTTAGGGTTAGGGTAATGGTTAAGCCTTGGTTAGGGTTAGGGTTAGGTTAAGGGTTAGGGTTAGGGGTTAGGGTTAGGGTTGGGGTAAGGGTTAGTTTTAGGTTTGGGGTTAAGTTTAGGGTTAGGGTTAGGGTAAGGGTAAAGATTAGGGTTAGGTTTCGGATTAGGGTAAGTGTTAGGGTTAGGGTTAGGGTTAGGATAAGTGTTAGTGTTAGGGTTAGGGTAAGTTTTTGGGTTAGGTTTAGGGTAAGGATAAGGTTTTGGGTTAGGGTTAGGGTAGGCTAAGGGTAAGGGTAAGGGTTAGGGTTAGGGTTAGGGTTAGGTTTAGGGTTAGGGTAAGGGTAAGGGTAAGGGTTAGGGTTAGGGTAAGTGTTCTGGTTAGGGTTAGGGTTAGGGTTAGGGTTACCGTTAGGGTAAGGGTAAGTGTCAGGTTTAGGGTTAGGGTTAGGGTTAAGGTAAGGGTAAGGGTTAGGGTTAGGGTTAGGTTTAGGTTAAGGGTTAGGGTTAGGTTTAGGGTTAGGGTTAGAGTAAGGTTTAGGGTTAGTGTTAGGGTAAGGGTAAGGTTTAGGGTTAGGGTTAGGGTAAGGGTTAGGGTTAGGGTAAGGGAAAGTGTTAGGGTTAGGGTTAGGGTAAGGGTAAGGGTAAGGGTTAGGGTTAAGGTTAGGGTTAGGGTTAGGGGAATGGTTAGGGTAAGGTTTAGAGTTAGTGTTAGGGTTAGGGTTAGGTTTAGGGTTAGGGTTAGGGTAAGGGTAAGGGTTAGGGTTAGGGTTAAGGTTAGGGTTAGGGTTACGGTAAGGGTTAGGGTTAGGCTTAGGGTAAGGGTTAGGGTTACGTTTAGTGTTAGGATAAGTGTTAGTGTTAGGGTTAGGGTAAGGGTAAGGGTTAGGTTTAAGGTTAGGGTTAGGATAAGGGTAAGGGTTAGTGTTAAGGTTAGGGTTCGAATTAGTTTTAGAGGTAGGGTTAGGGTAAAGGTAAGAGTTAGGGTTAGGATTATGGTTAGGGATATTTTAAGGGTTAGGGTTATGGTTAGGATTAGGGTTAGGTTTAGGTTTAGGGTTAGGTTTAGGGTTACGGTTAGGGTTAGGGTTAGGGTTAGGGTAAGGGTATGTGCTAGGGTTAGGGTTAGGTTTACGGTTAGGGTTAAGGTACGGATAAGGGTTAGGGTTAGTGTTAGGATTAGGGTTAGGTCTAGGGTAAGTTTTAGGGTTAGGTTTATTGTAAGGATAAGGTTTAGGGTTAGGGTTAGGGTAGACTAAGGGTAAGGGTAAGGGTTAGGGTTAGGGTTAGGTTTAGGGTTAGGGTAAGGGTAAGGGTACGGGTTATTGTTAGGGTTAGGGTAAGTGTTCTGGTTAGGGTTCGGGTTAGGGTTAGGGTTAGCGTTAGGGTAAGGGTAAGGGTTAGTTTTAGGGTAAGGGTTAGGGTTATGTTTAGGGTTAGGGTTAGGGTTAGGTTTTGGGTTAGGTTTAGAGTAAGGTTTAGAGTTAGTGTTAGGATAAGGGTAAGGTTTAGGGTTAGGGTTAGGCTAAGGGTAAGTGTTAGGGTTAGGTTTATGGTTAGGGTTAGGATAAGGGTAAGGGTAAGGGTTAGGGTTAGGGTTAGTGTTAGGGGAATGGTTAGGGTAAGGGTTAGAGTTAGGGTTAGGGTTAGGGTTAAGTTTAGGTTTAGGGTTAGGGTTAGGGTTAGGTTTAGCGTAAGGTTTAGGGTTAGTGTTAGGATAAGGGTAAGGTTTAGGGTTAGGGTTAGGGTAAGAGTAAGTGTTAGGGTTAGGTTTAGGGTTGGTTAGGGTAAGGGTAAGGGTTAGGGTTAGGGTTAGGCTTAGGGTAAGGGTAAGTGTTAGCGTTAGGGTTAGGGTTAGGGTAAGGGTAAGGGTAAGGGTTAGGGTTAAGTTTAGGGTTGTGGTTAGGGGAATGGTTAGGGTAAGGGTTAGTTTTAGAGTTGGGGTTAACTTTAGGGTTAGGGTTAGGGTAAGGGTAAAGATTAGGGTTAGGGTTGGGGTTAGGGTTAGGTTTATGGTTACGGTTAGGGTTACGGTTAGGGTTAGGGTAAGGATATGTGTTAGGGTTAGGGTTATTGTTAGCATTAGGGTAAGGGTAAGTTTTAGGGTTAGGTTTAGTGTTAAGGTAAGAGTAAGGGTTAGGGTTAGGGTTAGATTTAGAGTAAGGTTTAGGGTTAGGGTTAGGGCAAGGATAAGGTTTAGGGTTATGGTTAGGGTTAGGGTAAGGGTAAGGTTTAGGGTTAGGGTTAGGGTTAAGGATAGGTTTAGGGTTAGGGTAAGGGTAAGGGTTAGGGTTAGGTTTAGGGTTAGGGTTAGGATAAGGATAAGGGTTTGCGTTAGGCTTAGGGTTAGGCTTAGGGTTACGGTTAGGGTTAGGGTTAGGGTTAGGTTAAGGGTAAGGGTTAGGGTTAGGATTAGGGTTTGGGTCAGGGTAAAGGTTAGGTTTCGGGTTAGGGTTAGGTTTAGGGTTAGATTTAGGGTAAGAGTAAGGGTTAGGGTTATGGTTGGGGTTAGGTTTAGGGTTGGGGTTAAGGTTAGGGTTAGGGTAAGTGTAAGGGTTAGGGTTAGGGTTAGGGATAGCGTTAGGGTAAGGGTAAGGGTTAGGGTTAGGGTTAACTTAAGGGTAAGGGTTAGGGTTTGGTTACTTTTAGGGTAAGGGTTAGGGTTAGGTTTATGGTAAGGGTAAGGTTTAGGTTTAGGGTAAGGGTTAGCGTTAGGTTTAGGGTTAGGATAAGGGTAAGGGTTAGGTTTAGGGTTAGGGTTAAGGTTAGGTTTAGTGTTAGGGTAAGGGTAAGGGTTAAGGTTAGGTTTAGGGTTAGGGTAAAGGTTAGGAGTAACATTAGGGTTAGGGTAGGGTTTAGGGTAAGGGTAAGAGTTAGGGTTAGGGTTAGGGTTAGGGTTAGGATAAGGGTAAGGTTTAAGGTTAGGGTAAGGGTTAGGCTTATTGGTTAGGGTTATCTTTAGGGTTAGGGTAGAGTAAGGGTTAGGGTTAGGATTAGGGTTAGGGTTACTCTTAGGTTTAGAGTTAAGGTTAGTGAAAGGGTAAGGATTATGGTTAGGGTTAGGGTTAAGGTTAGGGTTATGCTTAGGGTTAGGGTTAGGTTTAGGGTTAGGGTTAGGTAAGGGTAAGGGTTAGGGTTAGGGTTAAGGTTAGGGTTATGGTTAGGATTAGGGTTAGGGTTACAGTTAGGTTTAGGCTTAAGGTAAGGGTAAGGTTTTGGTTTAGGGTTAAGGTTAGTGTTAGGTTAAGGGTTAGGGTTAGAAGATAGGGTTAGGGTTAGGGATGGGTAATGGTTAGGGTTAGGGTTATGGTAAGGGTTAGGGTTAGAGTTTGGGTTCGGGTTAGGGTAAGTGTTAGGGTTAGGGTTAGGGTTAGGGTAAGTGTTAGGGTTACGGTTAGGATTAGGGTAAGGGTAAGTGTTAGGGTTAGGGTTAGGGTTAGTTTTAGCGTTAGGGGTTAGGAGTAGGGTTAGGGTTAGGGTTAGGTTTAGTGTTAGGGTTAGGGTAAGGTTTAGGGTTAGGGTTAGATATAGGGATAGGGTTAGCGTTAGCGTTAGGGTTAGGTTTAGTGTTAGGATTAGGGTAAGGTTTAGGGTTAGGGTTCGGTTTAGGGTTAGAGTTAGCGTTAGGGTTAGGGTTAGGTTAGGGTTAGGTTTTGGGTTAGGGTAAGGGCAATGGTTAGAGTTAGGGTTAGGGTTAAGTTAAGGGTTAGGGTTAGTGGTTAGGGTTAGGATTAGGGTTAGGGTAAGGGTTAGGGTTAGGATTAGGGTAAGGGTTAGGGTTAGGGTTAGGTTTAGGGTTAGGGTTAGGGTTAGGGTTAGGGTTATTGTTAGGATAAGTGTTAGGGTTAGGGTAAGGGTAAGGGTTAGGGTTAAGGTTAGGGTTAGGGTAAGGGTTAGGGTTAGAGTTAAGGTTAGGGTTAGGATTAGCTTTAGAGTTAGGGTTAGGGTAAGGATAAGGGTTAGGGTTAGGATTAGGGTTAGGGTTAGGTGTAGTGTTGGGGTTAAGATTAGGGTTAGCGTAAGGGCTAGGGTTAGGGTTAGGTTTAGGTTTAGGGTTAGGTTTAGGGTTACGGTTAGGGTTAGGGTTAGGGTAAGGGTAAGGGTTAGGGTTAAGGTTAGGGTTAGGGTAAGGGTAAGGGGTAGGGTTAAGGTTAGGGTTAGGGTTAGGTTTAGGTTTAGGGTTAGGGTTAGAGTAAGGGTAAGGGTTAGGGATAGGATTAGGGTTTGGGTTAGGGTAAGGGTTAGGGTTACGGTTAGGGTTTGGTTTAGGATTAGGGTTAGGGTAAGGGTAAGGTTTAGGGTTACGGTTAGGGTTAGGTTTAGGGTTGGGTTTAAGGTTAGGGTTAGGGTTAGGGTAAGGGTAAGGATTAGGGTTAGGGTTAGGGTTAGCTTTAGGGTAAGGGTAAGGGTTAGGGTTAGGGTTAGGGTTAAGGTAAGGGGAAGGGTTAGAGTTAGGGTTAGGTTTACGGTAAGGGTTAGGGTTAAGTTTAGGGTAAGGGTCAAGTTTAGGGTTAGAGTTAGGGTTAGGGTTAGTATAAGGGTAAGTGTTAGGGTGAGGGTTAGGGTTAAGTTTAGGTTTAGTGTTAGGTTAAGAGTAAGGGTTAGGGTTATGGTAATGGTTAGGGTTAGCGTTAGTGTAGGGTTTAGGGTAAGGGTAAGTGTAAGTGTTAGGGTAAGGGTTAGGGTTAGGTTTAGGATAAGGGTAGGGGTTAATGTTAGGGTTAGGGTTAGGCTAAGAGGTTAAGGTTAGGTTTAGGGTTAGGGTAGGGTAAGGCTTAGGGTTAGGGTTAGGGTTAGGGTTAGGGTTAGGGTTTGTGTTAGGTTTAGTGTTAGGGTTCGGGAAAGGGTAAGGATTAGGGTTAGGGTTAGGGTTAAGGTTAGGGTTAGGCTTAGGGTTAGGGTTAGGTTTAGGGTTAGGGCAAGGGTAAGGGTAAGGGTTAGGGTTAAGGTTAGGGTTAGGGTTAGGATAAGGGTAAGGGTTAATGTTAGGGTTAGGGTTAGGCTTAGGGGTTACGGTTGGGGTTAGTGTTAGGGTAGGGTAAAGATCAGGGTTAGGGTTAGGGTTAGGGTTAGGGTTAGGGTTAGGGTTAGGGGTTAGGGTTAGGGTTAGGGTTAGTGTAAGGATTAGGGTTAGGATTAGGGTAAGTGTTCTGGTTAGAGTTAGTGTTAGGGTATGGGTAAGAGTTAGGTTTAGGATTAGGGTTAAGGTAAGTGTTCTGTTTAGGGTTAGGTTTACGGTAAGGGTAAAGTTTAGGGTTAGGGTTAGGGTTATGGGTTAGGGTTAGGGTTAGGGTTAGCTTTAGTGTTAGGTTTAGTGTAATGGCAAGGGTTAGGTTTAGGGTAAGGGTTAGGTTTAGGGTTAGGGTTAGGTTTAGGGTTAGGGTTAGGGTAAGGGTAAGGGTTAGGGTTAGAGTTAGGGTTAGGGTAAGTTTAAGGGTTAGGGTTAATTTTAGGGTTAGGGTTAGTGTAACGGTAAGGGTTAGATTTAGCGTTAGGGTTAAGGTTAGGTTAAGGGTAAGGGTTAGGATTACAGTTAGGGTTAGGTTTAGGGTTAGGGTTAGGGTAAGGGTTAGGGTTAGGGTAAGGGTTAGGGTTAAGGTTAGGTTTAGGGTTAGGGTTAGGGTTAGGGTAAGGGTAAGGTTTAGGGTTAGGGTTAGGGTTAGGATAAGGTTAAGGGTTAGCGTTAGGGTTAGGGTTAGGTTTAGTATTAGGGTTAGTGTTAGGGTTAGGGTAAGGATAAGGGTAAGGATTAAGGTTAGGGTTAGGGTTAGGGTTAAGGTTAGGTTAGGTTGAGGGTAAGGGTAAGGGTTAGGGTTAGGTTTAGGGTTAGGGTTAGGGTAAGGGTAAGGGTTAGGGATAATGTTAGGGTTAGGGTTAGGGTTAGTGTAAGGGTTAGGGTTAGGATTAGGATAAGGGTTAGGGTTAGGCTTAGGGTAAGGGTTAGGATTATTGTTAGGGTTCGGGTAAGGGTAAGGGTTAAGGTTAGGGTAAGTGTTCTGGTTAGGGTTAGGGTAAGGGTAAGGGTAAGGGTTAGGTTTGGGGTTAGGGTTAGGGTAAGTGTTCTGGTTAGGGTAAGGGTAAGGATTAGAGTTAGGTTTATGGTTAAGGTTGGGTTTAGGGTTAGTGTTAGCGTTCGGTTAAGGGTTAGAGTTAGGGTTAAGTTTAGCGTAAGGGTTAGGGTTAGGTTTAGGGTAAGGGTAAGGTTTAGGGTTAGGGTTAGGATTAGGGTAATGATAAGTGTTAGGGTTACGTTTAGAGTTAGGTTTAGGGTAAGGGTAAGGGTTAGGGTTAGGGTTAATGTTAGGGTTATGTTTAGGATTAGGGTTAGGGTTACAGTTAGGTTTAGGCTTAGGGTAAGGGTAAGGTTTAGGTTTAGGGTTAAGGTTAGTGTTAGGTTAAGGGTTAGGGTTAGAAGTTAGGGTTAGGGTTAGGGATGGGTAAGGGTTAGCGTTAGGGTTATGGTAAGGGTTAGGGTTAGAGTTTGGGTTCGGGTTAGGGTAAGTGTTAGGGTTAGGGTTAGGGTTAGGGTCAGTGTTAGGGTTAGGGTTAGGATTAGGGTAAGGGTAAGTGTTAGGGTTAGGGTTAGGGTTAGTTTTAGCGTTAGGGGTTAGGAGTAGGGTTAGGCTTAGGGTTAGGTTTAGTGTTAGGGTTAGGGTAAGGTTTAGGGTTAGGGTTAGGTATAGGGATAGGGTTAGCGTTAGGGTTAGGGTTAGGTTTAGTGTTAGGGTTAGGGTAAGGTTTAGGGTTAGGGTTCGGTTTAGGGTTAGAGTTAGCGTTAGGGTTAGGGTTAGGTTAGGGTTAGGTTTTGGGTTAGGGTAAGGGTAATGGTTAGAGTTAGGGTTAGGGTTAAGTTAAGGGTTAGGGTTAGTGGTTAGGGTTAGGATTAGGGTTAGGGTAAAGTTTAGGGTTAGGATTAGGGTAAGGGTTAGGGTTAGGGTTAGGTTTAGGGTTAGGGTTAGGGTTAGGGTTATTGTTAGGATAAGTGTTAGGGTTAGGGTTAGGGTAAGGGTAAGGGTTAGGGTTAAGGTTAGGGTTAGGGTAAGGGTTAGGGTTAGAGTTAAGGTTAGGGTTAGGATTAGCTTTAGTTAGGGTTAGGGTAAGGATAAGGGTTAGGGTTAGGATTAGGGTTAGGGTTAGGTGTAGTGTTGGGGTTAAGATTAGGGTTAGCGTAAGGGCTAGGGTTAGGGTTAGGTTTAGGTTTAGGGTTAGGTTTAGGGTTACAGTTAGGGTTAGGGTTAGGGTAAGGGTAAGAGTTAGGGTTAAGGTTAGCGTTAGGGTAAGGGTAAGGGGTAGGTTAAGGTTAGGGTTAGGGTTAGGTTTAGGTTTAGGGTTAGGGTTAGAGTAAGGGTAAGGGTTAGGGTTAGGATTAGGGTTTGGGTTAGGGTAAGGGTTAGGGTTACGGTTAGGGTTTGGTTTAGGATTAGGGTTAGGGTAAGGGTAAGGTTTAGGGTTACGGTTAGGGTTAGGTTTAGGGTTGGGTTTAAGGTTAGGGTTAGGGTTAGGCTAAGGGTAAGGTTTAGGGTTAGGGTTAGCATTAGGGTAAGGGTAAGGGTTAGGGTTAGGGTTAGGGTTAAGGTAAAGGTAAGGGTTAGAGTTAGGGTTAGGTTTACGGTAAGGGTTAGGGTTAAGTTTAGGGTAAGGGTAAAGTTTAGGGTTAGAGTTAGGGTTAGGGTTAGAATAAGGGTAAGTGTTAGGGTGAGGGTTAGGGTTAAGTTTAGGTTTAGTGTTAGGGTAAGGGTAAGGGTTAGGGTTATGGTAATGGTTAGGGTTAGCGTTAGGGTTAGGGTAGGGTTTAGGGTAAGGGTAAGTGTAAGTTTTAGGGTAAGGGTTAGGGTTAGGTTTAGGATAAGGGTAGGGGTTAATGTTAGGGTTAGGGTTAGGCTAAGAGGTTAAGGTTAGGTTTAGGGTTAGGGTAGGGTAAGGCTTAGGGTTAGGGTTAGGGTTAGGTTTAGGGTTTGTGTTAGGTTTAGTGTTAGGGTTCGGGAAAGGGTAAGGACTAGGGTTAGGGTTAGGGTTAAGGTTAGGGTTAGGCTTAGGGTTAGGGTTAGGTTTAGGGTTAGGGCAAGGGTAAGGGTAAGGGTTAGGGTTAAGGTTAAGGTTAGGGTTAGGATAAGGGTAAGGGTTAATGTTAGGGTTAGGGTTAGGCTTAGGGGTTACGGTTGGGGTTAGGGTTAGGGTAGGGTAAAGAATAGGGTTAGGGTTAGGGTTAGTGTTAGAATTAAGTTTAGGGTTAGGGTAAGTTTAAGGGTTAGGGTTAGGGTTAGGGTTAGGTTAAGGGTTAGGGTTAGGGGTTAGGGTTAGGGTTAGGGTTAGTGTAAGGATTAGGGTTAGGATTAGGGTAAGTGTTCTGGTTAGAGTTAGTGTTAGGGTAAGGGTAAGAGTTAGGTTTAGGATTAGGGTTAAGGTAAGTGTTCTGGTTAGGGTTAGGGTTAGGGTAAGGGTAAAGTTTAGGGTTAGGGTTAGGGTTATGGGTTAGGGTTAGGGTTAGGGTTAGCTTTAGTGTTAGGTTTAGGGTAAGTGCAAGGGTTAGGTTTAGGGTAAGGGTTAGGTTTAGGGTTAGGGTTAGGTTTAGGGTTAGGGTTAGGGTGAGGGTAAGGGTTAGGGTTAGAGTTAGGGTTAGGGTAAGTTTAAGGGTTAGGGTTAATTTTAGGGTTATGGTTAGTGTAACAGTAAGGGTTAGATTTAGCGTTAGGGTTAAGGTTAGGTTAAGGGTAAGGGTTAGGATTACAGTTAGGGTTAGGTTTAGGGTTAGGGTTAGGATAAGGGTTAGGGTTAGGGTAAGGATTAGGGTTAAGGTTAGGTTTAGGGTTAGGGTTAGGGTTAGGGTAAGGGTAAGGTTTAGGGTTAGGGTTAGGGTTAGGATAAGGTTAAGGGTTAGCGTTAGGGTTAGGGTTAGGTTTAGGATTAGGGTTAGTGTTAGGGTTAGGGTAAGGATAAGGGTAAGGGTTAAGGTTAGGGTTAGGGTTAGGGTTAAGGTTAGGTTAGGTTGAGGGTAAGGGTAAGGGTTAGGGTTAGGTTTAGGGTTAGGGTTAGGGTTAGGGTAAGGGTTAGGGTAAGTGTTAGAGTTAGGGTTAGGGTTAGGGTTAGGTTTAGGGTTATTCTTAGGGTAAGGGTAAGGGTTAGGGTTAGGGTAAGCGTTGGATTTAGGGTTGGGGTTAACTTTAGTGTTAGGGTTAGGGTAAGGGTAAAGAATAGGGTTAGGGTTAGGGTTAGAGTTAGGGTTACGGTTACAGTTACGATTATTGTTAGTGTAACGGTAATGTTTAGGGTTAGGGTTAGGGTTAGGGTAAGAGTAAGGGTTAGAGTTAGGGTTACGTTTAAGGTTAGGTTTAGGGTTAGGGTATGGGTAAGTGTTAGGGTTAGGGTTAGGGTTAGGGTAAGGATAAGGGCAAGGGTTAGCGTTAGGTTAGGGTTAGTTTTAGGATTAGGGTTAGTGTTAGGGTTAGGGTAAGGATAAGGGTAAGGATTAAGGTTAGGGTTAGGGTTATGGTTAGGGTTAGGATAAGTGTAAGGGTTTGGGTTAAGTTTAGGGTTAGGGTTAGTGTTGGGGTTAATGTTAGGGTTAGGGTAAGGGTTAGGGTTAGGATTCGGGTTTGGTTTAGGGTTAGGTTTAGGGTTATGTTTAGCATTAGCGTTAGGGGTAGGGTAAGGGTTAGAGTTAGGGTTAGGGTTAGGGTTAGGATAAGGGTAAGGGTTAGCGTTAGGTTAGGGTTAGTTTTAGGATTAGGGTTAGTGTTAGGGTTTGGGTAAGGATAAGGGTAAGGATTAAGGTTAGGGTTAGGGTTAGGGTTAGGGTTAGGATAAGGGTAAGCGTTTGGGTTAAGTTTAGGGTTAGGGTTAGTGTTGGGGTTAATGTTAGGGTTAGGGTAAGCGTTAGGGTTAGGATTCGGGTTTGGTTTAGGGTTTTGTTTAGGGTTATGGTTAGCATCAGCGTTAGGGGTAGGGTAAGGGTATGTGTTAGGATTAAGGTTAGGGTTAGGGTTAGGGTTAGAGTTAGGGTAAAGGTAAGGGTTAGGGTTAGTGTTAGGGTTAACGTAAGGGTAAGGGTTAGGGTTAGGTTTAGGGTAAGGGTAAGGTTTAGGGTTCGGGTTAGGGTTAGGGTAAGGGTATGGGTTAGGGTTAGACTTAATGTTATGGTTAGGTTTAGGGTCAGGGTAAGTATAAATGTTAGGGTTAGAGTTAGGGTTAGGGTTTGGGTTAGGGTTACGGTTAGTGTAAGGGTCAGGTTTAGGGTTAGGGTTAGGGTTAGGGTAAGTGTTCTGGTTAGGGTTAGGGTAAGGGTAAGTTTTAGGTTTACGGTTAGGGTTAGGGTAAGTGTTCTGGTTAGGGGTAGGGTTAGGGTAAGGGTAAACGTTAGGGTTAGGGTTAGGGTTATGGGATAGATTTAGGGTTAAGGTTAGGTTTAGGGTTAGGTTTAGGGTAAGGGCAATTGTTAGGTTTAGGGTTAGGGTTAGGTTTAGGGTTAGGGTTAGGTTTAGGGGTAGGCTTAGGGTAAGGGTAAGGGTTAGGGTTAGAGTTAGGGTTAGGTTAATGTTAGGGTTAGGATTAGTTTTAGGGTTAGGGTTAGGGTAAGGGTAAGGGTTAGGGTTAGGGTAAGCCAAAGGTTTAGGGTTAGGGTTGGGGTTAAGGTTAGCGTTAGGATTAGTGTTAGAGTTAGGTTTAGGGTTAGGGTTAGGGTAAGGGTAAGGGTTATGGTTATGGTTAGGGTTAGGGTTAAGGTTAGGGTTAGGGTTAGGTTTAGGTTTAGGGTAAGGGTTAGGGTTAGGGTTAGGTTAAGGTTTCTGCTTAGGGTTAGTGTTAGGTTTAGGGTTAGAGTTAGTTTTAGGGTTAGGGTAAGGGTAAGGGTTAGGGTTAGGGTTAGGTTTAGCTTTAGGGTTAGGTTTAGGTGTTAGGGTTAGTGTTAGGGATAGGGTAAGGGTTAAGGTTAGGTTTAGGGTTGGGGTAAGGGTTAGGGTAAGGGTTAGGGTTCGGTTAGGGTAAGTGTTAGGGTTAGGGTTAGGGTTAGGGTTAGGGTTAGGGTTAGGATAAGTTTTAGTGTTAGGGTTAGGGTAAGGGTAAGGGTTAGGGTTAAGGTTAGGGTTAGGGTAAGGGTAAGGGTTAGGGTTAAGGTTAGGGTTAGGATTAGTTTTAGAGTTAGGGTTAGGGTAAAGGTAAGAGTTAGGGTTAGGATTATGGTTGGGGATATTGTAAGGGTTAGGGTTATGGTTATGGTTAGGGTTAGGTTTAGGTTTAGTGTTAGGTTTAGGGTAACGGTTAGTGTTAGTGTTAGGGTAAGGGTATGTGCTAGGGTTAGGGTTAGGTTTACGGTTAGGGTTAAGGTACGAGTAAGGGTTTGGGTTAGGGTTAGGTTTAGGGTTAGGTTTAGGGTAAGTTTTAGGGTTAGGTTTAGGGTAAGGGTAAGGTTTAGGGTTAGGGTTAGGGTAGGCTAAGGGTAAGGGAAAGGGTTAGGGTTAGGGTTAGGGTTAGGGTTAGGGTTAGGTTTAGGGTTAGGGTAAGGGTTAGGGTAAGGGTTAGGGTTAGGGTAAGTGTTCTGGTTAGGGTTAGGGTTAGGGTTAGGGTTAGCGTTAGGGTAAGGGTAAGGGTTAGGTTTAGGGTTAGGGTTAGGGTTAATGTAAGGGTAAGAGTTAGGGTTAGGGTTAGGTTTAGGGTAAGGGTTAGAGTAAGGTTTAGGGTTAGTGTTAGGGTAAGGGTAAGGTTTAGGGTTAGGGTTAGGTTAAGGGTAAGTGTTAGGGTTAGGTTTAGGGTTAGGGTTAGGGTTTATGTAAGGGTAAGAGTTAGGGTTAGGGTTAGGTTTAGGGTAAGGGTTAGGGTTAGGTTTAGGGTTAGGGTTAGAGTAAGGTTTAGGGTTAGTGTTAGGGTAAGGGTAAGGTTTAGGGTTAGGGTTAGGTTAAGGGTAAGTGTTAGGGTTAGGTTTAGGGTTATTGTTAGGGTAAGGGTAAGGGTTAGTGTTAGGGTTAGGCTTAGGGTAAGGGTAAGGTTGAGGGTTAGGGTTAACGTTAGGGTTAGGATTAGGGGAATGGTTAGGGTAAGCGTTACAGTTAAGGTTAGGGTTAGGATAAGGGTTAGGTTTAGGGTTAGTGTTAGGGTAAGGGTAAGGGTTAGGGTTACGGTTAAGGTTAGGGTTAGGGTTACGGTAAGGGTTAGGGTTAGGCTTAAGGTAAGGGTTAGGGTTAGGGTTAGGGTTAGGATAAGTGTTAGGGTTAGGGTTAGGGTAAGGGTAAGTTTTAGGGTTAAGGTTAGGGTTAGGGTAAGGGTAAGGGTTAGGGTTAAGTTTAGGGTTAGCATTATTTTTAGAGTTAGGGTTAGGGTAAAGGTAAGAGTTAGGTTTAATATTATGGTTAGGGATATTGTAAGGGTTAGGGTTATGGTTAGGGTTAAGGTTAGGTTTAGGTTTATGGTTAGGTTTAGGGTTAGGGTTAGGGTTAGGGTAAGGGTATGTGCTAGGGTTAGGGATAGGTTTACGGTTAGGGTTAAGGTACGGGTAAGGGTTAAGGTTAGTGTTAGGATTAGGGTTATGTTTAGGGTTAGGTTTAGGGTTAGGGTAAGGGTAAGGGTAAGGGTTAGGGTTAGGGTAAGGATAAGTGTTCTGGTTAGGGTTAGGTTTAGGGTTAGGGTTAGAGTAAGGTTTAGGGTTAGTGTTAGGGTAAGGGTAAGGTTTAGGGTTAGGGTTAGGGTAAGGGTTAGGGTTAGGATAAGGGTAAGGGTTAGGGTTAGGGTTAGTCTTAGGGTAAGGGTAAGTGTTATGGTTAGGGTTAGGGTAAGGGTAAGGGTAAGGGTTAGGGTTAAGGTTAGGGTTAGGGTTAGGGGAATGGTTAGGGTAAAGTTTAGAGTTAGTGTTAGGGTTAGGGTTAGGTTTAGGGTTAGGTTAGGCTTAGGGTAAGGGTAAGGGTTAGGGTTAGGGTTAGGGTTAGGGTTACGGTAAGGGTTAGGGTTAGGCTTAGGGTAAGGGTTAGGGTTAGGGTTAGGGTTAGGATAAGTGTTAGTGTTAGGGTTAGGGTAAGGGTAAGGGTTAGGTTAAAGGTTAGGGTTAGGATAAGGTAAGGGTTAGGGTTAAGGTTAGGGTTCGGATTAGTTTTAGAGTTAGGGTTAGGGTAAAGGTAAGAGTTAGGGTTAGGATTATGGTTAGGGATATTGTAAGGGTTAGGGTTATGGTTAGGATTAGGGTTAGGTTTAGCTTTAGGTTAGGTTTAGGGTTACGGTTAGGGTTAGGGTTAGGGATAGGGTTAGGGTAAGGGTATGTGCTAGGGTTAGGGTTAGGTTTACGGTTAGGGTTAAGATACGGGTAAGGGTTAGGGTTAGTGTTAGGATTAGGGTTAGGTCTAGGGTAAGTTTTAGGGTTAGGTTTAGGGTAAGGATAAGGCTTAGGGTTAGGGTTAGGGTAGGCTAAGGGTAAGGGTAAGGGTTAGGGTTAGGGTTAGGGTTAGGTTTAGGATTAGGGTAAGGGTAAGGGTAAGGGTTAGGGTTAGGGTTAGGGTAAGTGTTCTGGTTAGGGTTCGGGTTAGGGTTAGGGTTAGCGTTAGGGTAAGGGTAAGGGTTAGTTTTAGGGTAAGGGTTAGGGTTATGTTTAGGGTTAGGGTTAGGGTTAGGTTTTGGGTTAGGTTTAGAGTAAGGTTTAGAGTTAGTGTTAGGATAAGGGTAAGGTTTAGGGTTAGGGTTAGGCTAAGGGTAAGTGTTAGGGTTAGGTTTAGGGTTAGGGTTAGGGTAAGGTTAAGGGTTAAGGTTAGGGTTAGGCTTAGGGTAAGGGTAAGTGTTAGGGTTAGGGTTAGGGTTAGGGTTATGGTAAGGGTAAGGGTAAGGGTTAGGTTTAAGGTTAGGGTTAGTGTTGGGGGAATGGTTAGGGTAAGGGTTAGAGTTAGGGTTAGGGTTAGGGTTAGGTTTAGGGTTGGGGTTAGGGTTAGGGTTAGGTTTAGGGTTAGGTTTAGAGTAAAGTTTAGGGTTAGTGTTAGGATAAGGGTAAGGTTTAGGGTTATGGTTAGGGTAAGGGTAAGTGTTAGGGTTAGGTTTAGGGTTGGTTAGGGTAAGGGTAAGGGTTAGGGTTAGGGTTAGGCTTAGGGTAAGGGTAATGTTAGGGTTAGGGTTAGGGTTAGTGTAAGGGTAAGGGTAAGGGTTAGGGTTAAGGTTAGGGTTGTGGTTAGGGGAATGGTTAGGGTAAGTGTTAGAGTTAGGGTTAGGGTTAGGTTTAGGTTTAGGGTTAGAGTTAGGGTAAGGGTAAGGGTTAGGGTTAGGGTAAGGGTTAGTTTTAGGGTTGGGGTTAACTTTAGGTTTAGGGTTAGGGTAAGGGTAAAGATTAGGGTTAGGGTTAGGGTTAGGGTTAGGGTTAGGGTTACGGTTACGGTTAGGGTTAGGGTTAGGGTTAGGGTTAGGGTAAGGATATGTGTTAGGGTTAGGGTTATTGTTAGCATTAGGGTAAGGGTAAGTTTTAGGGTTAGGTTTAGGGTTAAGGTAAGAGTAAGGGTTAGGGTAAGGGTTAGGTTTAGAGTAAGGTTTAGGGTTAGGGTCAGGGCAAGGGTAAGGTTTAGGGTTAGGGTTAGGGTTAGGGTAAGGGTAAGGTTTAGGGTTAGGGTTAGGGTTAAGGATAGGTTTAGGGTTAGGGTAAGGGTAAGGGTTAGGGTTAGGTTTAGGGTTAGGGTTAGGATGAGGATAAGGGTTTGCGTTAGGCTTAGGGTTAGGCTTAGGGGTTACGGTTAGGGTTAGGGTTAGGGTTAGGTTAAGGGTAAGGGTTAGGGTTAGGATTAGGGTTTGGGTCAGGGTAAAGGTTGGGGTTCGGGTTAGGGTTAGGTTTAGGGTTAGATTTAGGGTAAGAGTAAGGGTTAGGGTTATGGTTAGGGTTAGGTTTAGGGTTGGGGTTAAGTTTAGGGTTAGGGTAAGTGTAAGGGTTAGGGTTAGGGTTAGGGATAGCGTTAGGGTAAGGGAAGGGTTAGGGTTAGGGTTAACTTAAGGGTAAAGGTTAGGGTTTGGTTAGGTTTAAGGTAAGGGTTAGGGTTAGGTTTATGGTAAGGGTAAGGTTTAGGTTTAGGGTTAGGGTTAGCGTTAGGTTTAGGGTTAGGATAAGGGTAAGGGTTAGGTTTAGGGTTAGGGTTAAGGTTAGGTTTAGTGTTAGGGTAAGGGTAAGGGTTAATGTTAGGTTTAGGGTTAGGGTAATGGTTAGGAGTAGCATTAGGGTTAGGGTAGGGTTTAGGGTAAGGGTAAGATTTAGGGTTAGGGTTAGGGTTAGGGTTAGGATCAGGGTAAGGTTTAAGGTTAGGGTTATCGTTGGGGTTAGGGTAGAGTAAGGGTTAGGGTTAGGATTAGGGTTAGGGTTACTGTTAGGTTTAGGGTTAGGGTTAGGGAAAGGGTAAGGATTAGGGTTAGGGTTAGGGTTAAGGCTAGGGTTAGGCTTAGGGTTAGGGTTAGGTTTAGGGTTAGGGTTAGGTAAAGGTAAGGGTTAGGGTTAGGGTTAAGGTTAGGGTTAGGGTTAGGGTTAGGATTAGGGTTAGGGTTACAGTTAGGTTTAGGCTTAGGGTAAGGGTAAAGTTTAGGTTTAGGGTTAAGGTTAGTGTTAGGTTAAGGGTTAGGGTTAGGAGTTAGGGTTAGGGTTAGGGATGGGTAAGGGTTAGGGTTAGGGTTATGGTAAGGGTTAGGGTTAGGTTTGGGGTAAGGGTAAGTATTAGGTTTAGGGGTTAGGGTAAGGGTTATTGTTAGAGTTTGGGTTCGGGTTAGGGTAAGTGTTAGGGTTAGGGTTAGGGTTAGGGTAAGTGTTAGGGTTAGGGTTAGGATTAGGGTAAGGGTAAGTGTTAGGGTTAGGGTTAGGGTTAGTTTTAGCGTTAGGGGTTAGGATTAAGGTTAGGGTTAGGGTTAGGTTTAGTGTTAGGGTTAGGGTAAGGTTTAGGGTTAGGGTTAGGTATAGGGATAGGGTTAGCGTTAGGGTTAGGGTTAGGTTTAGTGTTAGGGTTAGGGTAAGGTTTAGGGTTTGGGTTAGGTTTAGGGTTAGGGTTAGCGTTAGGGTTAGTGTTATGTTAGGGTTAGGTTTTGCGTTAGGGTAAGGTTAATGGTTAGAGTTAGGGTTAGGGTTAAGTTCAGGGTTAGGGTTAGTGGTTAGGGTTAGGATTACGGTTAGGTTAAGGGTTAGGGTTAGGATTAGGGTAAGGGTTAGGGTTAGGGTTAGGTTTAGGGTTAGGGTTAGGGTTAGGGTTAGGGTTATTGTTAGGATAAGTGTTAGGGTTAGGGTTAGGGTAAGGTTAGGTTTAGGGTTAAGGTTAGGGTTAGGGTAAGGGTAAGGGTTAGGGTTAAGGTTAGGGTTAGCATTAGTTTTAGAGTTAGGGTTAGGGTAAAGGTAAGAGTTAGGGTTAATATTATGGTTAGGGATATTGTAAGGGTTAGGGTTATGGTTAGGGTTAAGGTTAGGTTTAGGTTTATGGTTAGGTTTAGGGTTAGGGTTAGGGTTAGGGTAAGGGTATGTGCTAGGGTTAGGGATAGGTTTACGGTTAGGGTTAAGGTACGGGTAAGGGTTAAGGTTAGTGTTAGGATTAGGGTTAGGTTTAGGGTAAGTTTTATGGTTAGGTTTAGGGTAAGGATAAGGTTTTGTGTTAGGGTTAGGGTAGGCTAAGGGTAAGGGTAAGGGTTAGGGTTAGGGTTAGGGTTAGGGTTAGGTTTAGGGTTAGGGTAAGGGTAAGGGTAAGGGTTAGGGTTAGGGTTAGGCTAAGTGTTCTGTTTAGGGTTAGGGTTAGGGTTAGGGTTACCGTTAGGGTAAGGGTAAGGGTCAGGTTTAGGGTTAGGGTTAGGGTTATGGTAAGGGTAAGGGTTAGGGTTAGGGTTAGGTTTAGGTTAAGGGTTAGGGTTAGGTTTAGGGTTAGGGTTAGAGTAAGGTTTAGGGTTAGTGTTAGGGTAAGGGTAAGGTTTAGGGTTAGGGTTAGGGTAAGGGTTAGGGTTAGGATAAGGGTAAGGGTTAGGGTTAGGGTTAGTCTTAGGGTAAGGGTAAGTGTTATGGTTAGGGTTAGGGTAAGGGTAAGGGTTAGGGTTAAGGTTAGGGTTAGGGTTAGGGGAATGTTTAGGGTAAGGTTTAGAGTTAATGTTAGGGTTAGGGTTAGGTTTAGGGTTAGGGCTGGG
Source organism: Megascapheus bottae (assembly GCA_024803745.1). Classification (NCBI taxonomy): domain Eukaryota; kingdom Metazoa; phylum Chordata; class Mammalia; order Rodentia; family Geomyidae; genus Megascapheus; species Megascapheus bottae. The sequence goes on from JANJXV010000086.1 coordinate 1,775,969, forward strand.
TTAGGGTTACGGTAAGGGTTAGGGTTAGGGTTAGGGTTAGGGTTACGGTAAGGGTTAGGGTTAGGCTTAGGGTAAGGGTTAGGGTTAGGGTTAGGGTTAGGATAAGTGTTAGTGTTAGGGTTAGGGTAAGGGTAAGGGTTAGGTTTAAGGTTAGGGTTAGGATAAGGGTAAGGGTTAGGGTTAAGGTTAGGGTTCGGATTAGTTTTAGAGTTAGGGTTAGGGTAAAGGTAAGAGTTATGGTTAGGATTATGGTTAGGGATATTGTAAGGGTTAGGGTTATGGTTAGGATTAGGGTTAGGTTTAGCTTTAGGTTAGGTTTAGGGTTACGGTTAGGGTTAGGGTTAGGGTTAGGGTTAGGGTAAGGGTATGTGCTAGGGTTAGGGTTAGGTTTACGGTTAGGGTTAAGGTATGGGTAAGGGTTAGGGTTAGTGTTAGGATTAGGGTTAGGTCTAGGGTAAGTTTTAGGGTTAGGTTTAGGGTAGGGATAAGGTTTAGGGTTAGGGTTAGGGTAGGCTAAGGGTAAGGGAAAGGGTAAGGGTTAGGGTTAGGGTTAGGGTTAGGTTTAGGGTTAGGGTAAGGGTAAGGGTAAGGGTTAGGGTTAGGGTTAGGGTAAGTGTTCTGGTTAGGGTTCGGGTTAGGGTTAGGGTTAGCGTTAGGGTAAGGGTAAGGGTTAGGTTTAGGGTAAGGGTTAGGGTTATGTTTAGGGTTAGGGTTAGGGTTAGGTTTTGGGTTAGGTTTAGAGTAAGGTTTAGAATTAGTGTTAGGATAAGGGTAAAGTTTAGGGTTAGGGTTAGGCTAAGGGTAAGTGTTAGGGTTAGGTTTAGGGTTAGGGTTAGGGTAAGGGTAAGGGTTAAGGTTAGGGTTAGGCTTAGGGTAAGGGTAAGTGTTAGAGTTAGGGTTAGGGTTAGGGTTATGGTAAGAGTAAGGGAAGGGTTAAGGTTAAGGTTAGGGTTAGTGTTAGGGGAATGGTTAGGGTAAGGGTTAGAGTTAGGGTTAGGGTTAGGGTTAGGATAAGGGTAAGGGTTTGCGTTAGAGTTAGGGTTAGGCTTAGCGGTTACGGTTAGGGTTAGGGTTAGGGTTAGGTTAAGGGTAAGGGTTAGGGTTAGGATTAGGGTTTGGGTCAGGATAAAGGTTAGGGTTCGGGTTAGGGTTAGGTTTAGGGTTAGATTTAGGGTAAGAGTAAGGGTTAGGGTTATGGTTAGGGTTAGGTTTAGGGTTGGGGTTAAGGTTAGGGTTAGGGTAAGTGTAAGGGTTAGGGTTAGGGTTAGGGATAGCGTTAGGGTAAGGGTAAGGGTTAGGGTTAGGGTTAACTTAAGGGTAAAGGTTAGGGTTTGGTTAGGTTTAGGGTAAGGGTTAGGGTTAGGTTTATGGTAAGGGTAAGGTTTAGGTTTAGGGTTAGGGTTAGCGTTAGGTTTAGGGTTAGGATAAGGGTAAGGGTTAGGTTTAGGGTTAGGGTTAAGGTTAGGTTTAGTGTTAGGGTAAGGGTAAGGATTAAGGTTAGGTTTAGGGTTAGGGTAATGGTTAGGAGTAGCATTAGGGTTAGGGTAGGGTTTAGGGTAAGGGTAAGAGTTAGGGTTAGGGTTAGGGTTAGGGTTAGGATAAGGGTAAGGTTTAAGGTTAGGGTTAGGGTTAGGCTTATTGGTTAGGGTTATCGTTAGGGTTAGGGTAGAGTAAGGGTTAGGGTTAGGATTAGGGTTAGGGTTACTGTTAGGTTTAGGGTTAGGGTTAGGGAAAGGGTAAGGATTAGGGTTAGGGTTAGGGTTAAGGCTAGGGTTAGGCTTAGGGTTAGGGTTAGGTTTAGGGTTAGGGTTAGGTAAGGGTAAGGGTTAGGGTTAGGGTTAAGGTTAGGGTTAGGGTTAGGGTTAGGATTAGGGTTAGGGTTACAGTTAGGTTTAGGCTTAGGGTAAGGGTAAAGTTTAGGTTTAGGGTTAAGGTTAGTGTTAGGTTAAGGGTTAGGGTTAGGAGTTAGGGTTAGGGTTAGGGATGGGTAAGGGTTAGGGTTAGGGTTATGGTAAGGGTTAGGGTTAGGTTTGGGGTAAGGGTAAGTATTAGGTTTAGGGGTTAGGGTAAGGGTTATTGTTAGAGTTTGGGTTCGGGTTAGGGTAAGTGTTAGGGTTAGGGTTAGGGTTAGGGTAAGTGTTAGGGTTAGGGTTAGGATTAGGGTAAGGGTAAGTGTTAGGGTTAGGGTTAGGGTTAGTTTTAGCCTTAGGGGTTAGGATTAGGGTTAGGGTTAGGGTTAGGTTTAGTGTTAGGGTTAGGGTAAGGTTTAGGGTTAGGTATAGGGATAGGGTTAGCGTTAGGGTTAGGGTTAGGTTTAGTGTTAGGGTTAGGGTAAGGTTTAGGGTTTGGGTTAGGTTTAGGGTTAGGGTTAGCGTTAGGGTTAGGGTTAGGTTAGGGTAGGGTTGTGGGTTAGGGTAAGGTTAATGGTTAGCGTTAGGGTTAGGGTTAAGTTAAGGGTTAGGGTTAGTGGTTAGGGTTAGGATTGCAGTTAGGTTAAGGGTTAGGGTTAGGATTAGGGTAAGGGTTAGGGTTAGGGTTAGGTTTAGGGTTAGGGTTAGGGTTAGGGTTAGGGTTAGGGTTATTGTTAGGATAAGTGTTAGGGTTAGGGTTAGGGTAAGGGTAAGTTTTAGGGTTAGGGTTAGGGTTAAGGTAAGGGTTAGGGTTAGGGTTAGGCTTCGGTTTAGGGTAAGGTTTCGGATTAGGGGTAGGGTAAGGGTAAGGTTTAGGGTTTGGGTTAGGGTTAGGATTAGGGTAAGGGTAAGAGTTAGGGTTAGGGTTAGGATTAAGGTTAGGTTTAGGGTTAGGGTAAGGGTAAGGGTTAGGTTTAGGGTTAGGTTTAGGGTTAGGATAAGGGTAAGGCTTGGCGTTAGGGTTAGGGTTAGGCTTAGGGATTAGGTTTAGGGTTATGTTTAGGGTTCGGGTTAGGGTAAGGGTAAGGGTTATGTTTAGGGTTAGGGTTAGGTTTAGGTTTAGGGTTAGTGTTAGGGTTAGGGTAAGGATAAGGGTAAGGGTTAAGTTTAGGGTTAGGATTATGGTTAGGGTTAAGTTTAGGGTTAGGGTGAGGGTAAGGGTAAGGGTTAGGGTTAGGTTTGGGTTAGGGTTAGGCTAAGGGTAAGGGACAGGGTTGGGGTTAGGGTTAGGTTTGGGGTTAGGGTTAGGGTTAGGGTAAGGGTAAGGGGTAGGATTAAGGTTAGGGTTAGGGTTAGGTTTAGGGTTAGGTTTAGGGTTAGGGTAAGGGTAAGGGTTAGGTTAAGGATTAGGGTTAGGGTTAGGGTAAGGGTTAGTGTTAGGGTTAGGGTTAGGTTTAGGGTTGGGGTTAGCGTTAGGGTTAGGGTTAGGTTTAGGGTTAGGGTTAGCGTTAGGGTAAGGGTAAGGGTTAGGGTTAGGGTTAGGGTTAAGGTAAGGGTAAGGGTTAGAGTTAGGGTTGGGTTTACGGTAAGGGTTAGGGTTAGGTTTAGGGTAAGAGTACAGTTTAGGGTTAGAGTTAGGGTTAGGGTTAGGATAAGGGTAAGGGTTAGGGTGAGGGTTAGGGTTAAGGTTAGGTTTAGTGTTAGGGTAAGGGTAAGGGTTAGGGTTAGGGTAATGGTTAGGGTTAGCTTTAGGGTTAGGGTAGGTCTTAGGGTAAGGGTAAGTGTAAGGATTAGGGTAAGGGTTAGGGTTAGGTTTAGGATAAGGGTAGGGGTTAATGTTAGGGTTAGGGTTAGGCTAAGGGGTTAGGGTTAGGTTTAGGGTTAGGGTAGGGTAAGACTTAGGGTTAGGGTTAGGGTTAGGGTTAGGCTTTGTGTTAGGTTTAGTATTAGGGTTAGGGAAAGGGTAAGGATTAGGGTTAGGGTTAGGGTTAAGGTTAGGGTTAGGCTTAGGGTTAGGGTTAGGTTAAGTATAGGGCAAGGGTAAGGGTAAGGGTTAGGGTTAGGATTAGGGTTACGTTTAGGATATGGGTAAGGGTTAATGTTCGGGTTAGGGTTAGGCTTAGGGGTTAGGGTTAGGGTTAGAGTTAGGTTTCGTTTTAGGGTAAGGGTAAGGTTTAGGGTTAGGGTTAGTGTTAGGGTTAGGTTAAGGGTTAGGTTTAGGGGTTAGGGTTAGGGTTTGGTTAGTGTAAGGGTTAGGGTGAGGATTAGCGTAAGGGTTATGGTTAGGGTGAGGGTAAGGGTTAGGTTTAGGGTTTGGGTTAGGGTTAGGGTAAGGGTAAGGGTAAGGGTAAGGGTTAGAGTTAGGGTAAGTGTTTTGGTTAGGGTTAGGGTTAGGGTAAGGGTAAGGGTTAGGTTTAGGGTTAGGGTTAGGGTAAGTGTTCTGGTTAGTGTTAGGGTTTGATTAAGGGTAAAGCTTAGGGTTAGAGTTAGGATTATGGGTTAGGGTTAGGGTTAGGGTTAGGTTTAGGGTTAGGTTTAGGGTAAGGGCAAGGGTTAGGTTTAGGGTTAGGGTTAGGTTTAGGGTTAGGGTTAGGTTTAGGGTTAGGGTTAGGATAAGGGTAAGGGTTAGGGTTAGAGTTAGGGTTAGGTAAGGTTAAGGGTTAGAGTTAGGTTTAGGGTTAGGTTTAGTGTAAGGGTAAGGGTTAGATTTAGGGTTAGGGTTTGGGTTAGGGTAAGGGTAAGGTTTAGGGTTAGGGTTAGGGTTAAGTTTAGGGTTAGGGTTAGGGTTAGGTTTACGGTAAGGGTAAGGGTTAGCGTTAGGTTTAGGGTTACTGTTAGCGTAAAGGTAAGTGTTAAATTTAGGGTTAGGTTAGGTTTAGGGTTAGGGTTAGGGTTAGGGGTAGGGTTTGGGTTAGGGTAAGGGTATGTGTTAGGGTTAGGATTAGGGTTAGGTTTAGGGTAAGGGTAAGGTTTAGGGTTAGGGTAGCGTAGGGGTTAGGGTAAGGGTAAGGGTTATTGTTAGGGTTAGGTTTATGTTTAGGTTTAGGGTTAGGGTAAGAGTAAGGGTTAGGGTTAGGTTTAGGGTAAGGGTTAGTGTTAGGGTTATGGTGAGGGTAGAGGTTAGGAAAAGGGTAATGTCAGAGTTAGGGTTCGGGTTAGGATAAGGTTAAGTGTTAGTTTTAGGGTTAGGGGTTAGGGTAAATGTTAGGGTTAGGGTTAGGGTTAGGGTTATGGTAAGGGTTAGGTTTAGGGGTTAGGGTTAGTGTTAGGGTTAGGTTAAGGGGTATTGTTAGGGTTAGTGTTAGGGTTAGGATAAGGGTTAGGGTTAGGGTTAGGGTAAGGGGTAGGGTTAGGGTTAGGCTTAGTTTTAGGGTTGGGTTAGGGTTAGGTTAGGGTTAGGGTTAGGGTTAGGGAAAGGATAAGGGTAAGGGTTAAGGTTAGGTTTAGGGTTAGGGTTAGGGTTAAGGTTAGGGTTAGGATTAGGGTTTGCATTAGGGTTAGGGTTAGGGTTACGGTTAGGGTTAGTCTTAGGGTTGGGGTTAAGGGTAGGGTTAGGGTTAGGTAAGGATAAGGCTTAGGGTTAGGTTTAGGGTTAGGGTTAGGGTTAGCGTTAGGGTAGGGTAAGGGTTAAGATTAGGGTTAGGCTTAAGGTAAGGGTAAGGGTTAGGGTTAGGTTTAGGGTAAGGGTAAGGTTTACGGTTAGGGTTACTATTAGGGTTAGGATAAGGGTAAGGGTTAGGGTGAGGGTTAGGGTTAAGGTTAGGTTTAGTGTTAGGGTAAGGGTAAGGGTTAGGGTTATGGTTAGCTTTAGGGTAATGTTTAGGTTTAGCGTTAGGATTAGGGTATGGTTTATTGTAAGGGTAAGTGTAAGGGTTAGGGTTAGGGTTAGGGTTAGGGTTAGGATAAGGGTAGGGTTAATGTTATGGTTAGGATTAGGCTAAGGTGTTAGGGTTAGGGTTAGGCTTAGGGTAGGGTAAGGGTTAGGGTTAGGGTTAGTGTTAGGTTTAGTGTTAGGGTTAGGGAAAGGGTAAGGATTAGTGTTAGTTTAGGGTTAAGGTTAGGGTTAGGCTTAGGGTTACGGTTAGGTTTAGGGTTGGGGCTAGGGTAAGGGTAAGGGTTAGGGTTAGGGTTAGGATAAGGGTAAGGGTTAATGTTAGGGTTAGGGTTATGCTTAGGTGTTAACGTTAGGGTTAGTGTTAGGGTAGGGTATGGGTTAGGGTTATGGTTAGGGTTAGAGTTAGGTTTAGGGTTAGGGTAAGGGTAACGGATAGGGTTAGGGTTAGGGTTAGGTTAAAGTTTAGGGTAAGGGGTTAGGGTTATGGTTAGGGTTAGTGTAAGGGTTAGGTTTAGGATTAGGGTAATGGTTAGGGTTAGGGCTAGGGGAAGGTTTAGGGTTATGGTTATGGTTAGGGTTAGGGTTAAGATTATGTTTAGGGTTAGGGTTAGGGTTAAGGTAAGGGTAAGGGTTAGGGTTAGGGTTAGGTTTAGGGTTAGGTTTAGGGTAAGGGTTAGGGTTAGGGTTAGGTTAAGGGTAAGGTTTAGGGTTAGGGTTAGGGTTAGATTTAGGGTAAGGGTAAGGGTTAGAGTTAGGGTTAAGATTAGGTTTAGGGTTAGGGTAAGGGTAAGGGTTAGGGTTAGGGTTAGGGTTAGGGTTAGAGTTCGGATAAGGGTAAGGGTTAGCTTTAGGGTTAGGGTTAGGTTTAGGATTAGGGTTAGTGTTAGGGTTAGGGTAAGGATAAGGGTAAGGGTTAAGGTTAGGATTAGGGTTAGGGTTAGGGTTAAGGTTAGGGTTAGGTTGAGTGTAAGGGTAAGGGTTAGGGTTAGGTTTAGGGTTAGGGTTAAGGTTAGGGTTAGGTTGAGTGTAAGGGTAAGGGTTAGGGTTAGGTTTAGGGTTAGGGTTAGGCTTAGGGTAAGGCTTAGGGTTAGGGTTAGGTTTAGGGTTAGGGTTAGGGTTAGGGTAAGGGTAAGGGTTAGGGTTGGGATTAGGGTTTGGGTTGGGGTAAGGTTTAGAGTTACAGTTAGGGTTAGTCTTACGGTTACGGTTAGGGTAAGAGTAAGGGTTAGGGTTAGGTTTAGGGTTAGGGTTAAGGTAAGGGTAATGGTTAGGGTTAGGGTTAGGTTTAGGGTAAGGGTTAGGGTTAGGGTTAGCGTTAGGGTAAGTGTAAGGGTTAGGGTTAGGGTTAGGGTTAAGGTAAGGGTAAGGGTTAGGGTTAGGCTTAGGTTTAGGGTTGGGATTAAGTTTAGGGTTAGGATTAGGGTAAGAGTAAGGCTTAGGGTTAAGGTTAGGGTTAATGTTATGGTTAGCGTTAGTGTAAGGGTAAGGGTTAGGGTTAGGGTTAGGGTTAAGTTAAGAGTAAGGGTTAGGGTTAGGGTAGGTTTAGGGTAAGGTTTAGGGTTAGGTTTAGGGTAAGGGTAAGTTTTAGGGTTAGGGTTATGGTTATGTTTAGGATAAGGGTAAGTGTTAGGTTGAGGGTTAGGGTTAAGGTTGGGTTTAGTGTTAGGGTAAGTGTAAGGGTTAGGTTTAGGGTTAGAGTTAGGGTAATGGTTAGCGTTAGCTTTAGGGTTAGGGTTAGGGTAGGGTTTATGGTAAGGGTAAGTGTAAGGGTTAGGGTTAGGTTTAGGGTTAGGTTTAGGGTTAGGATAAGTGTAAGGGTTAATGTTAGGGTTAGGTTTAGGCTAAGGGGTCAGGTTTAGGGATAGGGTTAGGGTAGGGTAAGGGTTAGGGTTAGGATTAGGGTTAGGGTTAGTGTTACGTTTAGTGTTAGGGTTAGGGTTAGGGTTAGGGTTAGGGTTAGGTTTAGGGTAAGGGTAAGGGTTAGAGTTAGGGTTAAGATTAGGTTTAGGGTTAGGGTAAGGGTAAGGGTTAGGGTTAGGGTTAGAGTTACGATAAGGGTAAGGGTTAGATTTAGGGTTAGGGTTAGGTTTAGGATTAGGGTTAGTGTTAGGGTTAGGGTAAGGATAAGGGTAAGGGTTAAGGTTAGGATTAGGGTTAGGGTTAGGGTTAAGGTTAGGGTTAGGTTGAGGGTAAGGGTAAGGGTTAGGGTTAGGTTTAGGGTTAGGGTTAGGCTTAGGGTAAGGCTTAGGGTTAGGGTTAGGTTTAGGGTTAGGGTTAGGGTTAGGGTAAGGGTAAGGGTTAGGGTTAAGTTTAGGGGTATTTTTAGGTTTAGATTTAGGGTTAGGGTAAGTGTAAGGTTTAGGGTTGGGATTAGGGTTTGGGTTGGGGTAAGGGTTAGGGTTACGGTTAGGGTTAGGCTTAGGGTTACGGTTAAGGTAAGAGTAAGGGTTAGGGTTAGGTTTAGGGTTAGGGTTAAGGTAAGGGTAATGGTTAGGGTTAGGGTTAGGTTTAGGGTAAGGGTTAGGGTTAGGGTTAGGGTTAGGGTTAGGGTTAGCGTTAGGGTAAGGGTAAGGGTTAGGGTTAGGGTTAGGGTTAAGGTAAGGGTAAGGGTTAGGGTTAGGCTTAGGTTTAGGGTTCGGATTAAGGTTAGGGTTAGGATTAGGGTAAGGGTAAGGCTTAGGGTTAGGGTTAGGGTTAATGTTATGGTTAGCGTTAGTGTAATGGTAAGGGTTAGGGTTAGGGTTAGGGTTAAGTTAAGAGTAAGGTTTAGGGTTAGGGTTAGGTTTAGGGTAAGGTTTAGGGTTAGGTTTAGGGTAAGGGTAAGTTTTAGGGTTATGGTTAGGGTTATGGTTAGGATAAGGGTAAGTGTTAGGTTGAGGGTTAGGGTTAAGGTTAGGTTTAGTGTTAGGGTAAGGGTAAGGGTTAGGTTTAGGTTTAGGGTTAGGATAATGGTTAGCGTTAGCTTTAGGGTTAGGGTTAGGGTAGGGTTTATGGTAAGAGTAAGTGTAAGGGTAAGGGTTAGGGTTAGGGTTAGGTTTAGGGTTAGGATAAGTGTAAGGGTTAATGTTAGGGTTAGGTTTAGGCTAAGGGGTTAGGTTTAGGGATAGGGTTAGGGTAGGGTAAGGGTTAGGGTTAGGATTAGGGTTAGGGTTAGTGTTAGGTTTAGTGTTAGGGTTAGGGAAACGGTAAGCATTAGGGTTAGAGTTAGGGTTAAAGTTATGGTTAGGCTTAGGGTTAGGGTTAGGTTCAGGGTTAGAATTAAGTTTAGGGTTAGAGTAAGTGTAAGGGTTAGGGTTAGGGTTAGGGGTAGGTTAAGGGTTAAGGTTAGGGGTTAGGGTTAGGGTTTGGGTTAGGGTTAGTGTAAGGGTTAGGGTTAGGGTTAGGGTAAGGTTTAGGGTTAGGGTAAGGGTAACGGTTAGGGTAAGTGTTCTGGTTAGGGTTAGGGTAAGGGTAAGGGTTAGGTTTAGGATTAGGGTTAGGGTAAGTGTTCTGGTTAGAGTTAGGGTTAGGGTAAGGGTAAAGGATAGGGTTAGGGTTAGGGTTATGGGTTAGGGTTAGGGTTAGGTTTAGGGTTAGTTTTAGGGTTAGGTTTAGGGTAAGGGCAAGGGTTAGGTTTAGGGTTAGGGTTAGGTTTAGGGTTTGGGTTAGGTTTAGGGTTAGGGTTAGGTTTAGGGTTAGGGTTAGGGTAAGGGTAAGGGTTAGGGTTAGAGTTAGGGTTAGGGTAAGTTTAGGGGTTAGGGTTAATTTTAGGGTTAGGATTAGTGTAACGGTAAGGGTTAGATTTAGGGTTAGGGTTAGGGTTAGGGTAAGGGTAAGGGTTAGGGTTAGGGTTAGGGTTAGGTTTAGGGTTAGGGTTAGGGTAAGGGTTAGGGTTAGGGTAAGGGTTAGGGTTAAGGTTAGGGTTAGTGTTAGGGTTAGGGTTAGGGTAAGGGTAAGGGTTAGGGTTAGGTTTAGTGTTATGGTTAGCATAAAGGTAAGGGTTAAGTTTAGGGTTAGGGTTAGGTTTAGGGTTAGGTTTAGGGTTAGTGTTAGGGTAAGAATAAGAGTTAGGGTTAAGTTTAGGGTTAGGGTTAGAGTTACGGTTAGTTTTAAGGTTAGGGTTAGGGTGTGGTTAAGGGTAAGGGTTAGGGTTAGGTTTAGGTTTAGGGTTAGTGTTACGGTTAGGGTTAGGGTTAGGGTTAGGGTAATGGAATGTGTTAGGATTAGGGTTAGAGTTAGGTTTATGGTTAGGGTTAGCGTTAGGGTAAGGGTAAGGGTTAGGGTTAGGGGTAGAGTTAAGGTAAGGGTAATTGTTAGGGTTAGGGTTATTGTTAGGTTTAGCGTAAGTGTTAGGGTTAGGTTTAGGGTAAGGGTAAGGTTTACGGTTATTGTTAGGGTAGGGGTTAGGATAAGGGTAAGGGTTAGTGTTAGGGTTAGGGTTATGGTGAGGGTAGAGGTTAGGGTAAGGGTAAGTCTCAGGGTTAGTGTTCGGGTTTAGGGTTAGGGTTAGGGTTAGGATTAGGGGTTAGTGTTATTGTTAGGGTTAGGGTTAGGGGTTAGGGTTAGTGTTAGTGTTAGGGTTATTGTTAGGGTTAGGGTAAGGGTTAGGATTAAGGTTAGGGTTAGTGTTAGGGTTAGGGTTGGGGTTAGGGTAAGGGTAAGGTTTAGGGTTAGGTTTAGGGTTAGGGTTAGGTTAAGGGTAAGGGTTAGAGTTAGGGTTAAGGTTAGGGTTAGGTAAGCGTTAGGCTTAGGGTTAGAGTTAGGGTTAGGGTAAGGGTAAGGGTTAGCATTAGGGTTAGGGTTAGGTTTAGGATTTGGGTTAGTGTTAGGGTTAGGATAAGGATAAGGGTAACGGTTAAGGTTAGGGTTAGGGTTAGGGTTAAGGTTAGGGTTAGGTTGAGGGTAAGGGTAAGGATTAGGGTTAGGTTTAGGTTTAGGGTTAGGCTTAGGGTAAGGGTTAATGTTAGGGTTACGTTTAGGTTTAGGGTTAGGGTTAGGGTAAGGGTAAGGGTTAGGGTTAAGGTTAGGGTTAGGGTTAGGGTTAGCGTAAGGGTTAGGGTTAGCATTAGGTTAAGGGTTAGCGTTAGGGTGAGGGTAAGTGTTCTGGTTAGGGTTAGGGTTAGAGTAAGCTAAGGGTTAGGGTGAGGGTAAGTGTTCTGGTTAGGGTTAGGGTTAGGGTAAGGGTAAGTGTCAGGGTTAGGGTTAGGGTTAGGGTAAGTGTTCTGGTTAGGGTAAGGGTAAGGGTTAGAGTTAGGGTTAGGGTTAAGGTTGGGTTTAGGGTTAGTGTTAGGGTTCGGTTAAGGGTTAGATTTAGGGTTAAGTTAAGCATAAGGGTTAGGGTTAGGTTTAGGGTAAGGGTAAGTTTTAGGGTTAGGGTTAGGATTAGGGTAATGATAAGTGTTAGGGTTAGGTTTAGGGTAAGGGTAAGGGTTAGAGTTAGGGTTAGACTTAGGGTTAGGGCAAGTGTAAGGGGTAGGGTTAGGGTTAGGTTTAGATAAGGGTAAGGGTAAGGGTTTGGGTTAAGTTTAGGTTTAGGGTTAGGTTTAGGGTAAGGGTTAGGATAAGTGTTAGATTTAGGGTTAGGGTTAGGGTTAAGTTTAGGGTTATGCTTAGGGTAAGGGTAAGGGTTAGGGTTAGGGTAAGCGTTGGGTTTAGGGTTGGGGTTAAGTTTAGGGTTAGGGTTAGTGTAAGGGTAAAGATTAGGGTTAGGGTTAGGGTTAGGGTTACGGTTACGGTTAGGGTTAGGGTTAGGGTTAGGGTAAGGGTAAGGTTTAGGTTTAGGGTTAGGGTTAGGGTTAGGGTAAGGGTAAGGGTTAGAGTTAGGGTTAGGGTTAAGGTTAGGTTTAGGGTTAGGGTATGGGTAAGTGT
>JANJXV010000086.1:1792500-1797500 GCA_024803745.1 Megascapheus bottae
GGTTAGGGTAGGGTTTATGGTAAGGGTAAGTGTAAGGGTAAGGGTTAGGGTTAGGGTTAGGTTTAGGGTTAGGATAAGTGTAAGGGTTAATGTTAGGGTTAGGTTTAGGCTAAGGTGTTAGGTTTAGGGTTAGGGTTATGGTAGGGTAAGGGTTAGGGTTAGGGTTAGGGTTACGGTTAGTGTTAGGTTTAGTGTTAGGGTTAGGGAAAGGGTAAGGATTAGGGTTAGAGTTAGGGTTAAGGTTACGGTTAGGCTTAGGGTTAGGGTTAGGTTTAGGTTTAGGGCTAGGGTAAGGGTAAGGGTTAGGGTTAAGGTTAGGGTTAGTGTTAGGATAAAGGTAAGGGTTAATGTTAGGGTTAGGGTTAGGCTTAGGGGTTACGGTTAGGGTTAAGGTTAGGGTAGGGTAAAGGTTAGGGTTAGGGCTAGGGTTAGTGTTAGAATTAAGTTTAGGTTTAGAGTAAGTGTAAGGGTTAGGGTTAGGATTATGGTAAGGTTTAGGGTTAGGGTAAGGGTAAGGTTTAGGGTTAGGGTAAGTGTTCTGGTTAGGTTTAGGGTTAGGGTAAGGGTAAGGGTTAGGTTTAGGATTAGGGTTAGGGTAAATGTTCTGGTTAGGGTTAGGGTTAGGGTAAGGGTAAAGGTTAGGGTTAGGGTTAGGGTTATGAGTTAGGGTTAGGGTTAGGGTTAGGTTTAGGGTAAGGGCAAGGGTTAGGTTTAGGGTTAGGGTTAGGTTTACGGTTTGGGTTAGGTGTAGGGTTAGGGTTAGGGTAAGGGTAAGGGTTAGGGTTAGAGTTAGGGTTAGGGTAAGTTTAAGGGTTAGGGTTAATTTTAGGGATAGGGTTAGTGTAATGGTAAGGGTTAGATTTAGGGTTAGGGTTAGGGTTAGGGTAATGGTAAAGGTTAGGTTTAGGGTTAGGGTTAGGTTTAGGGTTAGGGTTAGGGTAAGGGTTAGGGTTAAGGTTAGGGTTAGGGTTAGGGTTAGGGTAAGGGTAAGGGTTAGGGTTAGGTTTAGTGTTAGGGTTAGCATAAAGGTAAGGGTTAAGTTTAGGGTTAGGTTTACGTTTAGGGTTAGGGTTAGGGTTAGTGTTAGGGTAAGAATAAGAGTTAGGGTTAAGTTTAGGGTTAGGGTTAGAGTTAGGGTTAGGTTTAAGGTTAGGGTTAGGGTGTGGTTAAGGGTAAGGGTTAGGGTTAGGTTTAGGGTTAGGGTTAGTGTTACGGTTTGGGTTAGGGTTAGGGTTAGGGTAATGGTATGTGTTAGGATTAGGGTTAGGGTTAAGTTTATGGTTAGGGTAAGCGTTAGGGTAAGGGTAAGGGTTAGGGTTAGGGGTAGAGTTAAGGTAAGGGTAATTGTTAGGGTTAGGGTTATTGTTACGTTTAGCGTAAGGGTTAGGGTTAGGTTTAGGGTAAGGGTAAGGTTTAGGGTTATTGTTAGGGTAGGGGTTAGGATAAGGGTAAGGGTTAGTGTTAGGGTTAGTGTTATGGTTAGGTTTAGGTTTAGAGTAAGAGTAAAGGTTAGGGTTAGGGTTAGCGTTAGGGTAAGGATTAGGATTAGGGTTATGGTGAGGGTAGAGGTTAGGGTAAGGGTAAGTCTCAGGGTTAGGGTTCGGGTTAGGATAAGGTTTAGGGTTAGGATTAGGGTTAGGATTAGGGGTTAGTGTTATTGCTAGGGTTAGGGTTAGGGGTTAGGGTTAGTGTTAGGGTTAGGGTTATTGTTAGGGTTAGGGTAAGGGTTAGGGTTAAGGGTTAGAGTTAGTGTTAGGGTTAGGGTTGGGGTTAGGGTAAGGGTAAGGTTTAGGGTTAGGTTTAGGGTTAGGGTTAGGTTAAGGGTAAGGGTTAGAGTGAGGGTTAAGGTTAAGGTTAGGTTTAGGTTTAGGGTAAGGGTAAGCGTTAGGCTTAGGGTTAGAGTTAGGGTTAGGATAAGGGTAAGGGTTAGCGTTAGGGTTAGGGTTAGGTTTAGGATTAGGGTTAGTGTTAGGGTTAGGATAAGGATAAGGGTAAGGTTTAAGGTTAGGGTTAGGGTTAGGGTTAAGGTTAGGGTTAGGTTGAGGGTAAGGGTAAGGATTAGGGTTAGGTTTAGATTTAGGGTTAGGGTTAGGCTTAGGGTAAGGGTTAATGTTAGGGTTACGTTTAGGGTTAGGGTTAGGGTTAGGGTAAGGGTAAGCGTTAGGGTTAAGGTTAGGGTTAGGGTTCGGGTTAGCGTAAGGGTTAGGGTTAGCATTAGGGTAAGGGTTAGGGTTAGGGTGAGGGTAAGTGTTCTGGTTAGGGTTAGGGTTAGGGTAAGCTAAGGGTTAGGGTGAGGGTAAGTGTTCTGGTTAGGGTTAGGGTTAGGGTAAGGGTAAGGGTTAGGTTTAGGGTTAGGGTTAGGGTAAGTGTTCTGGTTAGGGTAAGGGTAAGGGTTAGAGTTAGGGTTAGGGTTAAGGTTGGGTTTAGGGTCAGTGTTGGGGTTAGGTTAAGGGTTAGAGTTAGGGTTAAGTTTAGTGTAGGGGTTAGGGTTAGGTTTAGGGTAAGGGTAAGGTTTAGGGTTAGGGTTAGGATTAGGGTAATGATAAGTGTTAGGGTGAGGTTTAGGGTTAGGTTTAGGGTAAGGGTAAGGGTTAGGGTTAGGGTTAGACTTAGGGTTAGGGCAAGTGTTAAGGGTAGGGTTAGGTTTAGGGTTAGATAAGGGTAAGGGTAAGGGTTTGGGTTAAGTTTAGGTTTAGGGTTAGGTTTAGGGTAAGGGTTAGGGTAAGTGTTAGAGTTAGGGTTAGAGTTAGGTTTAAGTTTAGGGTTATGCTTAGGGTAAGGGTAAGGGTTAGGGTTAGGGTAAGCGTTGGGTTTAGGGTTGGGGTTAAGTTTAGGGTTAGGGTTAGGATAAGGGTAAAGATTAGGGTTAGGGTTAGGGTTAGGGTTACGGTTACGGTTAGGGTTAGGATTAGGGTAAGGGTAAGGTTTAGGGTTAGGTTTAGGGTTAGAGTAAGGGTAAGGGTTAGAGTTAGGGTTAGGGTTAAGGTTAGGTTTAGGGTTAGGGTATGGGTAAGTGTTAGGGTTAGGGTTAGGGTTAGGGTTAGGATAAGGGTAAGGGTTAGCGTTAGGATTAGGGTTAGGTTTAGGATTAGGGTTAGTGTTAGGGTTAGGGTTAGGGTAAGGATAAGGGTAAGGGTTAAGGTTAGGGTTAGGGTTAGGGTTAGGGTTAGGATAAGGGTAAGGGTTAGCGTTACGATAGGGTTAGGTTTAGGATTAGGGTTAGTGTTAGGGTTGGGGTAAGGATAAGGGTAAGGGTTAAGGTTAGGGTAAGGGTAAGGGTTAGGGTTAGGTTTAGGGTTAGGGTTAGGCTTAGGGTAAGAGTTAAGGTTAGGGTTAGTGTAAGGGGTAGGGTTAGGATTAGGGTTTGGGTTAGGGTTAAGGTTAGGGTTAGGGTTAGGGTTAGGGTTAGAGTAAAGGTAAGGGCCAGGGTTAGGGTTAGGGTTAGTGTTAGGGTTAGGGTAAGGGTAAGGGTAAGGTTTAGGGTTAGGGTTAGTTTAGGGTTAGGGTTAGGGTAAGGTTTAGGGTTAGAATAAAGGGAAAGGTTAGAGTTAGGTTTAGGTTTAGGGTTAGGGTTAGGTTTAGGGTTAGGGTTAGGGTTAGGGTAAGGGTAAGGGTTAGGATTAGGTTTAGGGTAATGGTAAGTGTTAGGGTTAGGTTTAGGGTTAGGTTTAGGGTAAGGGTAAGGGTTAGGGTTAGGGTTAGGCTTAGGGAAAGGGTAAGTGTTATGGTTAGGATTAGGGTTAGGGTAAGGATAAGGGTAAGGGTTTGGGTTAAGTTTAGGGATAGGATTACGGTAAGGGTTAGGGTAAGGGTTAGAGTTGGTGTTGGGGTTAGGGTTAGGGTTAAGGTAAGGGTAAGGGTTAGGGTTAGGGTTAGGGTTAGGTTTAGGGTAAGGGTTAGGTTTAGGGTAAGGGTAAGGTTTAGGGTTAGGGTTAGGATTAGGGTAATGATAAGTGTTAGGGTGAGGTTTAGGGTTAGGTTTAGGGTAAGGGTAAGGGTTAGGGTTAGGGTTAGACTTAGGGTTAGGGCAAGTGTTAAGGGTAGGGTTAGGTTTAGGGTTAGATAAGGGTAAGGGTAAGGGTTTGGGTTAAGTTTAGGTTTAGGGTTAGGTTTAGGGTAAGGGTTAGGGTAAGTGTTAGAGTTAGGGTTAGAGTTAGGTTTAAGTTTAGGGTTATGCTTAGGGTAAGGGTAAGGGTTAGGGTTAGGGTAAGCGTTGGGTTTAGGGTTGGGGTTAAGTTTAGGGTTAGGGTTAGGATAAGGGTAAAGATTAGGGTTAGGGTTAGGGTTAGGGTTACGGTTACGGTTAGGGTTAGGATTAGGGTAAGGGTAAGGTTTAGGGTTAGGTTTAGGGTTAGAGTAAGGGTAAGGGTTAGAGTTAGGGTTAGGGTTAAGGTTAGGTTTAGGGTTAGGGTATGGGTAAGTGTTAGGGTTAGGGTTAGGGTTAGGGTTAGGATAAGGGTAAGGGTTAGCGTTAGGATTAGGGTTAGGTTTAGGATTAGGGTTAGTGTTAGGGTTAGGGTTAGGGTAAGGATAAGGGTAAGGGTTAAGGTTAGGGTTAGGGTTAGGGTTAGGGTTAGGATAAGGGTAAGGGTTAGCGTTACGATAGGGTTAGGTTTAGGATTAGGGTTAGTGTTAGGGTTGGGGTAAGGATAAGGGTAAGGGTTAAGGTTAGGGTAAGGGTAAGGGTTAGGGTTAGGTTTAGGGTTAGGGTTAGGCTTAGGGTAAGAGTTAAGGTTAGGGTTAGTGTAAGGGGTAGGGTTAGGATTAGGGTTTGGGTTAGGGTTAAGGTTAGGGTTAGGGTTAGGGTTAGGGTTAGAGTAAAGGTAAGGGCCAGGGTTAGGGTTAGGGTTAGTGTTAGGGTTAGGGTAAGGGTAAGGGTAAGGTTTAGGGTTAGGGTTAGTTTAGGGTTAGGGTTAGGGTAAGGTTTAGGGTTAGAATAAAGGGAAAGGTTAGAGTTAGGTTTAGGTTTAGGGTTAGGGTTAGGTTTAGGGTTAGGGTTA